>CM043318.1:105576053-105953553 GCA_023736055.1 Quercus glauca
TCAATTTCCAACGAGAGAATAAAAGAGTGTCCAACACTCACATCCAAACCATTTCATTCCTTATGAGAACTCTTATGAAAGACTCATATGAAAAATTTTATGAAAAAGCCTTAATGAAATTCTGTATGTTTCTCTCCTTATATAAAATTGATTATCAAATTGGGCTAGCCTTTTGGGCCATTCTAATTGGGCTCTAGTATGTGGTTTGGAGTGTGACCAAAAGGGACCAATAAGACATTAGCTCTAATGGGTTTTGGACTTTTTTGTCAACTCTTAACAATTTCAAAATTACCATTAACTATATTCAATACCACTATAAGAATATAATTGCACTCTAGGCCTTATCTATAAATTATATCCTAAAACTTTATTGTACATATAACCCCTTCATTAAAATATTCGTAGTAATACAAAGTCATGAATGTTGACTGCCACTTTGTAGATTACTACATCTTAATCTTTGAGTAATCGGTTTAATCCTTTATGTTATTCAATATATATTTATGAAATCCAATTCCATAAATATATATACTTCAGTAACTCCTTACTAAAGTGGTTGGGCCCAACACTCTGAATAACCAAACCCATTAAACTTATCTCAAGAGAATATTTTATATCTCCGTTAAGAGACTATGAATACCATCTTGAGAATATATGTTCCATCAACACTAAATGTGGTTGCCCAACATACTGAGATTTTAACCGTAACTTATAGATCTCACTCCTGATATATCAAAGTAACCTACATCTCATGATCAGGTTCTTTATTCTCTTAGGATTTAGAGTTGATGTAAATAGAATTCGTGAGATTTATTATTCATTTGACAGTCTTTAGGAGAATAATAAATCTCATAGCGATCCAGTTCAATATGTCTCAACTCTTAAAAAATATCAACATACCAACTAGAAATCTCCACTTTCACAATCAAAACAAATCATCGTAGTTGATATGTTATAATCTTCGCATATGAAATGCCCAATTTCATCACCGACTATGAACTAAAATTCTGAATTTACAAAGAACTTGTGATTTATATTTTTCTGTGACTTTTCACATAAATCACATACTATGCATCTCATGGACTAAGATAATGTTCCATTAGTTCATTTATAGACAGTCTCATATAATTAAACTATTTAATTATTCAATAAATTGGATTTTAGGGCATAAACCCCAACAATCTCCCACTTGCCCTCAAAGACAATTTACCATATATCCGACACTTATGTCCCTTCAAAGTAATTCATAGTCACTCTAAGGCAAGATTTGGAAACAAGTTTTAGCCAGATTTATTGCATAAATTATCTTTTCTACTACTACTTCTCAAGTACTAATATCTCTCTAATGAGATAATACATACTCTTAGTGAGCGTTTGGATTGAGCTTCATCTCATGTCTGCGTTTTTGCCTGCGTTTTGTCCTTTTTTTTTTCTTTTTTTCTTTTTAGGCATGTGAGGGAGTAATGCGCTACTGTGCGGCTACTGTTCACATGAACAGTAGCCGCAGTTGTTGACTTTTTGTCCATGAACAGTGCATTTGTGCACTGTTTACGGAATCCCAAATTTCACTTTTTATCAACTTTTTCATTAAAAATAGGTCCCACGGCACTATTCACACATTTAAAAATTATTTTATTACAGTGTTTTCAGTTTTCAGCTGTATCCAAACGGACTCTTAATGTGTATCTTCACCACCTAGGATGAACACATATCTTGAAGTTCAACTTCATGAATCACAATCAAACTACAAGTTAGTATTTGTACATCCAGTTACCATCAAAACTTTACTTTTGTGGACAAGCATATAATCCCTCATTCTCCATAGATATTTGAGTATATGCTTTACTCCCACTAAATTAAGTGATTTTTGATTCAATTGATATTTGCTTACCATGCTCACCACAAAATAGATATTTAGCCTAGTATATAGCATAACATAAAGACTTCCTTATTAATATGATATTAGGAACCATCTTAATATGCTCTTCCTTTTATATGTCTAAGGACCATAGTCCTATATAAAGGAACTTCAAACTTTAAAGGAAAGAATCATTTCTTGAAGTATTACATGCTATACTTTGCTAGAATCTAATCTATTTAAGTAGTTTGAGATAGACCAAACATCCTAATTTCTGAATTTTAACAAAGTTTAATTCTTAGGATGTGACTAGTCTTTCCCAAGTACTTTTATATCAAACTAGAATAGACAACAAAACCTCTATTGATGACAATAACTCTACATCATTCTAAATGATTAAAATGTCATCAACATACATTAAGAGATTCATTATTCTATATAGCTTTACACACTTAAGCCTTTTAATACTTGATCAAAATCAAACAATTTGATTGTTTGATCAAAGATAATATTTTATGATTTAGATGCTTGCTTTAATCCATAAATAGAATTTAAGCAACTTACATACTAATCACTATTGGTTCTTTGCTATGTACAAGTCTAAGTACATCATATAGATGTCTTCCTCAAGATTGCTACTAAAAGAAGCTTTCTTGATATCCATTGTCATATTTCATCTAAATGAAATATAATGGATAAGAGAATCTAAATAGAGTCAAACTTGACTATAGGTGAAAAAGTCTTTTCATAATCAAACCATTTCTTTATGAATAAATCTTTTCGCCACTAGTCTTGAATTTGAAGGTTTGCACCTTCAAATCTATCAATCTCATTCGCCACTAGTCTTGAATTTGAAGGTTTGCACCTTCAAATCTATCAATCTCATTTTCTTGTAGACCTATTTGAGAACAATAGGCTCAATGCGAATAGGCGCCTCTACAAGTTCTAAACTTTAAATAAAATCTAATTTTATTCACATAACCTTGATCCAATAATTCATATTCATATCATCTATGGCCTCTACGTAGGACCGAGGATCAAATTCATATCCTTGTGGAATGACTTCAAAAGTTTATCCCAAAAGTATGAATTTACAATCCTCCCACTACGATATTGTACCGGTGTACTAGCTATATATATGGAATAATACCTTGTGGTGTATCTAATACAACCATCTCATTTCTAAATGTATTTTATAGTTGTCTTACAAAAAATTCTGACATTTTCTTCTAGAACATTTCTTTAAGATTATTCACATAGTCATCATCAAGAACTTTGTATTTGTACTTTACAAACATCCTGTAAGAACTTTGTATTTGTACTTTACAAACATCTTGTCTTCTTTATGACTACCAAAATAATCTTATGCAATTTCATTTGGATACCCATCATAAATACACGTTTTCTACCTTTTGATTTCAATTTGTCAGACTTCTTTTCTAGCACAAGTGCTGGACATCTCCAAAAGTGGAAGTATCATATACTAGGTTTTCACCCAATCCACAATTTGATAAATGTCATAGGAACAAACTTTTTGATATCAATTTTAGAAAATGTATAGTAATTATTAGAGTATATCTTCAAAAGAAATAAGCAAATGGAAATACTTATCATGTATTTTACTATTTCTAAAAGAGTCTTATTCCTCCTTCATGTATGCACTGACTTAAAGAAGTCATTAATACTATATTCCTTTATAATAAAGGAGTCCTAGATCATATTATCCTCTAAATAGAATTCATAGATTGTGAATGTAACAAAATAATGGTTCTAAAATCCCATCTTTCACCAATCTTGAATACCATTTAGATTAATAAGATCTAGACATAAGTGTCAAAACATACAATACAAAAGGATGGAAACTTTCTCTTTAAAAAGTAAAACATGTAAATTTCTATCTAGAAAACAATCATGGACAATGCTTAGCTTTACCAAAACAGAAACACTTTCCTTTGGTCATGCTTTTGAGTCTAATTTCCTTTTGGCAACTACTAGAGCAACTAACTTGTCCAACTGTTTTGTATTATAATTTTTTTTATTATCACCCTTACCCTTCGGTTCAGGTTAAAAATTTGAATTGAATCATATTGATCCTAGCCTTAACTTTTAGGATGTCTTCCGTTACATAAAACTCACTCATCAATTCAGATAATATAAAAAGAATTTATTTTCAAAACAATCTGAATTGATCAAATGATTCTAACAAGGACTTGTGGATTATATCCATATGAGATTAACATTTAATCTCTACATCTATAGAAGCCAATGAAACATTTTAGCATTGCAATGGAAACTATGATCATATCATAAGCTATCTTCCATCAATGTATCATGCATAGGAAATTATGACAATGCTGAATCAAAACATATTTATATACTTCAGCTCCTTTAAGCATCATGTGCAAAATTATTTCTTAGTTAATGTGATTCACTTAAAATAGCAGCTAGAGGACAAAATTTATGACAACTTTATTTTGAGACCATGACCTTAAATACCAGGACATTATCATTTTGCATCCATAATCATATAATATGGAACCCGAAAACCATACTATACTAGGTGCAACGACAACCTAATCCCACAATTAATATTCCTCAGAAGCAAGGTCATACCAATCACTATGATTAGGTGAGAATTATTCTCATTATTAATGCTTTCATGGTAACTCTTACCAAACAAAAATAATTTGCCGCTCTTCTTTTAGCCGCTAAGTAATAATAGCAAGAACTCAGTATAGAGGATACTATTAAACTTAGTCTAATGTACACCACTGTCTAGAATCATGTGTAGCCACATTTCATCCCTTTAATAGGGTTATTTTGTAGTACTATGATAAAAACACCCTCGGCATGGAATGCAAAACTTGAAATTAAGACAAGGTGTTAGATCAAACCACTATAAACCAGGAAATTCAATCTTGTAGTACCATGAAATAAACACCCTTCGCATGGAACGCAAGGCTCAAGGCTAAGATGAGATGTTTACTCCACACCACTATGAACCGACAATGGAGGCCGTGAGATCCAACTCTTGTATCTCTCTTCCACTAGATATTTTAAAATAAGTGGATTGCCTTGAAAT
Organism: Quercus glauca; assembly: GCA_023736055.1. Lineage (NCBI taxonomy): Eukaryota > Viridiplantae > Streptophyta > Magnoliopsida > Fagales > Fagaceae > Quercus > Quercus glauca. Next base: position 105,580,994 of record CM043318.1, read on the forward strand.
CATTGTGATCTAATCACAGTTTCAACCCTACACATCAAATATGTTTAATTGTTTAAATTCAATGTAATGTAACTAAGTCACGTCACTATAGCGTAACAAACATTCGCGCTATCACAAATAAGTTTAACCTTGTAATCCGTGAAGCAAATACCTTTCGCATGGAATGCAAGACTCGAAGTCAAGACAATGTATCTATTCACATTACAATTAACTTAACAAAAGGGTTATTTCATTACTCCCACTCATTATTTGGGTTTTTCTTTAAATAATTGTGGTCCCACTAACAACCTTGCACTTGTTGAAGACTCAAATCTTATTAGAATCACTAACTAAAGTAGAAGTCCTAACCTATTTAGGATTTCTCAAACACTAATGGATCAAAAATTAGTTTTATAGAACTCTATCCTTAACTTATTAGATTAAGAATTCTAATCTCATTAGAAACTATATACCTTTTAATTAGAATTTTAATCTCATTAAAAACCTCTAATTAAAATAAATTAAGTTAAAGACTTTTAATCATACAACAATTCTAATCTCATTGGAATGTTTCTTAAAAGACACGTCCCAAACTATTTAGAACTAAGAGTTCTATTTAACTAATACATTTGATCTCATTAGATCTTTTAGTTAGAACCATGTGTAATCTAATCACACATTGTATTGCTCTTTATACATGTGAAAACACTTAAAAAAAATTCTGATTTTCCTTCTTTCGATCGATCGAATGTGTCCCTCGATCGATTGAAAAAATTAAAAATTCGAACACGACCACCTGACTTGTTCGATCGATACTCGATTGCCTCTTGATCGATCGAAAAATAAATTCGATCGATCGACTATCAATCGAAAAACAAATTCAATCGATCAACTATCAATTGAAAATCAATCTATTTAAAAAGTCTGATCACTGTTTCACTCGATCAATCGAAAGTGATTTTCGATCGACCGAAACTCGTGAAACTTGAATTTCCAAAAATTTTTCAAGGCAGTTTTCTACGGTTTTTCTTGGACAAACAACTTACATATGAACATGAAAGTCAGAAATTGATAGGCCACAAACTGAATGACCCATTATGATTAAACCAATTAATTAATTAGCCAAGTTATTAATTAATCAATTTATCATGCAAATGCGTGGCAGCACAAACAAATTACCGAATAACTAAATAAGCAGCGGAAAATAAATAACACGGTGATTTTTCACGAATGGAGAAAACCCTAACGGTAAAAACTCCACCAGGTGATTTTCAAGTCACCACTCTCGAAACTTCACTATTATCAAATCAAGCGGTTACAAGTAAAGGAATCCCAAGTACGTTACCAACCTACCCAATTGGACTTGATCTGTAGTGACAGTTCCCACCTTTGATGCATGGCTCCTAAGTACGTGACTAACTAGATGCGCGGATCCCAGAGATTGCTTGAACAGAGATTGCTCAATGCTTTTGCAACTTGTGTATAATTTGACTGCTCTTAAAACAATCCTTTTATATGTTTAGGGTTAGAAGAAAAGAAGGCCCAAAAACATATTCACAGATCCCAAGAAATCAGATCAGAAAATCTGACTTTTTAATTCTCAACAGATAGCAGGTGTCGAGGAGTTATCGAGCAAGTGTCGAGCTTTAATGATTTTGCACTTCAGCTTGTTTTTCTTGGACAAACTTGATGACTTCAACACTTGATCTTGAAACCTTATTTCTTGAAGTATTAAAAACACCTAAAACTACCAAATTACAAGTAGAGTGCGTTTTGTTAAAGGATTAGCCAATTTACATAAATAAGTATGACATATGTTCTTAACATGTGAACCACATATGTCATAACAATCTCTTATTTTGGCAATCCGTGACAAAAACACAACAAACAAATGAACATATGAGAGAAGTCATAAATCACTCAACTCATATTCACTTGTTGAATACAATAAAATCTATTCTAACACAAACTCTTGAAAATTTTTGCAAGAAGAGAGTTTATGACAAGTAGACTTTGACAACCTGTATTTCTAAAACATTTTAAACAAAACTCATCAAGGCATCTTGTGTGAAACAGAAATAATAGATTACATACAAGTAAAGAAACATGTGTATAAAAATAGAAAAGAAACAACACGTGAAGAGAGAGGTGAAAGAAACATACATCCACATATAGAGAAAAAATAAGTACAATGTATGTAAAACTGGTCACAAGACCTCATATACAAGATCAATGTATCTAAAAAGAATAGAAAAGAAAAGATACATCAAAACCTCATTACATCCCTCAAAATATCAACACTCCCCCCTATCAAAAATATCCTATACTAACTCTCAAACCAACTCTCCCCCTAAGATGACTACTCTCATAACCCAAAACTACTCCCCCTTTTTGTCACGAGTGACAAAGGGTAGAGTGTCATGTAGACATCTCATCAGAAAAGCTAGCATCTCCATCATCATCCGAAGCGTCGTCATCACCATCATCATCATCATCATCCTCAGAGTCAGAAGCCGCTGGAGAAGGTGGTGAAGGAGTAGCCTCAGGAGCAAACCACCCATGGTCGCCTGCCGTCATGCAATACGACCAACATGAACATTCACCTGATACAACTCAGAGGATAGTGTATTAAGGTGAGCATCCATACGCTGCAGCTGCGCCATGATGTCTCCAAGAGATACATCGCCCGTAGATGAAGAAGGAGCAGATGTAGATGGAGCAGATCTGGAAGGAGCTGAACAGGAGGGAGGAGTGGAATCCGTCTGTCTTGACCTAAACTGAGCCTTACTACGTTTTATGGTAGCGGCATCTATAGCACAGATGTGAGTGAAGTGGTCGGACACAAGAAAAGGGATAGAAAAATGGCGTAAGATCCTCGTAATAGCGGAAGAAAAGATGAGCTTATTATGGGACGCCGAATCTAGATGAACATCTATGATAGAAAGAATGAAATGAGAAGGAAAATCTATAGTAAGATGCTCAAGAAGAGATAACAAAAATCGAGCACGAGGCTCTGTAATGGAGTTGTAGTGAGAGAGTGGATGGAGTACAAAAGTCATCACCATGTTTAGGAATCTAGGGCCTTTAGCAAAAGGTCTACATGATGTGTACTGATACTCACTCCAATCAGAAGGGCGCTCACAAAAAGCAGAAATGAGCTCATCTTTGGACACAGTCCGTAGACGCTCACAATTGGGATAGTCAGGATGATTTATCCTAGGAACCCTAAGCACATCCGCAACTAGCTGCGGTGTGATAGCAAAGCGCGTACCTCGAACGCGAGTGTGAAAGAGAGGTACTGAACGATCAATTTCGTGCATATTGAAGTAAAACTCCTGAATTAGCACGAGAGGACATGTGACCGAGACGTCACACAGTGACTCCCATCCCCTATTGTAAATGACAGAAGGAAGGTCAGTGTCGGCGAAGTCCGCCAAAATGACTTGGCATTCCGAATGAACATCTCGTCTAGAAAAGTTCTCCAAGAATGCTTTACGGGCATCCTCATCACGGAACCGAATCTTAGAAGGAGTAGGATCAGAAGAAGATGATGCTCCAGAACGCAGAGGGTTTTGAGCAGGAGTGTATTTACGTTTAGGTGCCATAGACACTACTAACGTAAACAGAATGAGAGAGAAGGAGAAAGAGACAATTAGAAAAGTCCCAAAACAGTTCACATATATCAAATATATTGAACAAAAAGTACGTATGCATGGGGAATGCATGAACATGTGACATGCAAATTAAAAAGCTTCATGGGCTCAGCCCAACCAATCCTACTAGCACACAAACATAGAACACACATCTAAATGCATGTAAATATCATTTAAATGCACATCAAATGCAATGTATGAGTTTTTGAACATATTTAAATGAAAACCCATCTCAAAATTTCAAGAAAAACTCATCAATTTTGAAAAACCCCAAAATTTTTCAAAAACCTCAAAACCTAAGATTCAAAACATGAAATGCATGAATAATAAGGGAAAAAGATATCATACCAAGTGATTTGAAGCAAGGAATGACCGAAAATCACGTGGGTTGAGGAATGACCGAAAATCACATGGGTTGAAGGTTTTAAGTGAGAAAAAGAGGTTAGGGAGAAGAACAGCCGCGGACAGATCGAGAGAGATTAAGAAAATGAGAACCGAATCGCGACAGAGGCTTATATAGGAGTTTCAGTAATTCTTGACAGCTGAGGTATCGGGAGGTGTCAAGACAGGTGTCGAGGTAGGTGTCGAGAAAATGAACTTCGACAGCTACAGGTGTCGAGAAGATATCGAGGAATAGACACTAAAACCCAGAACAGAAGCTCGATCGATTGACAAGGTATCGAGAAGGTATCAAGGAGACAGGAACTTTCTCGATCGATCCACCAGGTGTCGAAGATGTGTCGAGATTGCGATAAGAAAAAGCTTGAGAAGCTCGACAGATAGCTTGGTATAGAGGAGGTGTCGAGCCAGCTTTTAAAAACAGTTTTTCGAGAAGTGAAAAACACAGACGTAAATGCAATCCAACATACACCTCAACCATTGATCCATTCAACATATAAAGTTCTCAAAATCATCTCTCAACAAAAATTTAAGCACATGGATCCTCAAAAAAACACACACACACTAAACAAGTCTTACCAATTTTATTTTTAAAAAACAAGTCAAGATAGTTTAGTGAGCATAAATTAGCACATGTAAAACCTTTGTGATGGTCAAATCACATTTTACCTATACATGTATCAAAAGTAGCAAAGAATATTGCGTGTTGTATGTGAAAAACATCGCAAGATTACATATGTGTATACATGTTATGACGATCTGAGATATGAGAAAATAACTTTAACTCACACACAATCATAACTGTTTGATGAGGACTATCACCTTCGAGGTACATCCTATAACTCCCACATCTCCTAGAATACACGCTTGCAATCATATTTAAAGTATTTTTAATCTTTTTGCTTTTTATTTTCTTTGCATATTTTCTTTTAAGCATATCATGCATAGGCATAAAAGAGAGAGAAAAGAAATACCCAAGATGTTAAGCATTTGACACTGCACTTTTGCTATGCCTAAGCATACGGGTGTCTTATTATGATTGTCGGGCAATAGTGGTGAGATAGTTATTTATGCCTTTCTCTTAGGATTTTCTAGTCTTACCTGTCAAAAAGAATGATATGAGTGTTAAGTTTTAAAAGATAACTTAATTTTATTCATCACAAACAAGAGCCACAAAACTCACTTGCTTAGTTGTGCATAGAGGTGCTCATCTAAGTTACAAAAGATATAAAGTTTAAAAAACTCTGTTTTATTGGCCATCTAAGGTACACAAGTACACAAGTACCAAAGTACACAAAACACACACTGTTTTTGTATTTTTCTGATTTTTCAATTTTTTTTTTTATATTAAAAACAAAATAAACAAAACTGAAAGTAAACACACAAAAACATGTTAACATAGCAAAGCATAAAACAAGACTGACTCAACAAAAATGCAAAACACACAAGCAATGCAACAAATAAGAAAAACAAGAAGGGAGAAGAAATTGATGAAATCACTTGGAGTCCTTTTTCTTCCATACTTTGGAAAAACCTTTCCTTTGGTTGAAACCTTGAACCGGCGGTGAAGGGGAAGAATTGAAACCGTTCAAGTTCGAAAGGAACATGAGGGCTTTTAGAAGATTTCCAAGAGGAGCAAAAGAGGATTGAAGCTGATTTTGGCTTCCAGATGCTATCATGCTGTTGCTCTGTTGAGTGGCTAGCCACTTGTAGTAATTTGGTCAAGTGTGACCGACAGCTCCACAATGATGACAGAGATGTTGCTTCTTCTGTTTGGGCTTTTGAGAGTTAGCTTTCTTAACCCTAGGATTTTTAGCATCTTTCTTATCTTACTTAGGGGGTGCTCCTAAGATGGATTTACCCTTGTCTAAGTTCTCACTAGCTAATTCAGTTTTAACATCAGTGTTCTCAACTTTAACAATATTAGCAGGAGGAACAAAAACAGTAGAACTAGTAGAAGCAGAATTAGAGAAAGAAAGACCATACCTTAAGCCTGTTCGATTCGAAGCAGATTTCTGATTGCTGAGCATCTTATCAAGTTTTGCACTTAAAGTCCTCTCTAATTGAGCTGTGACTTAAAACAACTCCGCTTCAAGCTTCTTAGTCTTCTCAGCCAAGAAGTTGTTCTCAAACCTCAGTGCTCCAATAGTTTGATTCGCCTCATCAAACTTTGTGGACAACTCTTCACGATCAAATTCCACATCACTGAGCTTCTTGGTGGTCAGCCTATAGAGTTTCACGTGCTTCTCAGATAGCTTGTATAGTTTCTCATAGGCTGAATGGATATCATCTCGATCATCCATCTTTTCACACTTGGTGTCCACCAATTCTTCTTCTTCTTCCACTTCTTCAACAATCCCTTCAGTAGGATTGACTGTGGCAGTGAAGGCATTTAAGATTTCGACATCCTCATTGTCGGAATCATCCTTGGGATCAGTGTCACCCAGGGTTGCAGCAAGTGCCTTGCTCTTCCCAATGCTCTTGAGATATGTAGGACACTCATTCTTCATGTGTCCAAACCCATGACACCCAAAACACTTAGGTCCTGCGAGAACAGTGTACTGACCACCTTCCTTTGCATCCTTTTTCCCTTTGTCTTGGCTCTTAAACTGAGAAGAACTGGATTGCCTACGGTCCTTGTCGAAGCTCCTCCCATTGGCATTCTTCATAAACTTCTTAAACTGCCTTGTAATGTAGGACTTCATCTTGGAATCTTCATCATCGGAAGACTCATCTATATCACTGCTCTTGCCTTTGCTTGACTTGCCAATCCTAGATAACCCTAGCTCGTAGGTCTGCAAGTTCCCAACTATCTCAGTCAAAGGAATTTTGTCAATATCCTTTGATTCTTCTATTGCCGTAATCTTGGCATGGAATCTCTCAGGTAGAGATCTAAGCACCTTCCTTACAACTTTGAGTTCAGGGATGGTTTCCCCAAGATTAAAGGCTGAGTTCACTATATCCTTGAGCTTGGCATAGAACTCATCAAACGACTCATCATCCTCTATCTTAATCTCTTCAAAACTTGTAGTGAGCCTCTGAAGTTTTGAATCTTTGACAGCCTTTGTTCCTTCATAGGTTGTTTGGAGGATGGTCCATGCTTCCTTAGCATTTTCAGTTGAGGATATCTTCATGAACTTCTCATTGGTGACTGCGCTAAATAGGGCATTCAACGCTTTGCTGTTGAAGTTTGCCGCCTTGATCTTAACTTCATCCTAATCAGCCGGCGCTTCCTTTGGCTTAGTCCAGCCAATCTCAACAGCTTGCCACACCTTCTCATCTAAGGACTGCAAAAAAGCTCTCATGCATACTTTCCAGTAGGCATAATTAGTCCCATCAAATAAAGGAGGTATGATTAACGATTGTCCTTTATCTATGACAAACAGGGGTCAATAGATCAAACACAGCAAAGATTATAACCTAATCAAAGTGTGCCTGCTCTGATACCACTTGATAGGCCACAAACTGAATGACCTATTGTGATTAAACCAATTAATTAATTAGCCAAGTTATTAATTAATCAATTTATCATGCAAATGCGTGGCAACACAAACAAATCACCGAATAACTAAATAAGCAGCGGAAAATAAATAACACGGTAATTTGTTCACGAATGGGGAAAACCCTAACGGCAAAAACCCCACCAGGTGATTTTCAGGTCACCACTCCCGAAACTCCACTATTATCAAATCAAGCAGTTACAAGTAAAGGAATTACAAGTACCTTACCAACCTACAGTTGAACCCTTACCCCAATACCCAATTGGACTTGATCTGTAGTGACAGTTCCCACCTTTGATGCACAGTTCCCAAGTACATGACTAACCAGATGCGCGGATCCCAGTACGCGACTTCAAACACTAAACTAGAAGGAGAGGTTGGCTGCAAAGTTCTTCAATTCATCTAACACGATGAAGATCAGAAAGATGCTTGGTCACAAAACCCTTTGGTGCAAATACACAGCAACTTCTTCAGAGAAGATGAACTAGATCAAGAACTTCGTCTTTAATCACAATTTGCTTGAACAGAGATTGCTCAATGCTTTTGCAACTTGTGTACAATTTGACGGCTCTTAAAACAATTCTTTTATATGTTTAGGGTTAGAAGAAAAGAAGGCCCAAAAACATATTCACGGATCCCAAGAAATTAGATCGGAAAATTTGACTTTTTAACTCTCGACTGATAACAAGTGTCGAGGAGCTATCGAGCAGGTGTCGAGTTTTAATGATTTTGCACTTCAGCTTGTTTTTCTTGGACAAACTTGATGACTTCAACACTTGATCTTGAAATCTTGTTTCTTGAAATATTAAAAACACCTAGAACTACCCAATTACAAGTAGAGTGCGTTTTGTCAAAGGATTAGCCAATTTACATAAATAAGTATCACATATATTCTTAACATGTGAACTGCATATGTCCTAACAGAAACTGATATCAAAACTGAAATTCATTGATGCTATAGCCTTAAAGATCAATTTAACATACTTAAATTCAAATTTAAACGATATCATAATATCAATATCAGTTTTTATCAAATCATAGTTTCAACAACCATGCAGAAAATTAAATGCATAATCTTCAAACAATATGAAACTATTATCTTTAATTCTAAAACTCACAAAACATGTTATGTAATTCGAAATTGAAGACTGCTCTGATACCATTTGTTGGAAAAATACATGTTTGTATCGCATACAAAACATACGTAGCGGAAAATTAACGAATTTACTTTATTCGCAATTGATAACATGTACTATGTAAGTTTCAGAATTTAAGAATAAGAAAGCGTACCTTGGTGCAGTGAAATTCAAAACCGAAGATCAGAAGTTCTTGGGAAGACTTTTAATCTTCACTCCAATTCCATTCAATGCCCAAGATGTGTGGTCTCTCAATCAATTTCCAATGAGAGAAAAAAAGAGTGTCCAACACTCACATCCAAACCATTTCATTCCTTATGAGAACTCTTATGAAATACTTATATGAAATACTTATATGAAAAACTTTATGAAAAAGCCTTAATGAAATTCTGTATGTTTCTCTCCTTATATAAAATTGATTATCTAATTGGGCTAGCCTTTTGGGCCATTCCAATTAGGCTCTAGTATTTGGCTTGGAGTAGGACCAAAAGGGACCAATAAGACACTAGCTCCAATGGGCCTTGGACTTTTCTGTCAACTCTTAACAAGTCCAAAATTACCATTAACTATATTCAATACCACTATAAGAATATAATTGCACTCTAGGCCTTATCTATAAATTATATCCTAAGACTTTATTGTACATACAACCCCTTCATTAAAATATTCGTAATAATACAAAGTCATAAATGTTGACTGTCACTTTATAAATTACTACATCTCAATCTTTGAGTACTCGGTTTAATCCTTTATGTTATTCAATATATATTTATAAAATCTAATTCCATAAATATATATACTTTAGTAACTCCTTACTAAAATGGTTGGGCCCAACACTCTGAATAACCAAACCCATTAAACTTATCTTAAGGGAATATTTTATATCTCCGTTAAGAGATTATGAATTCCATCTTGAGAATATATGTTCCATCAACACTAAATGTGGTTGCCCAATATACTAAAGTTTTGACCGTAACTTATAGATCTCACTCCTGATATATCAAAGCAACCTACATCTCATGATCAGGTTCATTATTCTCTCAGGATTTAGAGTTGATGTAAATAGAAGTCGTGAGATTTATTATTCATTTGACAGTCTTTAGGAGAATAATAAATCTCGCAGCGGTCCAGTTCAATATGTCTCAACTCTTAAAACATATCAACATACTAACTAGAAGTCTCCACTTCCATGATCAAGACAAATCATCGTAGTTGATATGTTAGAGTCTTCGCAGATGAAATGCCTAATTTCATCACCAACTACGAACTAAAATTCTGAGTTTACAAAAAACTTGTGATTTATATCTTTCTGTGACTTTTCACATAAATCACATACTATACATCTCATGGACTAAGATAATGTCCCATTAGTTCATTTATAGATAGTCTCATATAATTAAATTATTTAATTATTTATGACATGCCAATAAATTAGATTTTAGGGCATAAACCCCAACATTATCATGACCATGGCCTGAAGATAAAAAAGAGTTAGTTTCAAACTAGCAAAAAGGTAGACTGACGAATATAGGATGGGTAAGTTTTACCTGAGCAATGCTAAAAAGCCCGGTCTCCCCCATCGCCTCCGTAGAGTGGTTGCTTAGGTCCTCATAATCCTTAGCGGTTATGACGGATGAAAGCCTCTCCAGAGCTTGTTTTAAGTCCTCTCGTAGGAGGACGGGTGGCTTCTCCTGATTGGGGGACGGACCCTTCATAGGCCCTTTGCCAGCCCCATGTTTCGCTGGGGTGACCGTCTTTGCACCCTCAGCCATTAGCCCTACAACGGATTCCAAAGGCACCTTTGGCTTCTTTGGAGGACGGTCCCTCTTGGACTGCTGCTTCCTTTTTGTGGACGGGTGGCTTGAGCCCATCCCCTTGGGGTCTACACTGCCGGGCTCCTTGGTCTTGGCAGCCTGTGCTTTTATCATTGCCCTTCTCTTGGCATCATCCATTTCTGTATATGTGGACGAATGAAGTTAATTACTATATATAAAAATATATATATAAATATCAAAACAGTGCAAAAAGAAGGAAGACGATGGACTTACGTTGGCAGATTCTGGAGTCGTACTTTTTGGTTGCTAGCGTTGGTTTAGGTCCGTCACAATACCAATTGATGGTATCAAGAGTGACTAGCTTTGCCCAAGTCCTTTATTCCGGCTTGGTCTTAACAAAAATTTTCTCAAGAAAGCTGAACTCCTCAAGTTCAACTTGTGGATGCCGTCGAACTACAAAAAAAAAGACAGTTAAAAGTATTGAAGAAATAATAATAAACTAAACGGATATGAATTGTCCGCACACTAGGACAAGTGCATACCAGATGGAAGCAATATGCCCCAAGTCGTGTCGAGGGGCATGTGTTTCATGTCCCTTGGATGACATATCCACTTGTCACCCTCTAAGAAGAAATAACGGCTCTTTCAGTCCCTATTGGAGTCTGGGGTTTCAAATATAACTTTCAACAACGGACTCCTAGGTACAAAACTATACATCCCCCTTGATTTGTCTATTTCATTTGGACGGTAGCAGTGAAGGAATGCCTGCACCGTCACCCTTCTAACACCATTTAACATAGCGCCATACAGGACCTCTATGGCTATGAAGACCCTCCAGGCATTTGGGGATACTTGGTTGACGGACAGGCCCAAGTATTTGAAAAGCTCACGGTGAAGAGAGCTTAGTGGAAACCTGAGCCCTGCCTTCAACATCTGTTCGTACACCCCGACACCTTCTACCCCTTCATAGTAGCATTTCTCTGATTTATAGGGTAGACAAATGGGGATGTTATCTGGAATTTGGTAATTGGCCCTAAGAGTGCTGAAGTGTTTCTCCTTGATGGTGGACTTAAAGTTATTCACCGTCCACTCTAGTAGCATGATGAACTCCCTAGGTCCATCAGCACTTACGACGGACTTTATTGGTTGTTCCTCGCCGTCATCAGAACCTTCCTCTGGGTCAACCATCTCCATATCCTCATTTGTTGAGGACGGGGAAGAGGCGGACAGACTCCTCTCTTCACTTGGACTCTCTTGGTCTTTGTGACCTGACAGGTATACTTCCTTGTAATCCGCCCCGTCACGGACAACTGACTGGTTACTTGACGTACTAGACATTGCCTACACATGACAACAAAACCTAAGACTCTGACAGATCTAGATATGGTGATGAGGTACAAAACTCTAGGAAAATAAAGCAGTATCTGAAGGTAAAGGAAACTTGTGATAAAGAGAGTACTTACCAAGGTTGTGAGTGAATGGTAGAAGGGCGTTGATGACGGACACAGCAACTGGACGGAGTGGTCTCTAATGAGGATGACGGATGCGCTCTATCTGTGTTTTTTAGTGGAAAGTAGAGAAATGAGAAAAGAAGAATGTGATATTTATAGAGGAAGTGCACGGAAGAAGAAGCGACGCTTCGATCCAAGACAGTACCCAATGGGTGAACGACACGTGTCATGCCATAAATGGTTTCCGGACAACTTATCAGTGGTAGGCACAACTCACGGAACCTATATTGAAGCCGTCGACCCACAAGTTTTTGAACCGTCATCCGATGAACCTCGAACCGTCACCCCACGTGTCCCTCCTCTCAAAGATGACGGACCCATCGGGTGAGGGGGCAACTAAACAGGGTAGAAGTCAAGATTGACGGATCTCCATTAAATGGGCCTGACGTTTCCACATCCGTGGACCGATAGGGGACGGACCCAAGAAATGGGCCTATCAAGAACGGATCCTGCATGAACGGATGACTACAGGGATGCATCAAGCACCCATGTGGCAGGCAGGAACCCTAAATAAGAAATACTTGCGACACATACTTAGCCGCCACAGAATCCCAAGACAAATGGATTCCTAGCACAAAAAGGATTCTAAAAGATATGCTCATTAATGAAGATTTTCTATAAAATGAAATATCTTGTTCATCACGTTTGGGATTGTTCAGGAGGATTCCTATAAGGAAAAGACTTCTACATCAAGAAAGAAAGGTCAACCTTCTACTACTATAAAAACCCCAATACCCGCACAAATCAAGGTACGCATAATTTACCCCCTCTCTAGCACTCTAGAGTTGTGAAAAGTTCTAACTTGACCTTCGGAGGGTATTTGGCCGGCACCATACCGGTGCTCTCTATTAGGTCTTTACTTTCCATTTTGCAGGTGTTATTTCGAGCGAACAGTATCGTGTGACTCACTGGTGGTTTTTTCAGCATCATCACTTTACTTTTTCTATTTTATATTTTTTTTTCTAAAACTTCATTCTGTAACCTCCTAACAATAACTTTATCAACCACCACCAGTGAGTTTTACTTATACTCATGTCAGTTAAGGATAAGGAGTGCATGCACAAATTGAAGATGATTTCTGACCCTTGTGGCTTTGGGCCCAAATTGCAGGAATGTAAATTTGGAGTTTAAAAACAGATTTAGGTTAGATAAATTGGGTTGGATAAGGCCATTGTGTATTGTTTAATTAAAACAAAAAACAAAATGCTACATTATCAAACATAGAACAACACCTTATTGCTCTGTTAGCCACATTCACAAGAAAATTAATGAAACTAGAGGAAAGGACCATTAGGGCTCATTTTTTAGACTTTAGAGACTAAAATCGACATAAACTTTAGAGACCAAATGGCCTTTTAAATGATAAGTTTAAGAATCAGATATGTGAGCTCATTCTAATTTTATTTATCATTTGTACTCAACTATTATGACCAAAACTTCTTGCCTCTTGTCCGAAAGTGACTCCAGTCTTCATATTATTATTTTTTTTTATTGACTCACACAAATTAATAACCAAGTAGCTTAAAGCTTTAAAAAAAAATTTGTGGAAAAACTTTAGAATGTTGAATTCACAAGCGTGATTCTCCTACCATATACTCATTACGAAGTAGTGCAGTGTTTTGAGGCATGGACTTAATAGCACTCAGATCTATCTATGTTTTAGCTTTGTAATCTCTTTTCTGTTGCCTTCTATTGGTTCGTGATTTTCCTAATCTCCTTTGGCAAATTAGATTGGAACAATTTGGGGATTAACTTGAAAAACTCTTAATAGGGTTGTGGTGGGCCTTTTTTGTGTTTTGGGCTGGATTGCTCCTACTGTACCATGACCCGTGATTCTGGGGTAGGAGAGTTCGGACTAACTGAAACGCGCTTTAGGCTAGCTTATGTGCTAGTTGGGCCATCCCTATGCAGACGCGTCCTTGCAGGAGCCTTGAACGTACCACATACTCATGGCAGGAAAAGACTGTTGCAAATGTTATAACAGGAAACACGATGCGGTAGGATAACTAAAATATTTTCTACTAATAACAATAATATATGAATAACTTCACGAAGGAAGATATAACAATATGATTACGAGTTACAAGGTCACAGCAAAGAGAAATTAACAGCAAGATAACAAATTAGTCATTAGTCAACTAAAACAAGAGAAAAGAAGATGTGTCTGCCAAAGGAATGGGCTAGGCTCTTTAGCATATACAAGTCCAAAAAGGGAACTAATCTCCAATAAGGGTAACCTCAGAAGGGGGCTCCTGCCATAGAAGTTACACACTTTGAAAAAAAAATTACCTAAATGGCTAAATCTCGAATTCTTAGTTCATTAGAGAGTGGGCTATTAAGATGGAGAGAAATGGGTAGCCTATTAATGCATGTTTTTTGCTCCTATCACTCATGTTTTTTCCATTTCTTATGGTTTTCTGTGTTCTTTCTATCTTCCTTCTTTGTTTACGCTATTTTCTCTTCTTTGTTTCTATGTCTCTATTTTCTGTTTTTCGTCCCCCCTTTTCACTGTGCACATCTATTACCTTTTTATACTGTCTGCCGTGACAAGGTTTGTCATTTTTACCCCTTAACCGCTTTTGGCTTGTTGTGGATGTCTTTCCAAGACTACCCACTGGTCTGTCGGCTGTCCAGCCACCACAGTCACCACCACTACACTGTGTTAGCTGTGTCACGCCTCATTTCCAAACAAAAGTGGTTTTGTTCTGTCTCTTACCTCTCTTAATACTCTCATCCAAATAAGGGTTAAGCCTCTCCCTTACCAACCTCTATAGCATATTTCTAGTGATTCCAGCTCATGTTTACTTCTTTTGGATGAGATGTCATCCCAATAGGACATCTCTCCTAAAAGAGCTTGAGCAGGAACCCCGAAATAGGCTCCCCTTCTCCCTACCACTAGACCATACCCTCTCATACTTCTGACTTGTGGCCCACTTCTCCTGTATTGGCTAGTTATAGGTAGGTGGTGCCTGATCCTTATGTGCATGCTCCACTTACGTCTGAGTCTATTGCTTTTCTGGCTCTCACACGTTTGCCATTGCCTCTAGGATTGTCTGATTCTGCTATACGTTCTGATATTTGTTTAACTCTTTCGGCATGAATGATACATGGGCCTTTGGGCTTTCATTCCCTGCATCCCATCTCTTTTTCGGACTGGGCATTGCTTGGATGTGGGCTCTCTCCCTTTTACTTGGCCCATGTTCCCTTTTGTCCTATGTCCGTAGGCTTACTGGTGCTCCTGCCATGCCAATGTACTGCTCCTGCTATGATATCACTTATACCTTTACCTGTTGTTACCTTTGGGCTTATAAGCTGAAGCACTTGTCATGTCAATTGTTATATTATTCCTTCTTTTGAACTTTACTGCCCAACATTCCTATTGAGTCAGCTCATTCCATGCCGTGGCTTCCTCAGCCCATTTCATTCTTCCTTACCTCTTTCACTCTCATGGGTTTTTTGCTAAATTCTTTAGGCTTCCCCGGTCCAATTACCACATCTTTATTTTTTGGGCTTATTGGCTTTTATGCCAACCCCATGAATTTACTAATTCCTTTCTTGGGCTTCCTCGACCCATTTTTACTTTCTCTCAATTTCTTACAATTCACATGGGCTTACTACTTCATTCATAGGGCTTCCTCAACCTATTTGCTTTTTTTCTGGCCACTTATTATTTTGTGGGCCTATTGACCACTATTTCTGTCATTCTGGTCTAATGATCTTTATTTTATTATTTTCTTTCTCCATCTTTTTCATATTGTTAGGCTTCTTCTGCCATTAGGCCTTTTTGTCAAAAGTGCATCAACAAAGTTCAATTGACATGATGTTGCAAAAAGCTAATAACATGTAATTGCACTTGGAACTACCTCGGGCATTTTTGCCACATTGACAGATGAAAATTGTTTGTCTCTTATTCTATCCTTTCCACTTGGTGAAACTTATGCAGATAACTACCTATAATTTGTAATAAGGAACGCATATAAAGCCTACTACACATACTAAAGCGAACTTGGGTACACATTGACAAGGATGGCTATGTCCACTATGGTAATTTTGAAATAAAATAAATTCTGCCTTGTGTGTTGGTGCCTAGGATCAGGCTCCTATCCGTTTGCTTTTAAATTGAAATGGTCCATGTCATGGTGAAGATTTAGTTTTCTGAAATCTAAGATGTATTTGGTGTGACATCATTTAAAATTGTATTCCACCAATTAAGGAATGATAATTGATTTAGGTGGCATCATGTTCACCCTTAGATTTTTTAAATGCTAAATCTTCACTTTGTATTGGACACCCCATTTCAAAAGCAAATGGGGAGGGTTCTTTTCCGTACAACCTTGCCAACACACATGCAAGTTATTGTGCCACACATGATAAATAACACTAAAAGGACTGGTCTTGTAATTGGTTCATTTGTAAAAATTTTATGAAATTCAGTTTCCGTCCCTTAACTTTAGAAAGATCATTTTTTATCACTAAACTATGGAAAACATTACACTTTTCATAATTCTATCCACTCTTAGTAAGTTTTATTCTATGTGTTTAGGTGGCACTACTTTTAGCATTAGAGAATCTGACATGGACCATTAAATTTATAAATAAAGAATGACGTACATGAGATGAACAAGTGGCAAGAAACTATTGGTCACACACTTGGTATGAAAGGTTTTTTTAAAGTTTAGAGATGATAAAATAACTTTTTTCAATAGTTCAATGACTAAAAGAGAAATTTTTAAAGTTTAATGACAAATGGTGTAATGTTTTCAATAGTTTAGGGGGAAAAAAATTAAAGTTTAGGGATGAAAAATAGAAATTCATGTAAACTTTAGGGACGAAAACAAATATTTAGTCTAGATAATATTTTTCAAAATTACTCTTTGGATTTACTTTCTTGTCCAACCTTGAGGAAACGTTTAGAGCTTCCTGATCTAATCAGGCATAATTCTTTGCTGTACCTTATCCATTTTTTGCTAATATTCACACAATAATGGAATTGCCTTTATAACTTGATATGTAGGCTGCCAATATTGTTTCCTCAAGCATTCAGCCTCTTCAAAAAGTAGCTACACTCAGTGGCGTCGCCACGTTCAGGCCAGGGTTGTGACGAGCATGTAGAGGGTAAGATAAAGAAAAAGTAGAAAGAATATGAGAATATAAGAGACTTACGGTAAAGATTTGAGACATTCAAATGAAGAAGACGAAGACTATAAGAAGAGAAGACAAACCAACAGTCTAGACCCCTTAGAAGAGATGAATCTTAAAAAAATAAAATAAAAAAATCATAAGATCAGCAAACGTGTTACTAAGCCTAAATAGGTTCAAGTTTCAATGTATTGGTTTCCAGCTGTATCTAGAGTAGAATGCTAAAGGCTGTTTTTTTATTATTTTTTTTTAAAAAATAGTGAGTGGTTGATAAGGTGCTGGTAACTTAACAATACTTTCCAAGAGTAATATTTCTACGGTTTCTAGAATTTATATATATATATATATATATGAAGTAAAGGATTCTTTTTGTACGTACAAGAGGTGCTTCGACTTTCATATTTATTGTACATTTGTATTGTTTACAATTATTCAAAATGTGAATTTTATTTATAAAATATTTATAAATAAATATTTTAATCCAATTTTATTTAAATATTACATTTAATTCATTATTTTATATAATAGTAATAATATTGCGCGCGCGCGTGCACGCACATGCGCGCACACACGCACGCACGCACCCACACACACACACACACGCGCACACACACACACACACACGCGCGCGCGCGCACACACACGCGCACACACGCACACACACGCACACACGCGCGCACACACACACACGCGCACACACGCGCGCACACACACATATGTATATATTATTTTAAGGAACTCCGAACTACTCTGAAACTACATCAAAATAGGCCGGTACCAAAATGGCCCACTCAACTTTTAATTACATTATACATATTAATTATACACATAACAAATTATAGAAAACACTTAATAAACAAATTAAACAACTAAATTATGTTAGGTTAAACAATAATGAAACAATACATTATAAAAGATAAACAAATTAAATTATGTTAAGCTAAACAATAATTAATAATTTGATAATTAATAACACAATAATATAACAAATTATAGTTTATACAAGACAAACAAATTAATGAAACTACTAAACAACAATAATTAATAATTTTATTAATATTTCAAATGAACTTATAGTTTATTATTTATTCTTTTGCTAGAATTATGGACAAATATTTGATAAGAAAACCATGTAAAAGATAATTGTAAACTTTATATATTTGCGTATTTTTTTATTATTATTGTTGTCAATATACAAAAATTTTTTTTTTATTAGATTGTGTAATTTATGCTTATTAAGGAACACCCTAAAAAAAATTCCTGGAATCACCACTGGCTACACTGGTATATATCCTTGTGAGTCTGTTGTGGTTATATACCCCTATGTTGTTATTTTCATGAAATTGTTAGAACTTACATGATATAAATTTTGTTTATCTGCTTTTCCTCCTATATACAGAAGTGCATTGAGGAAAATATTTGTTCTGATCCTGATGTGAAACTTGCTTGGGCTCAATATTTTATGAAAAAAAGGCTTTGCGGGTAAGATTTTACTAAGGTGCACAGTACTCCCCCCCTTCCCTGGCAGGCGGGCCCCAAAGCAGGAAAAAAAATTAAGAAATTTTTTTTTTTTTTTTGATACGAATTAAGAAGTTTTTGTGGCCCGTGAAAGCAGAAAACTCAAAAATATCTTTCTACCATGCCAGCCTCGCATGTTTGAAGGCTGGTTTAATTTAAAAGCTGATGCAAGACCAATCCCTCCAATCCAGTTACATTTTCTTTTAAATTGAGAAAACACATATAGAAATTTAGCAAAATATAAGTGAAGTTATCTGATACATAGTATTTGCAAACATACATGCACTATAAAGTTACAAGCTGAGAAATTAGTCCTTGCATGAGCTATTTGGGAGATACAGCTAACTATTGATACTGGATATTGATTTTAATTATCTACATCAGTTCCAAACTCCCTCCATGGTCTGTGGTTAACAAGATTAGCAAATAACTTTGGAACATTGTCAACAGACTTGATACTAATTTCTTTTGTAAGTTCAATAGAGCTTACTACACATGGACACTCAACTGGAGTAAGGAAGACAAGTTTAGTGGACAATTGACTCTTGATCTGGTGGAGGGATTATACATGTTTGTTTGTTAGGACAATCAGATTAGTGTTCATATCTCCCAAAAAAATCATCCTAATAGTTTGGGGGAAAACAAGGGCTTGTATAATTTTATTTTCATGGACTATCTTGATCTTTTTAACAACTGGGTTCCTCTACCTGCAAAAGAATGGCCATCGCTATGAATTTTCATTTTACTACCAAAATGTTCCAATATTGGTAGGGGCTCCTTTGCTAAGGAAGTCGTCAACCATCCTAAAGTTGGTCTATCTTCTACAACCAAACAAAAATTTTCTTTTGCTAGCTTGTAAATCTATTACAACCTTAAGTATTGAGACCAACTGACAGCAGAACACAATATAAAATAGCAGAACCCACTTCTAAATCTTCAAGATTGCAATCTGAAGATGGTTCTTCTCCCAAACCCAAACCATGGATTATGAGACATGAAGGCACCATACTCAACTCTAAGCACTAAGTTTTTGACTTAAGTACATAAATATACATAATTGATGCAGGGATTGTGATGTGCTGCTGTTTAGGCTAGATCGAATTTGGGAATGCATATTAATCACACGCTATGTTTAATACAGCACATGGCTCTACTTCTAACAACTTCCTAAAATCTAGCTTGTGCATGTGCCAATGGCTGACAGTGAAAGCAGTCATGTAATCACTCAAGTTAAGGGGACAATGATTAGTTCCGAATCTTTTCACCTTTACTTCAGAAAAAATATTGCATTTTGCTATGTTATTTAATCGATAATATATGCATCAGAATCTGGTCAATCCAGAAGCATTTGATAATGAAATAACTGGGTCAAGATTTGGACAGAAAGTCATCCCAATGCTCTCTGGTCTTGTATAAAAGTATTACTGGATTGTACCAAATTTAGAAATGACTCATTCCAATTCTTCAATTTCGGGTGTTTTCCATAAGAGATGAGTTCCAGCATTTGTTAGAACTGAAATAGAGGGGTGGAGGGTATGCATGCTTTGATGGGGCAAGGGAACAATAGGATACAAAAGGAAGGCAGTGTAGTGTGTATGCTAAAAGATATACATAGACAAAGCAAAACCTCATATCATAAACAGTAGGTTGGAATCAGAAACTCATAATCAAAAAAAGCTCTTCATAAACCACCACTATCAATCCAAGAGTCAAAAACAGAAAATAAACATCTGGGAAGGGAAGGGACTCTTATGAATTCCATACAAATTGGATTCTTAAGGAAATGAAAGCCCTATACCTATAAAATAGTAAACAAACATGTTCGCAAACACATTGTTGGTGTTTTGAAAGTATGCTAAAGAAGCAATGACAATAAAAGAACAAAAAACACCTCAGTCAGAATCCAAGCTTGGTACGGCGCCAGTGCCTGCGCTTTGCATTGTACCTGAAACCAAAAAAACAAACATAATAGGAAGAGTTAGTTAGAGTTAAACAGAGACAAAAAACGAAGAAGCGGGAAATAGAGAGAGAACCTGATGGTATTGTCAGTCCTCATGCGGATCCAGTGAGGGATAGGCCTATTCTGCCTCATCTTCTTAGCCAGCTTCTTCTTAATCATGAATGTCTTGTGGGACGGCTAAGCATACAATAACACAATAATAATCATTCAGACCCATATCATAATAAAACTTACTCAGTGAGAGTGAGAGTGAGAGAGTGAGAACCATTTTTGCTCGCCGCTGCGAACGAGAGGAAACCCTGAATCTGTTGGAGGTCGCCGCTGCGAAAGAATCTGTTTCTGTCGAAGATGATGAAACCCTAGGGTTTTGTTGGACTTCAGACTTCTTTTACTTGGCAGCACGTTGCGTAAAATTTGAATTGGGCCTAAACAAATCCAAAACTTCTTGGCCGGTTGCGCAATATTTTAATTGGGCCTAAACAAATCCATCTCTTTGGACCCAAGATAGAAACAAACACAAATAGAACCAAGGTAACTGAATGCCAAGGATTTGTAATTCAAAGACCCAACAACTTAAGGTTAATGAAGTGGGTTTTAATTGGTACGAGATGATATGGACGAGGGGGGCCAGCCACAAAGGAGGGCCCAAATTGGTAAGGAAATCATACGGGCTTTGAGCACCAAACCAACACTGTTACATGGACCAAATTTAATTAGCTTCATTTGTTTCGTTATAAAATATTTTTAGATGTAAAATGTTTTTGAGGAAAATATTTTCTTTTGTTTGCTAGTTTTAGCTTCTCTTTGATTTCTTGGGATTTATTGTATTTAACAAGAATTTTATAGGGTTTAAATTTCGTAATATGGTTTTGTCATGGAATCAACAAAGTAGGAGATTGTTAAGTTTAGAGTTGGCAAGTTTCAAGATAATGTAATTGTCAAATAGATTTGTGATCAATTCATACTAGTTTATTTAAGTTGAAGACCTTACATCGATCTAAGCTCAATTGCCCCTTGATCGAGACTCAATCGGTCATGAATTGAGGGACCTGTGTCTAACATGTTTTATTGAAGTCAGTCTTGTGAATGTATTGAACCTTAATTGAAAACCTATAAAAGTGGCCTTTATGTGTGACTATTACATTCCTTATTATTGAAGCCAGTCTTGTGAATCTATTGAACCTTAATTGAAAACCTATAAAAGTGGCCTTTATGTGTGACTATTACATTCCTCACCAATGAGAAGTTAACCTAAATCACATAAATTTAAAGGAAAGAAAAAGAATGAATTTGATTGAAAGTTTGAAACCATCATTAAAAATAAAAAAACATTTACCTTGCATATAAAAATCCTTCAATCTAGATCAAAAGTATTCAACCAAAAACAAGGAAGAAAAAGAAGAAAATTAATTGGATTAAAACCCTCATAGACACAAAAAAAAAAAAAAAAAATTATAAACTCCATATATTGTTTTAAAGAATTGTTGGATACAATAAAATCAAAACCTATAACAAATTATCACTCTTTACTATCATATCAAGATATTAATTGGTTTTAATTTAAAGTAACCAAGATTCAAACTCAAATATTTTTTTACACAAGAAACTTTAACAAAGAATTGAGATAACTGAAACTTCATATTTTATTACTTTCGGTAATGATTATAGACAACATTTTCTATTGTAATAAGAATATTCTAACAAGTTAATATATGTAATACTTCTTCTAAAAACATTAGCGTTCGTATGGTGCACGATATAAAGAAGTGAAAGTCAAAGGTCTTGTAGCTGAATTGACACCTCCCTATGCACAAAGTGTTTAGGGGTCTAGGGGGAAAGGGTTCAAACTACAGAATTAGCAGTATGTTGTAATTATCTATATATATATATATATATATATATATATAAAGAAGTGAAAACTCAATCCATCATGCATTTATTGTTTTGACATGTGTGATTATTTAATTGCAAGAGGAGCATGTTGTATGGTGCACGATATAAAGAAGTGAAAACTTCAACATCTCTTTCTCAATAACAATCAATTATGATTACAAGAGGAGCATGTCAACTAGTTAACATATCATGCAACTTAATTAGCTTGAGTAGGTATGTGCATCCATACTGGGGTGAGCTAATTCAGTTTATAGATGATGCATATAACACACCTATGAGTTTTAACTACAGTAAAAATGATCAATTACAACCATTTCTTATCTAAAACCACCAATATCATAAATGGAAAAGAAAAAAAAAAATGCATGAATATGAGGCTTCCAGTAGGTATTGTCATAAATTCACAGATACAAAAAGCAAAAGAACTTGATTCTAGTAAGCGAGCATAATGAATTACATGAACCAAATAAGGTGATAAAAAGTAGGAACACAAAACAAACCGGCACATTGGGAATCAGATATGAGCAACAAATCCAAAAAACTTTCAAACATTGATGTTACAATCATTTTTTTTTAATTATAAAAATGATCCAAATTCAAAAAAGGTGCCACCGATCACTAACAACAAATGTAGATTTGATTTTCAATACATTTAACATAAGTAATGACCACCAAACTTCATAGTAGTGGCATGGAAAAAAAGCAAACATTATATGACTTAAAAGTCAATCGCTTTGCAAGCATACAAAAACCAGCTAAGGGAATGGGAGACATTACATATCTTCTATTTTGACATCTTTTTTTTGGTAAACAATAAGTGGGATGGGGGATTCAAATCAAGGTGGTTGATACCGTACCATACTGGCCAGTACCGCCGATATGTATCGTAAAGGTATGTGCACCAGTATGGAAACATCAACGTTTCGTACCGGTTTAAATACTGGTTGTGTATCGACCATACCAGGCAATTTGGATGTTTCGGCCAGTACCGGACGATATAGAAATAAGCTTCTTCTTTTTTCCAATTTTGTAATTTTTGAATTTTTGTAAGGGTCGATTGGTAACTTATTTGCATTAACTTATTAGTATTATTTGTTTTTTTAGTATGCTAAAGTCCAAAGTCTAAAACCAAGAATAATTTGTTTTAAATTGAGGTAATATTTTAAGGTAAACTTTTATTTTTATTATGACGATAAACCCGAAACGATACATCGGTATTGACCGATACCGAAATACATTGTTCCATTGAATAAATCAGTACAGCCATCGATACGAGATTGACTCCCTTGATTCAAACCTAACTTCTCCTCATTACAAAGACTAGGCAATGCCACTAAACTACAAGGCTTGTGGCCTATTCTACCCACAAATTTAAACTGATAAAAACAGTAAAATGAAACGGTGCAAGCCAAAACAAATGGAACAAAAATCAATGACATTTAATCATCAAACAGATTGCAATCTAGACCTACATGCAATTGGTTAGTATCTCAACACCAAATCAATTTGGGTTTGAGGTGACAATGATTCAACCCTCAAGAGAGGCAACAATTATTTTCCACTACATTCTGTCTAGAGACTTTGAACTGTAGGGGAAGCCAAATTTAGTTTTTTGTCAGTCATAGAAGAAGGAGAACAACTAGTGATTACCAAATAAGTTTGTCTAGAACAACCTAACAAAATGATCGCACAACATAGTGACTAACTATACCTAAACAAAAATATAAAAACTACGACACCCTGATATGAATTAGCAAGCAATGAATACATGCATAGCCTTTCAAAACTAAATAAAAAGGAACCACACTCCAGTCTCAAATCACATAAACATACCTTATAAGTAGCTTGGAATGAGAAACACATAGAAATACATAATTAAGCTCTTCATCAGTAAAAATTGAACAGCTCAACCACCACTATCAATCCAAGAAAATACTTTAATCATATGAAGAAATTAAGATTAACCCACAATTCAATATTAGCCAAAAACAATAAATAAACATTTTGGAAGGGACTCGTATGAGTTCCATACAAAATTAATTAGGTTCTTAAGGAAATGGAAAACATGAAAACTCTATAACATCCTATTGGTATATCCTTAGAGCATCCGCACCAGTAGGTGCAAAATACAAAATGTGCAAAAATTTGCACAATATAGCATAAAATAGACTTGCATCAGTGCTTGTAAAACTTTACATAACTTTGCATATATTCCCACTTGCTACAGTAACCGTGCATACATGCACGGTTACTGTAGTTTTGCAAATTTTATTTTAATATTATCTAATATATTATAATATTAAGTTATAAAAACTTTTTTAGCTCTTTTTTTTCTCTCTCCTCAAACCTGAAATCAGCGCCTCACCTTCTCTGTTTCATTGCTAAACTCAAAGACTCATCTTCTCTCTTCATTCCGCCTCTCTCAGCTCTTGCTCTTGCTCACTCTCTTCATCACGAGAAAGAATGTGATCGTCTTAGGGGTTTTGCAATCTAGCGAGGAGGGTGGATCAGCTTGGAGTTATCTTTATTGACAGATTTTGGGGCAAATTTCTCCAAAAAAGTATGGATTTTTCTAATTTAGATTCTAGGGTTTTGTTTTCTTTGGTTTAAAGCAAGAATATCATCAGTTTCTCTCAACTAATTTTTTAGGGTTTACTGTTAGTTCAAGACTTAGAAAACAATGTAAATAAATGATTGTTCTACTCTAAAATGTTGAGTTTCAGGAACTCTATCATCCCCCATAGAAGGGTGGTAAAAGTTGACGAGAATTGGAATTTAAGAAAATTATGCCCCTGAAGATGTTTATATTGCTGTTGTATAGCCCTAAGGGTGTGTAGAAAACCCACCAATCCGCCAAACCCGACCCGACCTGACCAGATCCGACCTAACCCAACCCGTCAGGTTGGGTCGGGTTACAATTTTTTACTATCGTATAGCCCTTGTTGGGTTGGGTTGGGTTACAATTTTTTTTCATAGCGGGTTGAGTTGGGTTTGGGTCATAAAATTACAAACCCGCCAAACTCAACCCGACCCACCATATTTTAATATATATTTAAAATATATTATATCTTTAATAAAATTTTTAAAAAAACTAGCTGTTGAGCACTTCCTCCATTCCTCGATTCTTACTACATATATATAATATAAAATCCTATTAGTCTTTTAATATATATTATATATTTAATAATTTTTTTTTAAAAAAAGCAGTTGCAAAGCACGTTCCTACTATCATATATAATATAAAATGTTATTAGTTCTATTAATATATATATTTAAATATATTATATAATTAATAAAAAAAATTAAAAAACTAGCTGTCTAGCACTTCCTTAGTTTCCACCTATCAGATATAAAATTCTATAACTAGTTCACAATCACTTCACACAAACCTAATGTGCCGCCTCCCTCCTCCCCTCCCCACTCTCAATTTCTCACACAGCCACACTTCACTCTCTTTTGAACTCTAACTCTCTCTCCCTCTGCTGAGCCACTGTCGTCCATTAGCTATCATCACTGCCTCGGCGATGGTTCTATCTTTCTGGTGGTAGCTCTATCTTCCGGTGTTAGGTTAAGTTTCTCAATGTTTTCTCTCTCTCACTCGCTCTATCTGTTTATCTCTCTTGCTGTGGTGGATCAATGTTTAGCTTTTGCTTTATTGATTTCTTAGTTTTCTTTTGGTTGATTTTTAAATGTTTTTGCTTTGTCTCAACCTACAGGTGTATTTCTTACTTGACAATATTTTCTCTTGCCAACTTGCTATGTCCCTTTCTCTTAATCTTACTTTGCAGGTTTGTCTTTGTCTGTCCCTCTCCCTATTGTTTTTACTATTGTTGTTTAGTCATTAGTGTTGCCTTTAAGGAGTTACATTATACTAATCTTTGGGTTTTAAAAAAAAATATATTTATATTTATAGATGGCATCTGAAACTCAATGCAGCACAAATGAGGTTTCTGTGGCACCCACTCCCACAAATGAGGCTCCTCAAATGGCGGCAACGGACACTAGCACTGCTGCCTCAAATCTCCCTCTTATAGAAGGTATAAAAAAAACCTAACCAAACATCATATGTATGAGGTCACTTCATCTTATAAGAAGGTGAGAGAGATGAATGTAAGTATTGTGGTAAAACTTATGCCATTGGGTCAAAAGCTTATGCACTACTAACTTAAGAACTCATTTGGAAGCTCGGTTTAAAAAATATCCTTATGGTAAGAATAAGAAGAAGGATAAGACTCAAATGACTTTAGCCTTCAAACCTAAAAAAAGTGATAATGCGGACGGTGCTAATAGTAATAGTCTTATTGTTGTAAGCTACAATGAGAGCATGTGTAAGGAAGCACTCACTAGAATGATAAAAGGATTTTAAATTTTTGTCAAGTCCCTAATCATAGAGGTGAAACCATTGGAAAGGTGGTGGAGTCATTGTTGCTTAGTTGGGGCATTGATAAAATTTTCACCCTCACAGTTAACAATGCAACCTCTAACAGTGGGACTGTAACCTAATTGAATAGGATAACTAAAGAGTGGGGTGCTTCTATCTTGGGTGGTGAGTTTATGCACATGAGATGTTGTGCACACATTGTGAACCTTATTGTGATGGAAGGTTTGAAAATTTTTCATGAGTCAATTGTCAAAGTCCATAATGCGGTAAGGTATGTGAAGTCCTCTCCATCTAGGTATGATAAGTTTAAAGCATGTGTGGAAAAAGTAAAGATTGCTAGCAAGGGTTGTGTATGTCTTGATGTTCCAACTAGATGGAACTCAACCTACATGATGCTAGAGAATGCAGAAAAATTTGAAAGGGCATTTGAAAGATTACGTGTTAATGATGCACAATATATTCGTTACTTCTTGGATGATGGAAGTGGGGAAAAAAATTAGGACCACCTGATTTTGAGGATTGGGATAATGTGAAGGTGTTTATGAAATTTTTGAAGTTGTTTTATGAAGTTACATTACGATTTTCTGGTTCTCTATATGTCACACCTAATGTATTTTTCATGAACTTTGTGTGATGAAGACTGAATTGACAAACTTGTGTGAAAGTGAAGATCCTCTTTTGAGTATGATGGCAAGGGAGATGCATGAGAAATTTGATAAGTATTGGAGGGACATTGAGAAGCTTAATTTGATGATGTTTGTTGCTATTGTACTAGACCTAACGTACAAGTTGAGGTTTGTAAATTTTTGGTTTACCAAATGGAATCTAGGAGCAGTGGCAGAGAACATGACAAAAAAGGTGAAAAAAGGCTCTTGTTCGTATGCATGAGCACTATTGTGACTGTGATGGGTATTCAAACGGACAAGGTTAAGATGACTTTTCTTCAAACAATGTTGAGACAAGACCTGTGCAAGATCCCCATGCATTGGTGAAATCTATTTATAAGATGCATTTGGCAGCAGATAGTTTGGAAAGCCAATCAGAGGTGGAAAGATATTTGGCTGATTGTGTGGAAGAAGATTCTCCAAATTTTTGTATTTTGAATTGGTGGAAGATGAATTCCTCAAAATATCGTCTTTTCTCAAAAGTAGCTCGTGATGTGTTAGCCATTCCTCTCTCCACAGTTGCCTCTGAGTCCGCATTTAGTACCGGGGTCGTGTGTTGAATCCATTTTGAAGCTCTTTTTTGCCTAACACAGTTGAAATGTTGATTTGTGCTCAGAATTGGTTAAGAGCTACTGATATAATTGATTTTCAAGAATCAATGGAAGGAGTTGAATCCTATGAGGGTCTTGAGTCAGGTAATTTTTCAACAAAATAATTTTTTATGATCGTAATTTTTTAATTGTTATATAAGCCTTTTGGGTTTGAAATTCCACTATATAATTTATTGTCTTTTTTTTTTTTTTTTTTGGATTTGTCTTAGAGTTTGCATCTCAAAGCACCATAACAGTGGAAGAGGAAGATTAGTTGGAAATTGGAATGCTAGATACTGGATAGCTTGGATATTTTGGTTCTTAGTGAGACTAGTATAGAACTCTTGAAATCCACTCATAGAACTAGTTTTGTATATTTTGTTTATAAACTCAGTTTGATATATTTTTTTTATAACTGAGTTAGGAACTTAGGATACTAGTTTTGTATATTTTGTTTACCAAGTTAGTTACATATATTTTGTTTATAATTGAGTCAAGGACTTAGGACACTAGTTCAATAGTTCATATATATTTTGTTTATTTACTCAATTAGATATATTTTGTTTATAAGTGAATTAAGATACTAGTTTATTTATATTTTGTTTATCAACTCAATTAGATACTTAGACATATTTTGTTTACAACTGAGTTGGAATATTAGTTTATATATTAATGTATATTTTGTTTTTCAACTCAGGTGGCAGGTATGATTTTTTTTTTTTTTTTGCTCAATTTAATAATAATAGTAATAAAAAAAATTTGTTCAACCCATGGGTTCAACCCGACCCAACCCACGGGTTGGATTTATGTAATGAGTTGGGTTGGGTTGAATTTTTTTTAACTCAACATGATGAGTTAGGTAAAAAAATCCCTTCAACCCATCCAAACTCGACCCATGCACACCCCTATATGGCCCTATAAAAATGGAAAGATAGGATTTACATTTACTTAAGGTTATTATGCTTTGGATGGGTTCAATAACGTGAACCTTTAACTCAAGTGAGGGAATGAAAGTGTTAATTTTGGGACTCGTCAGGATTTTGTTTGTAGTGTGTGTGTGTGTGTGTGTGTGTGTGTTTTTTTTTTTTTTAATTTTTTTTATAAGTAATAAAAATATATCTTTAAAGTAATTCTATTTGTAGTGTGTTATGACTCTATCCTGTTGTTGTGTTCTGGTTGTTGATATCTCTGTCATGTAGTTGTGGTTTGTTATGATTCTGCTATTTATGTCTTGGTTGATGTCTTTGTACTGCATGTTTCTTAGCTTTCAATAAAATCTTCTTTAATGCAAAAAGAAAGAAAGAGAGGTAATTATGCTTTGTAAAAGCACAAGTGTATGAATTGTTTTCCAACCTAACTCAACACGGCTTAAGGTTTTTATTTATAATAGAATTTGTACATATACAAAATTTGAAATACAAGAGTGTTTGAAATATACAACTCTATCCTAATAGATACAGAATTTGAAATACAAAGGTATTTAAGATGGAAACAACTCTATCCTATCTTATCATAATCCTAGAGTTATTAGGATTTGTATCTTGTATTCTATGTTATCACTTGATCATAATTGTAATGCAACTGTAATGGATATGGACTAGTTGTTATCCTTAACATGCTTTGACAATCTTCAAATTCTCTTTCAAACTTGCTTGTTATAATTTACAGCATATTCGACAATGATCTTGAGCTTACAAGTCACTGGCTAAAAGTGATTTTCAACATAGTCATTGTGATTTTATATATATATTTCTCTACTTTCAGTCAGTGGCTTGATCTTATCTTGCATTTTATAAAATTTCAGTTTTAGCATTAGATAGATTGAAATTACTTTGGTTTCTTATGCTAGTGCTACTTCTAAACTAATTTGGTTTTTTTTTTAGGTGATGAACTTGCAAAATCTCTTCTTCCTTGACATTTTACGAGACGAGGAACAAGGTTTTGACAATAGCATTTTGATGGCCACTCCACATTCAGACGTGAATGCCCATCAATCTCCACCCCAAGTTGAAATGGGACAATCTACACTCTTTATTGAAAAAAAATCAACTACTAAGAAAAGTCAACGGGGAAATAACTTCACTGTAGATGAAGACATTAAGCTAGTGTTGGCATGGCTCAATGTCAGCTTAGATGCTGTGACCTCGACTGATCAAACACACATAACATTTTGGGATAGAATTTGGTCCACCTTCAACAAAGACAAGAAATTTAGCCGCTCCAAGGACTCCTTAAGTAGTCGGTAGCCAACAATTCAAAGGGAGACTAACAAGTTTTGTGGATTCTTGGCCCAAATTGAGAACCAAAATGAAAGTAGTAAAAATAAGCAAGACAAGGTATATCTACTTAACATTTAATATGTATTATACATCAATACACTGAAAGTTTTATGATACTCATTATTTTTAATTTGTTACTTTTGTAGATTGATGATGCAAAAACTATGTATAGAAGTAATAGCAAAAACTCATTTCAATTGGAACATTGTTGGAATATTTTAAGGAATGAAGCTAAACGGTTGAATCTAAGGGATAATGTGAAGGTCCGCGCAAGACAGTTAGCCACACAATCTTGCCGTACTTTTGCAAGCTCAATAAATCTAGACGAAGATAATGATGAGATGAATTCTGGAAAAACCTTGGAGAGACCCATAGGCAAGAAGGCCGAAAAGGAGAAATTAAAGAAAAGAAAGATTAGCAATGATGTGGTCTCAATACTTTCCTCCCAATTGGATGAAATCAAGGAACAAAAGAAGGGAATGCATGATGAGAAAAAGGAAAGCATGCACATTGCATTAGAAGAACGAAGAGTGATAATGAGCATTGCCTTAGAAGAATGAGGAGAATTGATTCGTATCAGGGAAGAAAAGAAAGAAGTAGAAAAGCTGAAAGTGGATAATGAAATTATGATGAAAGATACAAGAAACATGGATCCTGAGCAAAAAGAGTACATTCGTCTACGTTGGATGGAAATCTTGGAGAGGTTAAAGTCTAAACATTAATATGAATATTATTATTGACAATATCTAACCAAGTAATTTTTGTATGGTGCAAAGATACTAGCACATGGTTGACATAGATAATTTGATGTTAGATTTCTCTTTTGTAGTATTTACTTGTGCAGGAAACATGATAGTTCAATATCTATTCATGTTAGATATATTTTTTGTAGTCTATACTTGTGCAAGAATAATAGCAATGTTATAATTTTTGTATTGTGCAAGGATAATAGCACTTGGTTATTCAAGAAAATTTGACAGCATGTATGTGATTTGATAGCACTTTTGCAATGGATAATAGCAATGTTTGTGTGAAGTATCTCTTCTCTACTGCATCTGTGGCATTTGGATGGTGATGAGTATGCCTACTAGTTTCACTCATCATAGCTGCATGCGTTTTGCTTATGTGCACACCATTGTATGCTATTTTTC
The DNA here is from genome assembly GCA_023736055.1 of Quercus glauca. Taxonomy (NCBI): domain Eukaryota; kingdom Viridiplantae; phylum Streptophyta; class Magnoliopsida; order Fagales; family Fagaceae; genus Quercus; species Quercus glauca. The sequence goes on from CM043318.1 coordinate 105,612,523, forward strand.
TTATATCTGGTTTGGATACTATATATTCTTTTCTTGTGCCTAATTATGAATTATCATTGCAAGTTGGGTTTTGTTTGTGATGATAAGAGGAATAAGCTGCCATCTTAAAATAGTTCCAAAGGAAAGAGTTCCTAAAGTTGCATCTGATAATTTTCCTTCACGACTTAAGACTTTAATTTTTGTATACCAATATCAAACACAGACACGATAGATTATCAACATTAGCCACCAAATCTCACATATGGTCACACACCAAAAAATTATATATTTTTCTTAACACAAAAATCAAAATTGAAAATTAGATTACAATTTTACTTAACTATGTATTGTCTTTTTCAAGATAAAGTAAACCACATTTTTCCTAAAAACATAATAAATTTTCATTTTTTATTATAGAATTTTATATTAGAACCACAATATTTGATTGTTTATTTTAAATTAACCTTAGTTTGGCTATTATTATTTCTTCAAATTAACCCTAATTTGGTTAGTATTAAATAAACTTGTTGAGTTAAGCCTCAAACTACATCAAGCCCACCTTACGTTTGGGATCCTGACCATCGATGAGTCAAGCCTGGGTTCCGTGGGCTGCACGAAGGCCCATCTATTTTGGATGCACGAGACTTCACCCCATCAATAATAAGTTTTTGAGATTGGCATTCATAATGTATCACGAAAATTTGTCTTAAATATTAGGAAATAATTTATAGCATTTCAAAAAAAGGTTAGGATGCCTAATTTGACCAATGGTAGACATGAAATTCAGTCCTTGCAGGATCAATCCATTCAATGTAATAAGTAAATCTTGAAGAAGTAGATTTCAATTTACTCCTAGTTCTCCTCCTACCAATAAATTTATATATATTGACAAATGACAAATGACAAAGTACTTTGCAAGTGGGCGTTACCTTGTTGGTCACTTGGTTGGGACTGAGCCCTTTTTAACTCTTCTTATCTTTTAGTTCAGTGCTGTAGGATGCTTCCTAGCCAGTGTTGATGTTATGATTGTTATCTCACTTTTGTCTCTTTATAACTTCTTTCCTTTTCAACCAATACTAAAAGGTGACGACTCATCATATTTATTATTTATTAGTTCATGGCCTTAATTGTAATTTTAAATCAATTGAAACTCTTCTTTTTTTATTTTTTTATTTTTTTATTTTATTTTTAATAAAAAGAATCAAAACTCCTCTTCAAATATCAAAAACTAAAATCAAGGGGTTAACTTAGTAGTTCCTATGGTCTCATGATATTTATAAAATCCTAAATTTGAAACCTCTTGCTCTCTCCTTGAGTCCACTCTAAAGAATTTTTCTCTGTAATAATCCAGTGTGTGTGGAACAGGAGGACTGCACTTTGCACATGCCCATACTTAAAGAAGTCTAGCTACCCTTATTTATATATTAAAAAAAAATGCTAAAGTACTACTACAACAAAGTTATATAATAATATGTTAATAAATGCGATTAATGTCACTTCAACAGCTCTCTCAAAAAAAAAAAAAAATGTCACTTCAACAGCTATTAAATAAAGGAAAATACTAAAATTATTACAAGTTTTATTATAAAAGGTTAACAAGCTAATATAATGTGATAATGATTATGATTATGATTCGTAGACTTCAATAACATAATAAATGAATATCAGAAATACTTTTATGTGATTGATAATGTTGTAATAAAATTTGTAATAACTTTAATGTTTTATATTAGTTTATAAGGTTTATACAATAAATTTTAATATCTTTATTTGCATCACTCAATTATTTAAGGATTAAGAATAGATATTTATCCACCACCGCACTTGTTAGGTGGAATGGTACATCTCCACGGATGGGTGTGTGGGGATTTAGGAGGGAGGTGTTTGAGCTGCAGAATAAGCTGTAATAAATATTTCTAACCATCTAAAATACAAAGATATTTACCCAAATGTCTAATTGCAAATTTAATTTGTTGTCATTTAGATAAGAGGGTTTCGGTTCAGTAACTCATATATGAAACTCATTCAACTTAGAACAAAAAGAAACTATATATTTGAGAATTTGAGCAAGACGTACGTGATGCTTGACATGCATAGTTCTTTGGTTAAGATAGAGTTTACACTTATTTGCCATCAGCTTTACTTAAAGTCAAAATTTTATCTCATCCATTTGAAGAATGGTGTAATACTAATAATACTAATAGCTAGACCGACATGCTGAATAATAGTGCAGAAGAGTTTGCGATATCATAGCAAACGACAAATTAAATAGAAAGATGGAGGTGGACAATGCTACTATATATGCATGGGATGTCATCTTCTGCTTGGTTTGCCTGTCTTTATAGGTAATAAAGAATCAGGATTCAGGACCATATATTTATTTAGTCGGGAGCCGCAGTAGCTTAACATCACATCAATTATATATTATAGTGGTATGTTATGTATGATCATTTTCCATTCATTCCTCTATTCTATTCAATAATTCCCTGCTTTTACTTCCTTTTTACTCTCAACTGATCCAGTGTTATGTGTATAATATATATTGGTTAGAAAAAGAGAATTTGAAGCCGCGACGTCTCTCTCTCTGTTAATAAAAGTGTGTTAGAAGATTCTTGACAATGAAGTATTATCTCGATGGCTGAAATTACGTGCTCCCCTTAATTTGTCTCCTTGAATAATGCTTGCTATATATATAAGGGCCGGTTAGCTGTACATCTTTTTATCATCAGTAGCGTCACATCAATTATAAAACTAGGTGCTGTGATCATTTCCCATTTCTCCCTACCATTCAATTTGTCTCTTTTAGTCTTAGTCTTAGTCTTAGTCTTAGATAAGGGGAGAGAGAGAGAGAGAGAGAGAGAGAGAGAGAGAGAGATTGTCTCATTGTTTGAATTTCCATGCTTTTCTAAACTATTGTTACCGACAGATGGAGACGTTATTCATACACCTAATCTTGTGACTATGGTCACAAGATTAGGTAAATGTAAAAGAAGAAAGAAATGTAAGCAGAAAATAGTCCTTTCGAATGTAGCTATTTAAGAAAATGGATAAAGAATGACTGGAATCATCACATCAGGTTTTTATTTTTATTTTTTCTTTAAAAAAAAAAAAACTTATTACAATATATAAATGAGGTAAAAGAATTAGGGTTTTTGTTTTAATCGGTTATACCCTTACCTGAAAAATTTACTGCTAAAACCGAGAGCTAAAATGCAAGATATATTATGGTGCAATAATTTATTGACCAGATCAAAGTTGTACTAATTAATACAGTTCATGCATGACATATAAATGAAGTAGTTTTACGCATGTCATTTTGAAAGTGATGGGAGGTGCTCAATGCTCATGGTTGTGTCAAGTTTTTTTTTTTTTTCTTTTTTTTTTTTTTTGAGAAAGCCCAGTAAAATGAAAAATAGAGATATGACTAGGTGAGTGAGATCATGATTCTTTAATTAAATGCCTACGATCATATAAAAATAAGATATAATTAATTATTTTTTATATATACCATGTTGAAATCAATTCCTGGTTCATGTCGTGGGTATTTGGATATCTTGAAGCATTCATTTTGTATAATTCAATGTGTCATACATGTAAGCCAACACTTGTAAGCATGCATATTGGGTGTTATAGTTGTTTATGTGATTGACAAAATGAGAGCGAAGAAAAAATGGAGAGTGAATTGTGCTTTGGGCAAAATGTTTACTAAAGTGTGTATTTTGGATGTTAGAATTGTTAATGAGATTGAGAAAATGTCTAAGAAGTGATAATATAAAGTGTACTATGTACGTGTGATTGTTTTTTCGTTTACACTTACATTAATAAAAACTACTAAAAGATTCTTTCCAAAAAAAAGGTCTAAAAGGATTATATATGGAGTAATTATTGGGTACTTCCAGAGTACTATAAATACGTATTCTCTTCTTTCACATAATTATGAGTCTCACTAATTAAATTTATGGTATAATCTACAATTCATGTGAGAGGGGAGAGTACGCATTTTTGGTACTCTCGGAGTATTCAATAATTTTCCTTATATATGTACCATATAATAAATTGTCATTTTACAATGAGGCTATTGGAAATATTTATAGAGAAACTAATCATAAGCTAATTTGACATTAAAATAAAAAACCCTAACTATAGATTAACCCTAGTGTAGAGTTATAATTTACAATACAAGTAGTATTGATAAATTGAGTATGGATTAGCTAAAATGGACATGAATCTTGGTTTTGATATCTCTAACATTGATGCTTATGCCCTCCAATTCAAATAATAAATACCCCCTTTGTAACAATAAGGTGGAGGGTTAGATCGTGTGTTTAAGGCTTTTCTTGTTGACGCATATGTAATTTAGTAATAATAATAATAATAATATTTAACGAAGGTATCCGGAGTTCAATTCCCACTCCCCAACAACTAAAAAAAAAAAAAAAAAAAACAAACAAACAAACAAATCAGCAAATACATCTCATCATCAATGGCTATGATTTAATAATCAACACTTTTGAACCAGTCACTACTAACATGAAAATGTAGACTATCTTTTGACCATTAATCTCTACCATTTTGGACTCATGTAGCTTTTATTTTTTGGGAAATGTTTTCGTGATTGTATGTAAACTATTATTGACAACTATCTTAAGAGCACATGTTAAAGTATTAGCAAAAAAAAAGAGCACATGTTAAAGAATATTTAGTTTTGAATTGTAAATTATTTTAAATGTTTTTAATAGAAAAATAAAAGACTTGCTCATGATTCATTGGTCGTTTGCGTTCCCTGTGTATAGAAATTCAAAATTGCTGTATGTTTTTTACTTAATATTTGTGTAGTGGTACCCTAAATTAGAAGTTAATATAATACATAAGAACATCATTTTACCTAATGATAAACATATGAGGTAAGCCCCAATTATATTGTATTAACCACTTGTAGGGTTGAAATTTGATGGGCTAGGCACCAACTTTGCATATCGTAAGCCCAACGAATCCCCAACAATAAATTTGTAGAGAATGGGTTAAACAGCTAGGCTGGTTATGGATTTAGCAACGGTTCATGCAAGCGAATAAGGGTAAAAAGGCGTTTAGACTAATATTTAGTAAAAGTTCTCTTCGGTCCGAAGAGGTTTAGTATTTATCAACTTAGTGAATACAATTTTTTCCTTTTTTCTCCCCCCCCTCTTTAAAGGCTTCTTCCCTTTATATATCCCCCTCCTCCTTCATCTTCATTGTACATTTGTTCTTCATGCAAGCATCCCCTTTAGTTCACGTCACATCAGACATCTGCTTTAGTATACCGTGAGTGGTGGTAGCTGAAACTGAACTGTTCAAGTGTCTTCTCCACATAAATGCGGCTAGGAAAGCTGCTGTAGTGCATTAAATGCGGTGGTAGCAGCTTTTTCTTTAAGATATTTTTATATCCTCCTCATCCCCAGGCACGCCCAGGATTTGCTCTCCTCCGTGAAATCAGTTGGGAAGGTCGCTTTTGCCCCTAGCATATTTGATTGATCGAGCACTATGATGATTCGACGTTGGGACCTCTTCGGACAAGCAGGATAGTCTTCGGACGTATCCCAGTGTTCCTCTCCGAGCGTATTTCCACCAAACGGGCCCAACCCTGACCCCTTTTACCTTTTCGGACAAACAATGGCATACAAATTGGGCCCTGGGCCCAATTCGCAGCGTTGGGCTCACCCCCACACCACTCATTCTTGTCATTAGTATTTTATGTGTGACTTCAAAACATAATTAATCACACAACTCACAATGAATATTTCAACAAAAAATATTGATGATGTGGTAGAATTCATGATGATTTAATCCATAAGTCTTGAATGAAAAATGTTTGGACAGAAGTTTTTTTTTTTTTTTAGAATATTGATATTATGTTTGATTTGTGACAAACCTAACATCCAAATGGTTAATTCTTCAAATTAAATGTTCAAGAGCCAATTTAACACTTAGGTTAAATTCAATTAATATTTGTAAAAATAAAACCCCTTATAATCAAAATAATCATTTAATTTTAAAATTAGTATTAAGTAAAATAAAGATTTGCATAATATAACTTTTTCTTAACAACAATGAGGCTGTGACAAAGCTAAAGAAGTTTTGAAATTTTTTTGGTAAATGAAAATATAAGATAATTGTTCGTTTGCTAGAAGCCTCAATTCTTATTCATAATAGAAACGAAAAAGAACCCCAATTAACTCTTCTTCCATGCGCTTAGCTCTTACTGATGAAAACTTGGCTTAACCAGTAGTACCATAAAATATGAGACCATCTCAAAGTCACACCCATTGGTATGATACAAGAGTCATATTAAATTTTCAAGGGAGCAGTGATCATCTGTGCTCAATTCCATCCAAGCAAATGAAGTCATGACTCAGTTATTGAAACTAAAATATTAACCCAACTTTGCTTGTACTCTAAAGTCCTACCAACTCCTAATTTTTCAGATTCTTCTATTATTATTATTGTTATTATAAAAAATGGGAGAAGGGGATGTTACGAAAGTGATTTGTAAAGCTAGAAGTGTTATTAATTTAAAAGGCGTTTTAAGATTAAAAAAAAAAAAAAAAACTTTTGAAAAAGCAGTTTCATCCAAAATTTTGCAAAAATCACCTTTAAAAAAAGGTATACCAAAGCAAGATTAAAGTGTGAAAACTTAAAACTATTGACAAAGATTCTATGATATCTTTGTGTGTTTGTGTAGCACATCTATTAGTAATAGAAAAATACAAATGATAGTGGATCTCTTAGTAGCTCCCATTTTATACAAAGGTACATCAGGAACTCTACTAAAAATTTATGATAACTTTTAAGAAAAGGTGGAGCAGGTTAAGTAACTTGCAATCTTCTTAAACATTAACTTTATAGTTTTTGTAGATTCCAAATAGTTTAACTCATAAAGTATTATGTCGTCAAATAAAGAATTTTAGTTCAAATCCCATTTACACTAATTACCAAAAGTCAATTGATGTATTGAGTCATCAATCATCATGAAGTAAATTTCATAAGTTTAATCTTATTGTATTTATCAAAACTTCATAGTGTTTTAGTATTTTTTTTTTTTACTTCATTTTTTCATTATGATAGGTCAACTAAGATAGTGTCTATATCAAACCTAATGGTAAGTTTGGCCACATCATATAATAACCCATGCTTCTTTTTTCTTTTTTACTCATCTTGAACTAAAAGTAAAATAGTCACACATGATACTGATTTTGTTACATTTATTAATCCATAACAAGAACTTTTTTATGATTTTAACTTTTTTAAAAAGCTATTGTTTTTTTTTTTTTTTTTTTAATGAGAAAAAAAACCATTGCTATATCGTACCTTAAAAATATTATAGATACCATAGAAGGGAGGTGGTATTTTAGAGTATATTTACATCTAGCTTTTCAAAAGCCATTGAAAGAAAAAAATAGATAGCACTGTACATAAAATGACATAAAATCGTTCTTAAATATACATGTAGCTTTTTGTTATTGTTCAAATTTTTGTAAAATGCTACATTATTCTTAAATTTTAAAGAGCACAATAGTGTTTTGTATTGGTTATTTTTTAATTTCACTCTCTCTCTCTCTCTCTCACTCATGAATGGTGGTCAATCTAGTCGTAAGTTGATGTCTTCAATGATGGCAAATTTGGCTATGGGGCATTGTGATGGTGGTGGTTAGACAGTAGTGATGGAAGCAAGATAGAATGAGATTATTATTTTAGAATATTTTAATAAAAATATATTGCAAAATAAAGAGTAAGATGTATGATATATTCCAAAAATGAACCGCTGATGTGAAAAACAAAAATTTAATTTTTTTAAGATGCTATTTAGGGTAAAAAAAAAACTATACAAAATGGAATGTGATTCAGATATTGTGCTTAGTGTCTTGCAATAGTGGGGTCAAATAGTTACAGGTCTTGTTGTGCGTCGGTACTACCCATGAGAAAAAGAAAAAAGAAAAGTGTTGTATGATGTTAATCCATATTTGTAGATTGCGTGCAGTGCAACCGATTTACAAAAATATCTCCCTCCACTTGCCAAAACCAGAAAAAGGAAACTTTTGAATGACTTGGCATGTTGTGATTGGACTATTAATTAAAAGTTAAAACCCATGAAACAGAGCAATTTGACTTTCGACGTGCAATAATATTTGCTTTCGCATCTTCTGATTCTGCGTTGCATTGGAACAATATACCTCACTTTCCTTCTTCCTTCTTAGCCGCTAAGTCACTCACCAACCTCTCTCTAGATCTGTGTTACTTTTTATACATGTAAGTTTTCACTCTCTCTCCTTCTTTATGCTGTACTATTTTTATTATTATTAACAATAAGTGTTTGCTTGTTTAAAGCTAAAAGCTACATGTACATTTTTGTTTACTTTAAAAGTCCTCTGTAGCTGGGACACTCCTCCTTCTTCCACTTCATTTCATTTTACTTCTATTCCTATTTTTCTTCGAAACCCACTTCTTCAAATTCGAAGATTTTCTCTTTTGCTTCTTTGGTTTTCTGTCTAAGACACAGTTCTCTGTGTATATCTGTGCCTGAGTAATTGAACAAATGCTTCAACCATTTTCAGAGCTACATATAATGGCTTAGTTGAGGTATGCTTTACATTTGGATTTGGAAAAATATATATTTATTAGACCTATAATTTGGATTCGAACTGATGAGTTTGATGGGAGTTTCTCTGTTTTGCTTGATTGGTTTTGACAGGTAAACAAGGTGGCTTGTGTTGTATTGATATTTGGTGGGGTCTAGAGATGTCAAGTAGAAGGGGGTCTGATCAGCCACCGCCTAGGCGGATTTTGCGGACTCAGACTGCCGGAAATTTAGGAGAGCCGATCTTGGATAGTGAGGTGGTGCCTTCTTCCTTGGTCGAGATTGCTCCAATTCTTCGTGTGGCTAATGAAGTCGAGTCTAGCAACCCAAGAGTTGCTTATCTCTGTAAGTTGCAGTTTTATTTTATATATGATTTGAATTGTATATATGCTTTATGTATGTATCTACACCTGATTAAGTATCCTCTTTGCTCCACTAGAATTAAGAAGTCAGTGGATTTAACATACTTTAAACTATGTTTATTTATACTTTGATTTGATCTGTATCCAAAAAAGTGAAAGAAAAAAACTTGCTTTGATCAGTTAGCTGTATATATGATGTAGATATCAGGTCTTCCGTTGTTTTCTGGAGGTACAACTTATGTTGGAACCAAAATTCACCATCAACAGTATCACATGATTAATTCTCTTAAATCAAACTGACAACTCTCATGATCATTACAAACATAAACACTCTCAAAACTCTTATGAACATAAACTAACCCAGATCCCATTACATCCAAAGTAAACTTTCAATATCAATTAAAAAACTCACAAAGGAGACGCTCGCTATCCCAAAAGTACAATACATCCAATGATGCTCTCTCATTCACACAATTATTTGAAGAAACCCACTCTATGTTCTTCTAGGAGTCTTTTCCTCTCCCAATTTGGGAGGAGCCTTTATCACCACTGTATATATAAAAAACTTCACTACATATTCCTTGGCAGAGTCTGAATACCTTCCATAGTTAACAATGAATACCAAATTACTTTCGTAACAAGGCATAGACTTTAAACCCGCACAAAGAAAATTCAAACCAAGTCAAGTTAGGAATTTGAGTCAAATTCTAACTAAAATTCCACCAAGCAATTCACCTTAATCTAAGAAAGTTTTCACGAACAAATTGATCATTTTTTCTACATCTGAAGTTAAAATTGAGTGTGCATATATTAAACCAATTGCAAAATTGTTCAAAAACTCTTTTCTTGAACCACACTAGGATGAACCTTGAGCTTTGATATCAGTTTGTCGGAATTTTTGGGGCTAGAGAAAGTGCATTAAAAAGAAAATCATATAAGACACAAAAATTTAATGTAGTTCGGCCAACTTAATGTATCAATGGACAATGACAACCAAAATTTTGTATCAATTGATATCACATAACTAATTCTCACAAACCAGACTCACAGACACTCCCATATAATATTGATGATATTTTCAATCACAAACACGCTCAAAACTCTTACAAACACAAACTAACCCAAATCCCATTACACCCAAAGCAATCTCTCAATATTAACTAACAAAACCACAAATGAGACACTCACCATCCCATTACACCCAAAGCAATCTCTCAATATTAACTAACAAAACCACAAATGAGACACTCACCATCCCAAAACCCCAATACATCCAATGGTGCTCTCTCACTTAAATAATAGAAAAATACTCAAAATACTCTTTAAAGAAACACACTCCATGTTCTTCTAAGTGTCTTTCCTCTTCCTATGCGTGAGATCCCTTCAGGAAGAAAATATCCATTCTGTCTGTTTGACAGTTTTTCACTTTTGGTAACTTATATCAGGAAGTACTGGTCTTTTATTTCTAACTCACACTTATACTATTTATACGGTTTTTTCTATAATCAATAACATTTGAGTTTGCTGTTCAATTGCTAAGACATTCTTTTCTTCGTTGATTCTATTGTTTATCCTAACCAATAAATCACTGCATTTGGTTTTTGTCTATTTTTATATGTTATATTATGTCAGAATTTAACATGGTGTATATCTCTTAATGAATACAATGGGATGCTTTCTGAACTCTGATATGTATCTGAACTCAAATGCATATTTTTGTCAATGCTGGAATTAGGTCGGTTTTATGCCTTCGAAAAAGCTCACAGACTGGATCCTACATCTAGTGGACGTGGTGTTCGCCAATTTAAAACTGCACTTCTTCAACGTCTAGAGAGGGTGAGCTTTAAAATCACTTGCTCATTAAATCTACTTTTTCTTCTCTAGTAAGCAATATTATTCTAGAAGGATCATGATCAAAGGTGTAACAATTTATAGAAAGAAAATTCATATACCTATCATGATTTGCATTTTTTTTGGTGAATTAGTAATTTCATTCAACTGAATGGAGAAATATAAGAGGAGAAACTGTAAGCACAGTACAAACGTACTGGCAAAAAAACTGCATACAGAAAAAAAGGAATATGCCACGTACTATGGAGAACCGTGTTCGGAATGGAATTTTTCACCTTTTTTCTTGTTTCAGAATGCAAATTCTTCATTTTTGTGCTTGCAGCAAGTATCAATCTAACAGCATTCATAATGGTCTGCCAAACTTGTCTCACTATCTTTGTCGAACACTTAATTAATATAGTCTGCCAAACTCTCTTAGTGAAATGATCGCTCAGAAAGTAGGTGACAGCTGCTTTCCAGTTCATTCCTACAATCAGTGCAGAGAATGTCTCCCGTATAACTGCAATTAACCTGTTTGATCCCTGGTTGATAGCTTATTCCTGATTGCAAGTTAGTTTATAAAGGAATGATTTGGAATAGATTTTGTAAACCATACCAACTTCCACCAAGAAACGAAGGGGAATTTTGTTCTAAGTGCTTCCAAGTTGCAGTACATTAATATTTAGCATCCTTTGAAGGAAGCTAAGTAATTGAGTCTGCGGTACTCAAAACAACTTCATGTAGTCTGGTCTGAATAGACAGTGAGTGAGTCCTCAGATCTAGCTAGGGGCCAACACGGCAACACCATTTATCATCTTGAAGTTAAAATTTTTTTTACTGTCATTTTGTTTGCCATGTCACAGAGAGCTATACGGTCGTATTCATAATATATATATATATATATATATTGATAAGTAATGAACTTCATTGAAAAAAGAGAAAAAACAGAGGAAAAAATTAGAATATGGTGGTCCATCAGGATGCCAAAAATCATGACAAAGGAAGATAGTATCTCCCTTGTCCCACTGAGAATTTCAAAAAATTTCTTGCTCTGTTCCTCAAGCTGAGGATCCTTTTCCATTCCCATGTGCTCTCTTGTGGGACTCTAACTACCCAAATGATTATTGCTCTAAGATAAAGCTTTACCCAAGCAACCATGATAGAGCATGCCTGAGCAAAGAGATTCCATATTTGTCTCATAACTGCAGCTCTATTATTCTACTCTTCCACCTTTCTCAAACTGCTAGGAGTAGGACCAAGTTAGAACTCAATGGAATCAAGAAACAAAGGAGGACACTCGAGAATTGGAGTTTCTGACCCTAAGTGCCGATCAGCACTTAGCTTAGAAAACACCGCACTCTAACCAGAATTGGCTGCCAAACCAGACAACATTTCAAACTCATCTTGTACCTGCTTAATAGTCTCAATGGTGATTTGTTATTTTTATCTCAGATATTGCTTTTGTGTGATGGCTGACTTTAAATGATATACATGTTCAGTGCCTTCTATCTGCTTTCTCCTTTTTTTTTTTTTTCCTTTCATTTTTCATTTTTCTTCGTTTTGAAGTAAAACTAATTTGCTCTACCTTAAAAAGTGTTCCATAATGTTTCAAGATGTCATTACCTTTTGGCTTTAATTCCCTACAATTTCTAATCAAGGGTCTCTCTGAAGAAATATTTATCCACTCTAATTTTATTTTCAGGAAAATGAAACGACATTGGCAGGAAGGGCGAAGAGTGATGCTCGAGAAATGCAGAGATTTTATCAGGATTACTACAAAAAGTATATTCAAGCTTTGCAGACTGCTGCTGATAAACATGACCGGTTGGTTCTTTGAGAGAATTGATGTCTTGTTGATTACTTTCTTGATGGTTGGCTCTAGTGCATTATATTTATTTGATATTAAGTTCATGTTCCTGACTCAGTGCCCAACTTACAAAAGCATATCAAACTGCTTCTGTCCTATTTGAGGTTTTGAAGGCTGTAAATCAGACTGAGGCTATTGAAATGTCTGATGAGGTGAAACTGAATGCATTTTACGTCTTACTTCTGAATGATATCAAGTTATTGGGACTTTCTGAAAAGAATACTTTTTTTGTCCAAGAACCCTCATGTGCTGTGGTTGCATTTATATATATGGACGTAGTAATTATTTTCTTTTTTCTCTTTTGTTGTGGTAATTGGATAGTATTTCCCTCTTGATTTCTATTGTAGATTTTGCAAGCTCACACTAAGGTTGAGGAGAAGAAACAGTTATATAAGCCTTATAATATTCTTCCTCTTGATCCAGATAGTGAAAATCAGGCTATTATGAGATATCCTGAGGTTTGTTCCAGTTTTCCGGTGTGAAATAGTTGATTTTCCTTAGTTCTTGCACACTTGAGTTTGATTTTGAATTATTTATTTGCAGATTCAAGCTAGTGTTTCTGCACTTCGTAACATCAGGGGTTTGCCATGGCCAAAGGACCACCAGAAGAAAGTAAATGAAGACATTCTAGACTGGCTTCAGGCCATGTTTGGTTTTCAGGTGACTTGCCAAATTGTTTGTTGCCAATTACTTGGTTTTTCATGTTTAATCAGCAGGCTACTTTCCATTTATTAATATACAGAAAGATAATGTTGAGAATCAAAGGGAGCACGTGATTCTGTTGCTTGCAAATGTGCACATAAGACAATTCCCAAAGCCTGATCAGCAACCCAAGGTCTTATTTTCTTAGATTGCTCAGGATTTTATTTTTACTTTCTGAGACAATCTTTAATTTTCCATAACATATGCTACTTTTTGCCTCTTTAGTTGGATGATCGTGCTCTGACAGAAGTGATGAAGAAACTTTTTAAAAACTACAAAAGGTGGTGCAAGTATTTGGATCGCAAAAGTAGCCTTTGGTGAGGCTTCCTATTTTTTATTTTTTATTTATTTCAAAAATATGTTTTTTTTTTTGAAGTGCCAAGTGGATTGGTTATAGTGTTGTGTGCAACAGTGCTATACTGCTGCTTCCTTCTGCTGTAGTTGGTACTTAAAAAGCACCTTAATTTCTCTGTTTATGTATTTCCTATTCTCTTTCATGCTAGTTGATGCTAAATGGTCAGGCACTCATGATTTGATATATTGCTCTTACTTTATGGCTTTTTTAATTGGCAGGTTACCAACAATTCAACAAGAAGTGCAGCAGCGAAAATTACTATATATGGGTTTATATCTTCTTATATGGGGAGAAGCTTCGAACTTGAGATTCATGCCAGAATGCCTCTGCTATATTTATCATCATGTATGTACAGTTCAAATTGTTCCTGAGATTGCAATGAGAGAAAAAAGAATTAGCTTTTCTTTTTCATTTCTTTAGGGCTTTAAATCGTAAGGAGATCTATGAGAGATTTAGATACTTATGAGAATTAATTCAAGTGTGGGGATGTTGCATGGAAGTTGAAGGAACCAAAATATAAAGACAAAATTACTTTTAATAATTCTTTACTTGATGTTATAAAGAGATTATAACTGAAAAAATATACATATTTTGTTTTTTCATTTGATTTTTGATGTGCTATAGGGAGTAGTTGGGAATGCCAAGGTCATGATGTGAAGGACTACATGTTTGTTCCTATTTGTAATTTTATGATCTATTGGTAGGAGAGGTTTGGAAGATGTATGCGGGGTTGAATGGGCCGCAAGAATATGCAAGTCAACTCACTGACTTGGTGGTTTTTTGAAATTTCTTTATACAATATGATAGAGGTGCCACCCTAGTTGTTCTCATAGACTTCATAGGTAGTTTAATTTTGCAAGCTAAGGACTTACTAATAAATATATTAATCAGTAAGAAATATCTAGCTTGTTCAGTCTAAACATTTTGATGAGTATGTACTAATTATGTCCAAATATTTCTTTTCCCCCCTTTTTAAGGAAACAGAGATAGAGGTTTTTCTCTTAAAATAATAATTCCATAAAATAACCTTTACAGTTTATTCAAGTTATGAGATATTGTCAAGTGTCTAGTCATTAGAGGTTGGTAGGTTTAAAGTATGCAGTGATATCATTGTAACAAGTATACCATTGCAAATTTCTAAAACGTGGAACCATGGTGTATATTAGAATTTTCCATAAACTTATTTGTTGTACATTCTGGTCATTACCATGTTTCATACATTCTGCCTTACACTTAAAAAAATTTCTTTAGTTGAGTTGTGGAATTTTGGATCTCAAACCAAAAGAAAAAAAAGAAGAAGAAGAAGAAGAATAGGTATGGAGTGGTTGAACTTTGGCCAATTTAAAAGATAAATTATGGATGTTCAGAATATATTTTAATAGACTTGCTCTGAATTTTCAGGTTCTTATATATGTTTCATATTTATAGTTTTTATGATATTTATAGTCTCATTGAATTGGTTACTATCATTGAAAATTGAGTATCTTGATTGATTTAAGTATAATTATTCATTTGTTGTACTCCAATCTTTATAGATGGCTTTTGAGTTGTATGGGATGCTGGCTGGAAGTATTAGTCCAATGACTGGTGAGCCTGTAAAGCCAGTCTATGGTGGTGATGATGAGGCTTTTCTAAAGAAAGTGGTAACTCCAATATATGAGACAATAGTAAAGGTGTTGCTTCTGCACGTTCTGTTGGGTCTATAAAAATGCATTTTGTTCTATTGATATTTAACTGCTTTGTCTTACCATTTATTTTGTGCTTTACAGGAAGTTAAAAGGAGCAAAGGAGGAAAAGCAAAGCATTCTCAGTGGAGAAATTATGATGATTTAAATGAATACTTCTGGTATAAAGGGTTTATTTATTTATTATATGAATTTCATATGTACAGAATGTAGTATATTATTAAAAATTATGTTGGTCTGAATTGTAGGTCAGTTGATTGTTTTCGGCTAGGTTGGCCTATGCGTGCTGATGCTGATTTCTTTTGCCAACCTCCAGAAAAGCTTCGAGCTGACAAAAAGGATGTATGTTGTAATTTTGGGTTATATGTTGCTTGTTTGTTAGTTTTCTAGTCTTGTTTATCTTTCTTTGAAACATATAAATCTAAATTTATTTCTTTTATTGATGAAGATTTTTTTTAATGAATCTTAACTTATTTCATTGTAAATTCATGAAATATTGTCCCTTGATGGAACAGGGAATTTTCCTGCTCTATCTTAAGCTTTTTTGTACTAAATATGCTTCGAACATATATCCATACAGTCAGGGTATGTTTGGAATGGAGGGAGATGGAGGGAGAGAAGATGAGAGTAGAAATGTAAAAGCTGTGTCTTGAGGAGACGGTTTCATGCTCCTAGTTATATTTGTAATATTTGCCTCTTACATGTGGCTTATATTGCTGTCCATTACTTACATGTACAGAGACACTGCCTAGGTGAGGTAGAGTTAGAGAAGAGAAATATAAGGTTGGGGTAAATACTAAATAGTGAGGAATCAGATGTAACAAAAAGTGAAGGCTAGGTTACTGTAATTATTGAAATGAAAAGAGAGGGGATAAGGGAATTGAATCTGAGAAGAAAGAGCCAAAATCCAGGGTTTGGGAGAAAGATATAATGAAAGAGGATAGACAAGAGCAAAAAAGCCACTTGCTGCAGACCAAGGTTTTGCAGTAGAGCTTTTGTGGGATTGGAGAAACTTACAAGAATAAGTCCTGAACAAGTTTGAACTGGGGTTCAACAAATCAACAACAAACAGCCACGAAACAGTAGTAAGTCAATTGTAACCAGATTAATTTGAGGAACTATTTAGATCAGGAGAAAGCTAGCCACTATATCAGGAACTTGAGTAGAAAGCCACAGTTGAATTTGTCCAATCAGTCTTTTCAAACTCATTATGGAAAGAACAGGAAGCCTATAATGGATGGTAAACAATGCTGCCTTTCAAAATACCATGCGCTAATTGATTTTTTCTTTTTTCTTGTAAATATGTGTGTGTGTGTGCGAGGATCTTTGAAGACAACCTGCACATGAGCCCTTATTCTCTGGAGTAAGGGCTCGGACTAACTGAAGTATCCATTCCCTGTGTGTGTGTTAATACAATACAAAATTCAGATGCAGGTGTACAAATATGGATATGTTGATGCCCTTCTTGAGAGCAGTAATGACTTAAAACTACTAGTAGTACTAGCATAGTTAGTATCAACAGCTATTGCTTTTGTTGCTATACCCTTAATTATGATTAATAGATTTATAGGTTTCTGTTTTTGTATCTACACATTTATATTCTGCTCTCTGTCTTCCTAAATTCCTGTATTTATAGTAACTGTCATAGTCAATGATATGGATCTTTTATACAATGTGCCACTAGTCCGCTTAGTTTCTTAATCTTATTGATGGCATTTCTGAGTAGCACATACATTGAAGACCATAAACTGCTCTTCACTTAATAAGCAACATTCTTTTAATTTTGGGCTTTAAATGGCTGACATGTATCACTCTGGGCCTTATATATATATACATATATACAAACACACACACACATATATATACATACACGCGCGCGCGCACACACACACATATATACATACACACACGTGCGCGCACACACACACATATATACATACACACGCGCGCACACACATATATATAAAAGTTACACCTAGTGTAATTTTAGGGAATATGACATCTCTCGATATCTTTTTATTGGATCCAACTTTTGACAAATCCATTTTTGGATTATATTTTCTTCACATACCCTCCATGATCGAAAAATTTCAGGACGATCAAACATTAGTAACTATGTCATCATTCAAATGTTTAGATTTCAAGTTTTTGTACTTTAAAATAATGTATGAAAGATGATTTTGTGGATTGAATAGAAAGATGATTAACACGAAATTTGGAGAGTGTGTTAGAAACATAGAGACCATGTAATCTTACAGTAGGATTTTCATAATATTAATTTAATAAAAAGTTAATAAGTGGTGTAACATTGGTTTTTTTTTTTTTTTTTTGATAGATACTTGTTATCTTTATAAAAGTTATTTATTTATTTATTTTTTTCAATGTGGCTTTTATTCCACTACAAACTATTACTACAGTTCAATATTGGTTAAAGTCACACTAGGTGTAACTTGAAATCGTTCCATATATATATACATATAAACTCAGTTAACCATGGTATCAATACTCAGCTTGTAAATTCTATTCCCCTTTTGTTGGAGAATATAAACCCTATTGCTGGAGTTGACAAAGTAGGATTTTTAAGAACTATAATTTGCATTTAAAAAAAAAAAAAAAATGTTAAAATGCAAATTGCACCCTCTAAATTTGACAAAAATTCATTTTAGTCTTTTAACTTTACTTTCGTTCAATTGAATTCTCTAAGTTTCAAATTTATTCAATTGTCCTATTTCATTAAAAAATTGCCATTAAAATTTTTTTTTCTCACTACTAAATCTGTCAACCTGATTTTGGTTAAAACTATTGCATTTCTAATTGTGGAAATTATTGATATTCAGGATGAGAAACCTTATACTGGTGATCGATGGATTGGGAAAACTTATTTTGTTGAAATACGCTCATTTTGGCATATCTTTAGAAGTTTTGATAGAATGTGGAGCTTTTATATTTTGTGTTTACAGGTAATCCCTTTTCTAATTTTCTTATCATTGTGTTTCCTGCCTTTTTTCCCTTCCTAATACTATGAACAATGTTCAAATACTCTGTCTAATTTAGGCAATGATCATCCTTGCTTCGAATGGGTCAGGGAATTTAAGTTCCGTATTTGAGGGTGATGTTTTCAAGAAGGTGTTAAGTATCTTCATAACTGCTGCAATATTGAAGCTTGTACAAGGTAGGAAACCAGTTGAACGGGTTCTGTTGGTACATTATTTATTTCTAATCTCATGCATGTGGACAAAACTGTATTTGGCTATTTTCTTTCTATTTATTGCTTCTCCCTTACTTGTACTATATCTCTGTTCTTCAGCCTTATAGAATTAACATCAGATGTTCTAAAAAAATGCTATTTGGACATATCAAAAAGTTACTTTGACTTTTTTAACACACCACTTTACAATACACCCTATATCACATCTTCTATTTTTAAGTTACAACACATTAAAATAATCTAAAACAAACCTCATCTATGTTAAAAAAACTAATAAAACAAATATATTTTATCATGTGGCTCCATTTGATGAAGAGAGGCAGAGAAAGAAGGAGAGACGACGTGGGGATGTGTGCGGGAGAGAAAATTGAATAAAAATAAGAGAGAGGAGAGAGAGAGGACGTGGAAATGTGATGTGCCAGAGAGAAAATTGAATAAAAAATATCAAAAGATGAGAAGGTAAAATCTATATATTTTTCAGTTTGGCACAAGGAAAGAAATGAACAAGGTTTACTCTATATTGCTATGGTATAAGAAGCCTTTCTCTCTTTCAAAAAGACATGCATTATGTGGTTTACATAGGCGCACAAAATAGGGTAAAATTTGAGCACAAATCCTTCTTCTAGCAGAACTTAGATTGCAAGTCTTAATGAATTTGCTCGAGTGAATGTTGGTGAAATACTGGAGAAGTTTCTGTCTGCATCATTTTCTTACTCGAGTGAGGCTTCATTTTTCTTGCGCAAGATTCATTTTGCTTGAGCAAACTTAGTTGTGCTTGGGCGAAAAATGAAAAAGTTGTTCTTAAATTCTTTCAACAGGAGCTCTTGACAGATTTTTAAGCTAACCCAAAATACAACCATTCAAAAACGTTTGACACATTTTTTCATAGGAAGCAGCCAACACTAAAACCTAACAGATATGTTTTCATCAGAATTGCATCTAGGAGTCATGGCAAGATAGGGTTGTGGGCCCATTTGATAATCTATGATTTATGGATTCTCCAATCTGAAAATAGGCTTGCCAAACACTTAGGAAGCAACATCCATGTCCAAAAATAATATCCAAACTAATAAAATACCACATTCATTTTTTTTTAGTACATTTAGAATTATAAGATTGTTAAACATAGTTTCTTTATTAAATGTTTCATTATACATTGATTTTTGGCATGCAAACAGTGAAATAAATATCTCAAATATATATTCAGTCAAATACTTTCCATCTCCACATATCTAGATTTTTGGGATTTACCATTTATGACACCCATGTCGAACTGTGAATGAGTAGACATGTCTGTCTCCAAATCAATTATCTAGAGGGAAAATCAGCTGCGTAGGAATTAATACAGCTGCTTGGGAGTTTTGGTGAATTGATGAAAAGAAATTTTTTTTTTTATTTTGTCTCTATTTTGCTAGTCCTTAGGCATGATGACATCAAATAATTTTGCCACAATTCATAATAGTATTAGATTGACTAAACTTTAAACTGACTGTCAACATACCGCAACCTTCCACATTTTTCCGGGCTTGAGGCTGGTTATGAACAAAATCAATGACACTAAGCATAGGCATAGGTGATAGGCGGAGTTAAAATGACCCACTAATCTACTCAAGGAAGCAATACATGGCACGAACTAATACAATGTACCAACAAGGATATTCTTCTCCATCAAGATGTCAAAATCATTAACTATGCACAAAACTTAAAAAAAGATGTACTTTATTAGGGCCCAAAATAGAGATGGTGAATTCAAGCACCTCAATTTACAAGATTAACTAAAATATCAAAGTGTTTCCTACAGGAGAATGGGGTGAAAATTCCCTAGCAACCATTAGTTCTCTTCAACATTTTCATGATTTTGGTCTTTTTAAGTCTCCTGCTTGTTTTGCTAAAGCCTGTTTGGGGTTTTTGTTTTTCGTTGCCTAAGCATATTTTAGTTTTGCAAAATTTTGGGCATTTTCTTAAGACTTTGTCATATAAAGAATCCACCATATCCTTCACATACATCTTTACATTCAATTATCAATATGACAGTCTCCTGCTTTATAAGATAGTTGTGATTTGATTATTTTTGTGTTACTGCTATTATTTTGGAACAATTGCAGCTGTCCTTGATATAGTCCTGAGCTGGAAAGCAAGGCAGAGCATGTCATTACATGTCAAGCTAAGATACATTTTGAAGGCTGTTTCTGCTGCAGCATGGGTCATACTTTTACCAGTAGCATATGCCTATAGTTGGAAAAATCCTCCGGGGTTTGCACAGACCATTAAGAGTTGGTTTGGAAACAGTCCAAGTTCACCATCTTTGTTCATTTTGGCTGTCCTCATTTACTTATCTCCAAACATGCTCTGCACAGTGTTGTTTCTGTTCCCATTCATTCGCCGATTTCTTGAAGGATCAAACTATAAGGTTGTGATGCTCATGATGTGGTGGTCTCAGGTATGCAGATGCATGTTTTAAAACTTTTCAATGATAATTGTCTATTGCTGAACGAACATTACATTTTGCATGCCTATGGGTATGACATGTGAAGCTCATTTTTGGGTTGCTGTTTAACTTAATTCATTCCATACAACATCTCTACCATCTTAAATTTTTCTTTCTTTCTTTCAACCTTTTGATATCTTGCAGCCTCGGCTCTATGTTGGAAGGGCAATGCATGAGAGCACGATTTCTCTTATCAAGTAAGAGAACAGTGTTTGATTTTTGGGTCAGCATGGCTTGAATGCGATTCACTGATGCTCTTGCTGATTATCTTCTAATTTTTCTGATTTCTAGGTACACTGTGTTTTGGGTTCTCCTGATTGTATCAAAATTAGCATTCAGTTACTACGTAGAGGTATTTCATTTATCTTTCTTCAGAGCTTATGTATGAGTCTTATTATTGCTGCTATGTCTTACTTTGTTGTTATTTCTTGTATGGTATACCTTTATTTGTCTAAATCATATACATCAAACAAATTAGTGCTAATAAGTGGAATATTGGATGGGTTTATTTACCAAAAAATCGTTGATTTTATTCAACTTTTATGGTCAAATTATTATCTATGAATTGCTCTGGCGAAGAACTGACCTTTGGGAAACATTTGTGCTTATTGCGGAAGTTAAGGGAATTTTGTTTTTGGTATTGATTAGTTAGTTCTGCATGTCTGTTCATTCTCATGATATGTAGTTACAATATTCTTGGGTGTTTTACCGACAAAGTTGTGGGTGAATTATAAATGCTCACTAATTTTTTTTTTTTTTTAGTAGTCACTAAGTATTGCTAGTAGATAAATTATGGTATTAGATTTCAATGAGTGGATTGTTTCAATTGGTAAAAAAGTTGAAACATTTTGGATTGTTTTTGAAATTCAATGGAAACAATTTGAAACTTTGGAAAAGCATTAAAGCTCTGGGAAATATGAAACAAAGCTTCTTACCTTTGATGCTTGACCAACTGGGATGCAAGAGATGTTTGGATATATGGAAGGAACCTTTCACTTTCACTGATAAGCCTTGTAACTGACTATTTAAGGTATGTTGCATGCATATTGAGCATTGTTATCCAATGATATTCGTGAGGAATGGAAGAAAGATGCTACCACGACTTTAAACTACTTTAAATATTTGCCCTGAATTTGTTAGTCAGTTAAAAAATTCAGAAAGGCATGAAAATGTTTGGACAAGCAGGGAAATTCTTGGTAATATAGAAGGAACCTTTCACTTTCATTGATAAGCCTTGTAAATGACTATTTAAGGTATGTTGCATGCCTATTGAGCATTTTTATTAAACGATACAAGTCAGGAATGGAAGAAAGATGCTGACATGAATTTAAACTGCCATAAATATTTTCCTTGAATTTTGTTAAGCAGTTAGAAAGTTCAGAAAGGCATGAAAATGCTTGGATGGCAAGGAAATGTTTGGTAATATGACACAAAACTTTTAACATTACTAAGCATGCTTATCCAATAATATGCATGTGAAATGGGAGGAATAATGCTTAAATAGTACCATATACTATTAATAGTATTTTGTAGCTTGTTTGTGTGGAGGAGAAGGAGAGAATAGTGAGGAGGGGAGGACTGAGGAGTATGGTTTAATGTACCTTGTCTGAAAGCTTTTTAAGGGGGGAGGGGGAGGGGTTTGAAGGGATTTAGGAGGGGTATCTTACCACTCCTAACCTCTCTTTTTAATTCCCCAAAATTGGAGGAATTTGGAGGGGGAGCGGAACGGAGGAGTTCCAGTTCTACCTATATTAAAAATTTTAAATTGTCAGCTCTTCCCCTATGATGCCAATTTGTATCTATTTCTTTGAAATTAGCAAATGAGAGTCATAATTGTCAATTTATAAGACCATTCCCCTCCCCTCCCCTCTCCTCCCTCTACTTAATTTTTAAAATATCCAAACAAAGGATATGGATATCTATTCCCGTTCCCCCACTTAATGTTTAAAACATCCAAACAAGGGTAAGGGGTAACCATCTCCCTCCCTCCCCTCTCTTCTCCTCCCCCTTACCCCTACTCTCCTCTTTTACCTGTGTATTTAAGACTATATAACATATACAAAGTACAAAAAATTATTTTTAGAATTATAAAATGCAATTGAATATATGTGCATATGCATGGGTGTGCAAAAGAGAATTTTCTGCAGTCCATAGGAGATCAACCATGTATAACATTAATTGTAAGTTGGATAGAATCTAATATGGTAAAACCATGAACATTTGACTGAATTGGTTTGACTGATTCCACAAATTCATGTAGTCAAGTGATTTAAACATATTGTTTGATGTTAGATCTATAGATGTAATATATTCTACGATCTAGCATTTGTTAAATCCATCTGAAAATTTTCTTCTCTGCAGATTAGGCCCCTTGTGGCTCCAACAAAACAAATAATGCAAGCTCCTGTGAGAACATTTCAGTGGCATGAATTCTTCCCTCAAGGTAATAGCTTGAGTTGGAAGATTTTTTTTAATTTATTGTGGACATGGTTTGTAATGTCATTAGTTGCTGTTTGCAGCCAAGAACAACATTGGTGTTGTGATTGCAATTTGGTCTCCTATAATTATTGTAAGTTATGTTTGTCCTGGTGTCTATCTGCTCCATAATTCTTGAGCCCTATTCATTTTCATATGAGTTTCTAATGAAAGTAACTTTTTCAGGTCTACTTTATGGATACTCAGATTTGGTATGCTATCTTCTCCACGATATTTGGGGGTCTATATGGTGCATTTCGCCGTCTTGGAGAGGTTGGTGGAGCTCCTTCTTTTGTTCTTTGTTATTATGTGGCTTGAATTTTAAAAGGTTGCATGAATGGCACCAAGAAGATTTTTTCCTGTTGTCTACATTTTGAGAGGGAGCTCTTTGGGTGTATTTGGGTTTGGGTTTTGTGATGCTCGTGTGCCACCCTTGTAATCTCCTTATTTTCCTAGTAAAACATTCTCCTTGGCACTATCCATGGATATAGGCCTAAGACCATACCATGTAAATCTTGAGTTTCTTGTGTGATTGTTTTTTCAAAATTTCTATTTCTATTTCACGTAAACCCACTATAATTGACTACACTCACAACAAATTGATATCGGAGCTTTCACTTTCTCAGCATTCTTGGTAACCTATATCCTTAGATTCAAGACTTTGATGTTATAATGGGGAAGATGGTTTAGAGTATAGTTGAATACCATACACTTCGTGTATCACCAAACAACAGTGAAAGGGTCCAATCTGTATAGTTCTTTCAAGAGGAAATCTTTATATAAATTATTAGTGGTAGAAGAAGTTAAAAGAAAGAAATGAATTGATAAGTTTGCACGTGTAGTACAGTTCAGATGTACCTGACCCATTAATAGTTGGTGCTTGAACGGAGGTACATCACTCTTTCCACATGATTTCGAAGGATTTTGGTCTATTATGAAACTATTGATTATTAGAACATCATGATAGAAAATGAGAGAGAATATGAAAAGATCGTGAGAACACACACACATGTATATGTTTAGTGGCATAGCCTACTCTCTTTTAGTAGGAGAACTGGGGTTCAAATCCCCCCTCCCCTCTTGTTATAACTATCAAACTATCAATATATATTATTTATTCAATGTTTATATATTTTAAGTAATCTCCACTCTTTTAGTCTGTTATCATTTTTGATGGGCCTTAATGTAGATTAAGATGTTTTTTGCTTGATTAATTTTACTTTCATTGGTGCATTGTTGGCATAAACTCCATGAGGATTTATATTTTCAAGCATGTTTTGACCTTTACTCCTTATTTGCTGCCAAGGAATTAAATGTCCTAATGTAGATATATAACAGGATCTTGAATTCCATGCACATACATGTAATTTTCTGGTTTTGACTACTCTCAAACCTTCTGTTTAGATAAGCTCTTACATGAGTACCCCATTCCTATATGTTAATAGCACAGAGTAGCTCTTTCTCCTTTGTTGTTTACATAAAATTTATATAAAACTATTGAAGAGTTCAATGAAAACATTGAGGTTTCCTTTAGCTTGAATTCTTTAACAAGTGTCTTGAACACTCAACCCATTGTTTGACTTCTCAGATTCGAACATTGGTAATGCTGAGGTCTCGATTTGAATCACTGCCAGGTGCTTTTAATGCCTGCTTGATTCCAGTGGAAAGGAATGAGAAAACAAAGAAGAAGGGACTGAAGGCCACTTTCTCTAGCAAATTTGATGAGGTTTGGTTATTGTTTTTTATTATTAAATACCATGATAATGATCAATTAACCCCATTAGAAGTATGTTTAAGAGAATTAAATTCATCATTTCCTAAAAGCATAAACTTTTGGGAGAATCAGTGATTTAGCATTGTATCAAAACAGGAGATCTTGAGATCGATCCCTGTCTCTACTTTACCTTCTATTAAAAATGTTAAAAATCCCACGTGTTGGGCTCACACATGAGGGGGAATGTTAGAATTATGTTTAAGTGAATTAAATTCACCATTTCCTAATAATTTAAGCTTTTTGGACAATTTTTAATTTAACAAACAAAATTCAGCACCTGTTTCTTTTGGTGCCTACAAGGCAGTTTTTTCGAGTCTTAATGAGTTGCTTGTTTATTTCAGATTCCATCTGATAAAGGGAAGAATGCAGCACAGTTTGCTCAGTTGTGGAACAGAATAATCAGTAGTTTTAGAGAGGAGGATCTAATAACTAACTGGTAAAATGATTTTCCAGCGTTGGATATGTTTTCCTTGATCTTGGGTGAACCTTAAGTGTTGCTCTTCTTTTTTAATAAATAATTTGGGCCTTGGGAATTAAAACCTTAGATGTAAAATTTGCAGGGAAATGGACCTGTTGCTTGTTCCATACTGGGCAAGTGGTCTGGATCTTATCCAATGGCCTCCATTTTTACTTGCTAGCAAGGTTAATCTACTTCTGAGTTAAATTTCTTCCATTAGCTACACTAAAACCTGTAACTGAATTAAACCTGTACCTGCTGTGTAGATTCCAGTAGCATTGGATATGGCTAAAGACAGCAACAAAAGAGACAATGAGTTGAAGAAGAGATTGAAAAAAGATCATTACATGACTTCTGCTGTTTGCGAGTGCTACGCTTCATTTAAAAATATAATAAACTCTTTGGTTCTTGGAAAACGTGAAAAAGAGTGAGTGTGCTACTAACTGATATATATCTAATCAAAAGAGCAAGGGAGTATAATTTCATCTGTCCTAATGTATTGTGTTTTCTCTTTGATGGTTTGCTCTGTCCAGGATTATAAATGAAATTTTCTTGAAGGTTGACAGTCACATAGAAAACGAAGATTTGATAAAGGAATTGAATATGAGTGCCCTCCCTAGCCTCTATGAACAATTTATTACGCTCATTAAATATTTGGTAATTGTTTTATTGATGACCTTCACATTTTTCTTTTGAACCAAAGTTGGCAATAAATCATAACTGGATTCTAAATACTTACAACAGTTAGAGAATAAAAAGGAGGACAAGGATCAGGTTGTAATTGTCTTGCTCAACATGCTTGAAATTGTGACCAGAGACATACTGGAAGATGAGGTTATCAGGTAAATTATTTGGGTGCAACTATCTCCTTGAAGTAGATTAATGTGCTAATATTATTATTATTATTCTTTTGTTATTTTTCTTATGTAGTTTGGTAGAGTCAAGTCATGGTGGTGGCTATCATGGAAAAGATGAGGGAATGAAACCCCTTGATCAACAATATCAGTTTTTTGGTGAACTTGGATTTCCTGTTAAACGAGAAACAGAAGCTTGGAAGGAAAAGGTAAGTTATATTTGTAGTTGAAAGATAATACCCTATGTATATATTTAGACGACAATTACCAATTTTATGGTTAAATCACACGTTGATGTTGGTTTTTCTCTGTATACTTGGCAATTTTGGTGATTTGTTAAAGTTTATTACTTATGAAAAGAAACAATTAATGCCCAATATAAGTGATTAACCAGATTCCATTTCATGCATATTCATATAGAAATGATTACAAAGCAATCTAAAGTACGGAATAATAAATTAGCAAACCTAACGAAAACACAGGAATGTGTTTTTGAAGAGGAAACCAATGCCCCCAACAAAAAACCTCTCTGTGGCACTGCTGCAAAATCTCCACTAGTGAATAGTTGCATTACAAGATTGAATAAAGACCCTCCAAGCCTAAACCTCCCCTAGTACTTGAGCCCTTCAAGCTCTAGCTATCAACTGACTTCTCAGAGTCCACACGTTGAGTGGTCAACGGTAAGCCACCAAGACCTCTTGAATTTGTGGTGTTTCTTCTCCAATGGTTCCTAGCAATAATCACTCAAGGTATATCACTCAAAGATAATATGGAGTGTTTGGGAAATCACAACTCAATATATGAATATGGTGAGAGGGAAAGAAAAGACAAAAGCTATGGGTTCTCTCTCAAAGGATGAGCACACTAAGCTTTCACAAAATTCTCCATGTACTCTCTTAGGGTTTTCTCATTTTGTTCTTGCGGATTGGAATGGGTTGGGGTTGGTACAAATTGAGCTAGCATATGATAATGAGGTGCTGGAATTTTGTCCTCAGGCAAGTAGTGACCGCGACTAGGTCGCAACATGCTGAAATAAAGGACTCTCGTTTTTGTTACACTTGTGCAGCTCGTGGGCAACTCAAGTCACAGTCAGGTCGCAAGTTTTACTCTTCAGCAGCTTTGACCACGGCTCAAGTATACAACCTAAATACATGTAATTCCCAAGAATACATCAAACACTAGAAGTACAAGCAAATTTGGCACAGAATGAAGTCAACAAAAAACAAGGACTTTACTGTAATATTACATGTGTAGCTCAAAACATGAAAGTTACTCTGAGTAAATTTAACATGGAATACCTATGTTACATTTACAAAATAAAGGAGCCAGTCCTTGCCTGCATAATTCCACCAATGGACCTAGGGGAGGGCTAACAGGGCCATTGCATTGATTAATACATCAACCCTACGTTAATATTCTTTGTTGCAATGATGTTAAAAAATTTGATCATGACTCCTGTTAACTTCAGGAAGTGTGCTTAGGTTTCATTAATATATACCCTAACACACATGAATGTTATTTCTATGCAGGTAATTACACTAATAGCAAAATTTTACAATTTTCCCCCAACCACAAACGTACTCATAACAACTCCAAACTCCAAAGTTGAATTCTTCTTGAACCAAAGCCAATTAAATATGTATATCCTTGTTATGTATAGATTGATATAATATGCGTTTTAGTATTGCAAAAAATAGCCTTGTTCTTGTTCTCTTATTTGAGATAATTAAGTGCATCTAAAATAAATTGCATACAATAGAAAAGTTCCTTTTAATTTTCAACTTTGGCACTGCTTATGATTAGTTCCAAGTTCTGTTCCAGCATAACTCCATTATTGTCTAGACAGATTAAAAGGCTTCATCTACTGCTTACCGTAAAGGAGTCTGCTATGGATGTGCCATCCAACTTGGAAGCTAGAAGACGTATTTCTTTCTTCTCCAATTCATTGTTTATGGAGATGCCTCCTGCACCCAAAGTTCGAAATATGCTTTCTTTCTCGTAAGCTCTCTAAGCATTGAACTTTTCTGACAGAAGCTATTGCAGTTTTCCTTGTATACATGTACTGCACATATTGCTGTAAAACTTAATGAGTTGTAGCCCCTTGGGTTTG
This sequence comes from Quercus glauca, assembly GCA_023736055.1. NCBI lineage: Eukaryota > Viridiplantae > Streptophyta > Magnoliopsida > Fagales > Fagaceae > Quercus > Quercus glauca. Next base: position 105,641,280 of record CM043318.1, read on the forward strand.
TGGGTCTGGATCAATTCTTACTTTTAACTTCTAAGTCAAGATCTGAAGGCTGGTTTCACCTTTTTCTCTTTGTTTAAAATAATTTTCTATGCAAATTCTCTCTCTCACTCTCTCTCTTTTCACAATATATATTAGTTGCAGCATATATTACCTGACATATTTGTTATTTCTTTTGTAGTGTCCTAACTCCTTACTATATAGAGGATGTTCTTTTCTCCATAAACGACCTGGAAAAGCTAATTGAAGAAGATGGAGTTACAATACTTTTTTATTTGCAAAAGATATTTCCAGGTTCTCCTCCTCCTCCACCTCTTTTGGAACTACTTATGTTATCTTTAAGTATCATTTCTGTTGGCAAAACTGACTTGCTCTTCCATAAAATGGTCATTTACTACAGATGAATGGAAAAATTTTCTAGAACGGGTCGGGTGTACTAATGAAGAAGAACTCAGAGGAAATGAACATGAAGAAGAACTCCGTTTATGGGCATCGTATAGAGGCCAGACATTGACCAGAACTGGTATAAGTTCTCTCTCTCTCTCTCTCTTTGACATGAAGAAGCATTCTTTTACCTTTATCTGATAATGAGTGCTCTCTGCATATATCATTACCCTACTCTCAACAAATAAGTTCGAGGCATGATGTATTACCGGAAAGCTTTGGAACTTCAGGCCTTTCTGGATATGGCAAAGGATGAAGGTGATTATAAAAAACATGGTTGTGAACTTGTAATTTCATCTTTTCTTTCATTGTGCACCATCTTATTTTTATAAATGTTAATTGCATTTATTCAGATCTAATGAAAGGCTATAAGGCTGCTGTATTAGATATTGAGGAAAAGTCAAAGAGTGAAAGGTCATTATGGGCACAATGTCAAGCATTAGCCGACTTGAAGTTTACATATGTGGTGTCATGCCAGCAGTATGGCATTGACAAACGCTCTGGTCATCCTCGTGCCAAAGACATTTTGAGGCTTATGACAAAGTATTTCTTCCAAATTCAATTATTGTCATATTAATGTTTCTCTAAGCAACTGTTATTTACATATCCTACTTTCCTTCTCTCAGGTACCCATCTCTTCGGGTAGCTTACATTGATGAAGTTGAAGAACCTTGTAAAGATAATTCCAAAAAAACTGTTCAAAAGGTCTATTATTCAGCTCTTGTAAAGGCTGCTCCACCAACAAAGTCAATTGATTCATCTGAGCCAGTACAAAATTTGGACCAGGTACAAGTGTTAGATTATTCTGGAAACTGGGTCAGATAACTCAAGAAATTAAACACTGATGGTACTTTTATACAGACTTTTTGTTTCTCTGGCACAGCCTCCTGTATTCACAAATGATACATATATAGAGATGACCTTGTGGTCTGTTTCAAGAGATTATAATGATTGACAGATGATTGAACAAAAATTTTTATATTCTGTCTTTTCTTTTTCTATCCTGCAGTTCTCAGAATTGGAACGATATTATGATTGTTCATTTGAATCCAACCATAGGCATGAATATGACCAGCATTGTTCCATAACTTTTCCCAACCGGGTGTAATGCTTCATGAGTTATTGTTTGGATATTCTATTGCAGGTTATTTATCGGATAAAGCTTCCTGGGGATGCGAAATTGGGTGAGGGCAAGCCAGAAAATCAAAATCATGCCATTATTTTTACACGTGGGGAAGGCTTGCAAACAATAGATATGAATCAGGTACTGCAGGAATATATATGGTTTTTTTGTATGTGGGTCTATGTACGTGCGCTTGTGCACACTTTTTTTGGGAACTTAGGGTCCTTTTGGTAGAAGAGTTTGAGTAATGTCGTTTGTATTTTTTTTGAAATACGTGTGGGGGAAAAAGTGTGTAGAAATGCATGTAATATTGTTTAAAAACTGAAAATGAGTTGTTTAACAACTCTACTAGACGGGGTTTCATAGGCAAAAGTCAGATTGTTAAGTAAACTGTTCAACAGGATAACTATATGGAAGAAGCCTTCAAAATGAGGAACTTGCTTCAAGAATTTCTTAAAAAACATGATGGTGTGAGACTTCCAACCATCCTTGGACTTCGGGAGCATATATTCACTGGCAGGTACTTTTATGGGCATTGCTTATCTCAATCCGGATTTTGGTTGTAGTGCTGCTGGTAAATAAGACTACATATATGTGATTTTTGTGTAGCTCATCATGATTTTGTTATTAGTGCAGTGTCTCATCTCTGGCATGGTTTATGTCAAATCAGGAGAATAGTTTTGTAACTATTGGGCAGCGACTGTTAGCTAACCCTCTAAAGTAAGATTTCTCTATACATATATTATTTGTGTGTGTATAAACCTATCAAAAAAAATATCTGTGTGTATGAACATATATTATCTTCAAGTATAAGTTTACAAGAAATCTAAGTTTCATTTCATCTAGCTTAGATAGTAAACCCGCTTGTTTCAGTACAAGAAGCATAGAACAAAATCCGGCCTACACAAGGGTTATGGGGTTTAAGGGATGGAAGAGAGCTACCTCTCATTTGAATAGCTCATACGCCCAATGGGCCAAAAAATCTAAGTTTCATACTTGTGCAGCAAATTTTGATTCCTGCAATGCTTCAAATCTTTGTGCCATTTGTGGCTTGAGCAGGTTTTTCTGATCCATTATCTATATTGTCAAGTTATTGTTGGTAGGCCTGAACACCTGGTCATTAAGTCAAGGAAGTAAAATTTTCTAATGACATAATGTGAAAAAAGTCAATACTTAGTGCATAAGCTCCTGCTTCTGTGGGTTTGGGAAAGGTGATAGGTAGGGTGCCTTACTCCCAATTTTTGGAAAGACCAATTCCTAGACTAGAACCCACGACACATCACTTGGGCAGAGAGAACTGGCTATCGCACCAGCATCAAACAATGTAAATTCATGAATCAATAAAAATAAAATTCAATTCAGCACTATGATCAAATCCTTTGAATGTAAATTGCTTTTTCTTCTTTTATTTAGATTGTTAAAATTACAGTGGAGTCATAATGACTCAAAATTTCAATGTTTCTATATAATTTTCCAAAGTTCAAATGTTTGGGTTAAAAATTCTCTTTAGTTGACCAATGGTTATCTCCCCTATAAAAAATTCTATACAACCAGTCTTTTTGAAGTTTAAACCATTTTCTCTTAGTTCTCTTAAAATATTCAATGGTGTTCAAGGTTTCTGCACCCATATTTTACCCCTATATCATTTTGGGATTTTTAAGCCTAATACAAGTGACCAGCTACAATTAATAGATGAATTCCAAACTGTGAAATGAAATGTTTGAAACTATAACATGGACAGTTACCTTCTTAAGCTTGTGTTCATGTATGAAATTATGATATGAATGAAGTTTCTCCACCCAAAATTTACATTTTTTTTCAGTTGCATTTTTCCCACTTGATGCGTCTTTTGGTTATTTAATGTTCATATCTGATGCACTGAATCCATAATTTTCTGTTGCTCATTCAGAGTTCGGTTCCACTATGGTCATCCAGATGTGTTTGATAGACTGTTCCACATTCCTAGAGGTGGTATCAGCAAAGCTTCCAAAGGCATCAACTTAAGCGAGGACATATTTGCAGGCATTTTCTAGCTGGAGAGCTTGTTCTGTACTAGACTAAATTAGTTTGTGATTTAGCTTGGCTGTTTATCTTAGCATCTCTCCATGGTATGCAGGTTTCAATTCTACATTACGTGAAGGAAATGTTACTCATCATGAATATATACAAGTTGGTAAGGGGAGGGATGTTGGCCTTCAACAGATCTCAATGTTTGAGGCAAAGATAGCTAATGGAAATGGTGAGCAGACATTGAGTCGTGACATATATAGGCTTGGGCACCGATTTGATTTCTTCCGAATGTTGTCATGTTATTTCACCACAGTTGGATTCTATTTCAGTACCTTGGTATGTATGAGATATAACTTATTTGCCTATGTATATATATTGTATGGTCCCATAAAATTATGTGAATGACTTGTTTGTGTTTTTGACAGCTGACTGTGCTCACAGTCTATGTGTTTCTCTATGGCCGCCTTTATCTTGTTCTCAGTGGGCTTGAAGAGAGTCTGAGCACTCAACGTGGTATTCGAGACAATAAGCCTCTTCAAGTAGCTCTTGCTTCTCAATCTTTTGTGCAAATTGGATTTCTGATGTCCTTGCCTATGATGATGGAAATCGGTTTGGAAAGAGGCTTCCGTAGTGCATTAACTGATTTCATATTAATGCAATTACAGTTGGCTCCTGTCTTCTTCACATTTTCTTTGGGAACAAAGACACACTATTATGGAAGGACATTGCTTCATGGGGGTGCACAATATAGAGGCACTGGTCGAGGTTTTGTAGTGGTCCATGCTAAGTTTGCTGAGAACTACAGGCTCTATTCTCGCAGCCATTTTGTTAAGGGCATTGAATTGATGATTCTGCTTATTGTGTACCAATTATTTAGCCAATCATATAGAGGTGTAGTTTCATATGTTTTGATCACTTTTTCAATATGGTTCATGGTGGGGGCATGGCTTTTTGCTCCTTTCCTCTTCAATCCATCAGGCTTTGAGTGGCAAAAGATTGTTGATGACTGGACAGATTGGAATAAATGGATAAGCAACCGTGGGGGGATAGGTGTTCCTCCAGAAAAAAGTTGGGAATCTTGGTGGGAAAAGGAACAAGATCATCTCCGATATTCTGGGAAGCGTGGTATTATTGTTGAGATATTGTTATCATTGCGCTTTTTCATCTATCAATTCGGGCTTGTATATCATCTGAACATTACAAAGAGCAAAAGCTTTCTGGTATATGCTGTGTGTTTCTTCAACATTAAGAAATGTTAATAAACTGGGTAACTACAATAATTCTAATTAATTTGATCTGATTAACAGGTTTATGGAGTTTCATGGCTTGTGATCATTTCAGTATTGTTTTTGATGAAGGTAAGTGGCAAAAGCCTTCAGACTTCTATTGAAGCATAACGTAAAATGCTCCTTCTCATGTTTGAGAATAAACTCATAGGAAACACATCATGACTGCAACAAGTTTTAAATTAAATTATATCTTAATATTTTGATTGAATCTTTTGCAGTTTGTGTCGGTTGGAAGGCGACGATTAAGTGCAAACTTCCAGCTTCTGTTTCGATTGATCAAGGTTCTAATTTCCCTGACATTCCTTGGTGTTTTCATTACCTTAATAGCAGTTCCTCATATGACAGTTCGGGACATCGTAGTGTGCATTCTTGCATTCATGCCAACGGGTTGGGGATTGCTTCAGGTCAGTAAACCATCTTACTATCACAGTAGTCCTTCCATATGTTATTTTATTTACTCTCTTTTGGTCTTTACCTTCTCTTTTTTCCAAGGTCAATGCAGATGTGGGCTTCAATTGTTGTTAATGGTATTTATCAAACCTAATATTTGTTTCTTTTCTTCCTGCTTTCTTTTGTTTTCATTTTAGATTGCACAAGCTAGTAAGCCACTGATTGAACGTAGTGGATTTTGGGGATCAATCAAGGCGCTTGCTCGTGGATATGAAATAATCATGGGCTTGCTTCTGTTCACCCCAGTTGCATTCTTGGCTTGGTTTCCATTTGTTTCTGAATTCCAAACACGCATGCTCTTCAACCAAGCATTCAGCAGAGGTTTACAGATTTCCCGTATTCTTGGTGGAAAGAGGAAGGAGCGCTCTGCCAACAACAAAGAGTAAATGCATTCCCAGCAACAGTTCCATTAATTTAGAAAAAAAATGTCTCTTACTCTTCAGTGTTACTTTTACCCTTGAACATCATATGGAAAAACCATTTCATTGATGTGTTTGTATAACATGTCCCACTTGATCATGTAAATCAATGTCTCTTTTTATTAGAAACTTGAGAAGATAGCAAATTAGCTTTTTGTAAATTGTGCTAGCTAGCTACTTGGTTACGCTTATTGGGCCTTGCAATCAGTTTAAAGTTGACAATGTAAGCAGCTTGCATTGCATGCCTTTTTCAGTAACAATTCACAGGAAACTTCTTATTTTGAGTTTTGTAGTTTTTAGAATTTTCTAGAATTTGGTTCTATTTCCTTGATTTTAGATATTACTAGTCGCTAACCCGTGCGATGCACGGAATAGTTAAATAAAAGGACAATTAACCAACATCACGTTAAGGTAAAAGAATTAGTGAGAGACTGATTTGCCCACCAAGAATTTAAAAGAAAAAAAGATTGATATAATAAAATCTAAGAAATTTAGAAATAGAAAATTGGGTTAATAATATGCATATTATAGACATTTTGTTAGTTAGCGTTTAAAAAAAAATGGATCTATTATAATTAAATAAAATACAATGGGAAATCAATGTCTCTTTTTATTAGAAACTTGAGAAGATAGCAAATTAGCTTTTTGTAAATTGTGCTAGCTAGCTACTTGGTTACGCTTATTGGGCCTTGCAATCAGTTTAAAGTTGACAATGTAAGCAGCTTGCATTGCATGCCTTTTTCAGTAACAATTCACAGGAAACTTCTTATTTTGAGTTTTGTAGTTTTTAGAATTTTCTAGAATTTGGTTCTATTTCCTTGATTTTAGATATTACTAGTCGCTAACCCGTGCGATGCACGGAATAGTTATATAAAAGGACAATTAACCAACATCACGTTAAGGTAAAAGAATTAATGAGAGACTGATTTGCCCACCAAGAATTTAAAAGAAAAAAAGATTGATATAATAAAATCTAAGAAATTTAGAAATAGAAAATTGGGTTAATAATATGTATATTATAGACATTTTGTTAGTTAGCGTTTAAAAAAAAAAAATGGATCTATTATAATTAAATAAAATACAAAGGGAATAAATATTTAACTTCTATATTTTTCTATAGTTTAGAAGTGTTGTCTAACGTAGAATGTTATTAGATTGTAAGAAAGATTTTTATAAAATGTTAATACCATATATATATGCTTATATTGTCAATGTCTAACTGCAGGTGCATAGTTACTGAAATCTACAAAATAATTTACAATTCTTAAATTAATAAAGCAAAATTCTCAAAAGTTATATATATATATACACACACTCAAAACTGATATAAATTACAAAAATAAAAACAAATCTTATTTAGTCGTATTAATAACAATATAAACAATTCAAAACATGAAACATTATTAAATTTATAACACATAATTCCATTATCTTTTACGTTGAATCCAAACAAATAATTAATTAACCAAAAATCAAAATTTTAATTAAGAAAACAAAAAATCACGTGAACCCAAAATAAAAATTCTCAATAAAGCAAAAACATATAAGGTAAAGAATTAAGATCAATCTACTAAGACGCAAATACCAAAAACCCCAAAATTTAAACCTTCCAAATTTTATAGAATCTCCAAATTCTACTTCAAAACCAAACAAAACCCTTCAAATTCAAAAAATTCATATATATTATACCAAATAAAAATTTACCACACCTTGGATTGGAAGACATAGGTTGCAGTTTTGATTTTTCTCCAAAAAATAGAGATACTTTATCTGCCGAATACAATATAAAATAATTATTAGAAATTTCAACCCAAAAACCAAACCCACAAAAACACTATCAAAATATAGAGATTAACCTAAATACTTAGAAGAAAATAAATTCTAAACATAACAAAACAATAAGATAGAATGAAAATTTCAAGCACATATGAAAGCAAATAAAAAAGACAAAACCCACGTTTTTTTTTTTTTTTTTTTTTAGTTGAGTCTCTCTCCTTATTTTTTTAATTTTAAAGTGAAGTTAAGTTTAGGGTTTTGATATGGTAATTGCTAGGATTTTAAGGAGAGAAGAAAGAGTCCTACCAGGAGTCTAAATAATATAAACAATTCAAAATATGAAACATTATCAAATTTATAACACCTAATTCTATTATCTTTTACGTTGAATCCAAACAAATAATTAATTGAAATTAATCCAAACAAATAATTAATCAACCAAAAATCAAAACTTTAATAAAAAAACAAAAAATCACATAAATCCAAATAAAAATTCTCAATAAAGTAAGAACATATAAAAATTTACCACACCTTGGGCTGGAAGACATAGGTTGCAGTTTTGATTTTTCTCCAAAAAATAGAGATGCTTCATCTGCCATATACAATATAAAATAATTATTAAAATTTCAACCCAAAAACCAAACTCATAAAAACACTATCAAAATATAGAGATTAACCCAAATACTTAGAAGAAAATCAATTCTAAACATAATAAAACAATAAGATAGAATGAAAATTTCAGGTACATATGAAAACAAATAAAAAAGACAAAACCTACATTTTTTTTTTTTTTTACGTGAGTCTCTCTCTTACTTATTTTTTTAATCTTAAAGTGAAGTTGAGTTTAGGTTTTTGAAATGGTAATTGCTAGGATTTTAAGGAGAAAAGAGAGAGTCCTACCAGGAGTCTCTCTCTTTTTTTCTTAATCCTAAAGTTTTTTTTTTTTTTTTTGGTGAGTCCTTTTAAAAAAAAAAAATTCAAACCTAAAGTGAGTCATTTTTTTTAAATTCTAACGTGAGGTATCTTAAAAAATTATAATTAATTTTTAATCTTTAATTTTATATTATATATAGATAATAATAATGATGTGATAGTGATCGGTGCAAAACTGCAAGTGCACAGTTTCGTAGTTTTATAGTAAAGTGATGAGAAGAGTATCGTTCTCAGGGATTGGTCACTTACTTTTGACAAATACCAAAATTATGCTAATCTCGATTTTATCTAGAGAAGTCACTAAGGTTTTTGTAATTGGAATTTAAAATAAAATCAATTTAAAGAAAATGTGCAAAGGAAAAGAAAGATGTTGTTCAAAGATCAAATTAATGGGAAGAAAACTTCTAGGAAATCGATTTCACCTAATCCCTCGCTATGCTTTACTCATCTAGCTAATTGAATTTAATTCTCTCTGTTTGTTAGCAATCTCAACAAAAACATTCAAAAGCCTCTTTCGACAGTCAATTGGAATCCATCTTGTTCATCAATTTACATAAGAGTATGCAATTTAATAAAGCAAGAAAGCATTAAGACCAATGATTTTAATACTACATAGGTTCATACAAGTTTTTCGATCTCTATATTTACCTATGCCAAAATATTCAAGATCTATCTTATAATTCCCTCTTTCGATAGCAAATCACAAGATCAAAATCATCTAATTAATGGCCGGTTAATTAGAAGCAATAAGCTCAGAATAAATTAGACAAACATGAGGAGAATTAATTCGAATTAACATGGAAAAGCAAGCATAGTTCGGAATTAGATTACATCATTTTCCTAGAATAAAGAAAATTTAGTTCATGCTAAAAATTAAACTCAACATAAACGAATTCACCATAATTTTTCTGAGAAGATTTGAAGGAAAAAATGAAAGCAAAAAAATCTCTTTCAGCCCCTGCAGCTTTTTCTCCTCTCGTTCAGCTTCAGCCTCCTCTATTATGCTTCAGCCTCTCTGTTCTGCTTCAGCCCTCTGTTTCAGCGTTTTTCCTCTGTTTCAGCCCCTCTGTTTCAGCGTTTTTTCTTGTTTCAGCGTCTTCTGCTTCAGTTCAGCCTCCCTTTTCAGTTTCGGCCTCTTTGTCCAACAAAAAACGTGTTTTTTTCTTCTCCGTTTCAGCCTCTTTTCCTTCTGTTCAGCGCCTCTTTTATTTCTTCAGTTTTTTTTCTCTTTCTTCAGACGTGTTGCCCTTTTTCTGCTTTAGACGTGGTGCTCTTTTCAGCCGAAAAACGTCCTCCTTTCAGCCCAAAATCAGTTCCTCTTTTCAGCCCAATATTTCCTCTTTTCAGCCCAAAAACGTTGCCCTGTTTCAGCCTTTTTCTCCAGCGTTTTTCTGTTTCAGCCCTCTTTCTTTTTAGTGTTCAGCTACCTCTCTTTTCAGTTCAGCTGTGGTGCCCTTTTTCAGCCCAAAACATTCCTCTCTTCAGCCCAAAACTTTGCTTTCTTCAGCCCAAAATTCTCTCTAGCTGCTTCACGTCTCTTTTATTTGGTTAAATCTTCATTTCCTTCAAATCTGAAATAAAATTTAAATAACAATAATGAAGTCTAAAATCAACAAAAATAAATAAAATTAGACTAAAATTTAAAGTTGAGAAGTGATAAATTATGCCAAATTATGCAAGTCATCAGATAGGCCAACAAAATATATCTAATAGAGTTTTACTTAAACTAAACTATTGTAACACTAATAAATATAAGAAGATATAAAACCTAGAATAAAAAGAATCTAAAATACTTCCTCCGTCCCAATTTTTTTGTCCTGTTTGAAAAGTCAAACTTTTTAAGGGAACATCATTTATTGTCTTGTCTACCTTTTAAAAATGTATAAGTTTCCAATACTACCCTTAAAAAAGTTTATTAAAAAATTAAATTAGTAAATTAATAGGGGTGTAATAGGAACATTAGTAAATTAATGACTTTTATTTTTAGAAACAGGACAATATTTTGGGACATCTCAAAATGGAATAGAGGACAAAAAAAATGGGACGGAGGGAGTAAAAAGAAATAGAAAATAATGGTCACGTAGAAAATTGTGGAAGCTTTAAAGACTTCAGTTTTATATATATAATAACTAGTCACTAACCCGTACGATGCACGGGAAAATTATTGATTATGAAAAAAAAATTCAATAATGAATGAAGAGTTTAAGCTATCACCTATGCAATTTGTTTTGTGCATTTCAGTTAGACTACAGACAATAATGATATGGTTATTACTTCTACTATTTTTGGGTTGAAATAAATTTTTTTTTCCTGAATTGAAATAAAGTTATTTGTTTACTTTTTTTTTTTATGTCGGAATTTATTTACTGTTATTGTTAAGCTAAAATATTTAAAAATGATTATTTGATTATTTATTTAAAAGAAATATTTTTATAAAATGATGTAATGGTAGTTTTGTGAATAAAAAGGCATGTGATGGCATTGTAAAGGAAGTACCTGCCTAGAAACTTCCTTTCTACCCCTCCCAAGTGTCATAAATATCATCTCCCTTTTTTTTTAAACTCTTTTCATTCCTCGTCTCAGACTACTCAAGCGTCTGCAAATCTATGTAACACTCCTCCTTCGTCTCATATTCTTCGCTCAAATTTTTTTTTTTTTGAATCGGTTTTCTTTTCTAACATCCGCATCATCAAATCCAAAAAAAGCTACTTAGTGAAAACACATTCTTCATTTAGCTTAAAAATTCATATTCTGTTTGGAATGACAAAATTTCAACCAGAACGTCGGTACAGGTCGAATTTTGGAGCAGAATAGAATAGTGGGGTTACCTATACCATGGTTTTGAAACTTAGACCATTCAAAGAACCGAAGAAGGAAGAGGTTCAAAATTTTCGAGGTCAGACTAAGGTCGAACCGTGATGATATCATAATTAATATAATAGTTATTTAAAATATATATAAATATAATAAATTAATATAAATAGAAAAACTAATTGAAATAATTTAGATAAATATAAAGACCATCATTCAAATGTATTTTCTATATCATAACTTTCATTATAATATATCAAAAATCAATGGAATATTATTATTAATTGTTAAAAATAATAATAATTATAAAATTATAAGTTTACATTATACTATCAAGATAAAATAGATTTATATTATAAACAAAATGAATGTCTATAACATTATATATTTTTATGCAAATATGTATAATATTGTACACTTTTTTATAAATTTATGTAATAATATACCGATTTAATCTATAATATAAATCCTAATTTACAATAACAGTACATCAGTGGTTGTTGAGAAGAACAGTACGTGAACTTAATATATGAATATGCAGTTTTGTAGTACCAACAAAAAACGCAATTAAATGAAAAAAAAGTTAAAAAAATTTAAAAGCAAATGAATAGTTGAAGCGAGGCCACATGTCCAACCTTTTCATGGGGGAACGGGTAGAGTCTGCCATATTGGTAGACAACTTCATTGGAAAAGAAAAAATCTAACACCTTTGATTTCTTTTGGTTTGGGCACCAGTGACAGAAGAAAGGTAACGCACTAACGCCAAAGAAGCAATCGAAGAATAAACGCAAAAGAACGCAGAAGAAGGAAAAATTGGAAAAGAGAAAGAGTTGATCGGGTTTTTATAAGGAAAGAGAAGGAGTATTGGGAGCAATGGCGGCTCCAGGAATTTTGTTGAGGGGGGTCATTAAAAAATTTAAATGATCGGGAGAAATATTTATTAAAATCAGATTTTTTTTTTTATAATATTAATGTTTTAAAAATAATTTTTAATCTTCAATTTTATATTATATATAGATAATAATAATGATGTGATAGGCCAACAAAATATATCTAATAGAGTTTTACTTAAACTAAACTATTGTAACACTAATAAATATAAGAAGATATAAAACCTAGAATAAAAAGAATCTAAAATAAAAAGAAAAAGAAAATAATGGTGACGTGGAAAATTGTGGAAGCTTTAAAGGCTTCAGTTATATATATATATATATATATATAAATATAATAATAATAATAATAATAAATATAGATGATGATTTTTGTGATAAGTTGATGTAGGATAGAACTTACATTTTAATTTTTGTAATTATTTAATTTTGGTATTTTTATGCAAAAAACGTTATTTTAGGTCTAGGTGATTTATTTCTTTATTTTTAGGTTCTTTTAATGTTTTTTTAGGTCAAATTTGGTTCCTATTATGGTTAGGTATTAATTAGGACTTATTTTAGAATAAATTTTCTTGTCCATCAAGTTTTATGGAGTCCTTAAATAGACCTCCAAGTTTGTATACGTTTTTCAATATTATTGATATTAATAAAAATTCAAACTTTTGTCTATTATTTTTCTTGTGGATTCTATATAAGATATAAAACCTAAAATAAAAAGAATCTAAAATAAAAAGAAAAAGAAAATAGTAATGATGTAGAAAATTGTGAGAGTTTCAAAGGCTTCGGTTATATATATATATATATATGTGTGTGTGTGTGTGTGGGGCCAGTTGCTTAACAGAGAGTTTATAGAAAGTGGGTTTGAGGCCCAACGGCCCATTCCGAGAACACTCACCAGTCCGAGGATGCTCATCTGTCCGAGGATGAAGTTTATTCCTCAAACCAGCGTCCGAGGTGGATGTAACTGTTCTAATTGTCAGGGAATTTCACAGAATTACATGCAAACTAACTAATGAATATTGAATAAAGAAGGAACCGAGAAAGGTAACAAATATCTTCTAAAAGCTGCTACCTCCACATTAAATTCTTCCTAGCTAACTCTCTGGCCGCATTAATGTGGAGGTGATACCTGAACAGTAACCAAGCAGCCTTATGACCACTAAGCGGAGGATCCGGGAAGTTCTGGATGGGACAGAAAGAAGTTCTCAGAATGGAACTTACACGTGTACGGTGAAAGCAGGACGAAGAAGGTAGTATATAAGGTGAAATCGGAGCACACTAGAGGGACTTTTGGAGAAAAAGGAGAAAAGAAGAGAGAGAAAAAGAGAGATTATAGTGGACTTAAAATATCTGAGGAAAACCTAGCCGAGAAGAAGAAAGGTGGTAGAAAACTAATTTAAGGCTTTCTTTACTAGAGAGTGATCATGTCATTTTTCTACCCATAGGGCCCAGTTCTTACGCCCGCTCTCTAAAATTTTTATTGTTTAGGGTCCAATACAATTTGAGTCCCTACAATTGGCGCCATCTGTGGGAAGAGCTTGGTCCAGTTGTAGAGAAAGGCAAGTGTAGAGTTTAAGATGGAAGAGGGAGCACCATAGCAACCAGTGGCAGGCCCACTGTAGATGGATGCTAATCCACACCAGGCAGAGTCCAGAGGCTCTTAACATGGTAATCCGCTGGTAGTGCATGAACAAAGGGACGATCGTGAGGGAGGTGCTCAAACATACCACCATGATAGAGGTCATTCCCGGGGGAAAAGGCACGTCTCCTAAGTAAAGAACGACAGGGGCATGCAGCATGAGATTAACAAGCTAAAAAGGAAATTACGGTACGAGTGACGGAAGCATACGGCTCACAACTCCAAGGATTCCTCTAAGGAATCAAATGCCACCAGTTACAGGCCGAGGTCAAGAACCCCACCTAATGAGTCTTTTTCGTGTGGTGAGAATCACCATCGCGAACGAAAGCATGAGAGTCCACCTCGCCAAGGAGTGGGGAATGATGCCCTGAACAGAGCGATGAGCCAGGTCTCCAAGTCGCCCTTCACACGACGCATTGAGGACGAAGATCTTCCTCGTCGGTTCCATCAACCTGCGTTCACAATTTATAATGGCTAGACAGATCTAGTGGAGCATGTTAGCCACTTCAGTCAGAGAATGACCGTTTATTCTAAGGACGAAGCCTTGATGTGCAAGGTCTTCCCATATAGTCTAGGTCCGGTGGTGATAAGGTGGTTCAATGGGCTAAAAGTGAACACTATTGATTCCTTTGATAAGCTTATCCAAGCTTTTGGCGCTCGCTTTATTACTTGCCGGAGGGTAGTTTAGCCCTTAGGATCGTTGCTATCCATGTCCATGCGAGAGGGGGAAACCTTGAAGGCTTACTCTGATAGATACTGGGAGATGTACAACGAAGTAGATGGAGCCAATGAGAACGTGACCATTAATACCTTTCAAGAGGGCCTTCTGACCGAGCATGATCTGAGGAAATCTCTGACTGGTAAACCTATTACCAGCGTGCGACAACTTATGGACCAAATTGACAAATACAGAAGGGTAGAAGAGGATTAAATAAGGGGTAGAGGCAAGGCAAAGGTGATCCCTCAAGAGAGAAGGGATTTCAGGTTAGATAGGTATAACAATAATTGTCCTTGGAAGGAGTTTGGGGGGCAACAAGGGTCTGCCAACTCCTAAGTGGTTAATGCAGTATTCTGAGAACCAGTCAAACGTGTTCTAGAAAAGATAAAAAATAAACCATTCTTTAGGCTGCCCAATAGAATGGTAGGGGATCTTGCAAAATACAATCAAAACCTTTACTGTCAATACCACCAAGATCATGGGCACACTACTGAAGATTGCAGAAACCTATGGGATCACTTAGAACAGTTGGTCCAAGAAAGAAAGTTGACCCACCTTCTGCATCATTCCAGTGGCCGAGAAAGTCAGGCAGGTTCAACATTTCGAGAAAATGCCTCTTCGGGAGCCCCCTGGGCACAATAAATGTTATATTTGTTTCCCCAGGGAGAATAGGGTCTTGCCCCTCTAGGATAATGTCTGTGTCTCAACGTTTGGAGGGTGGCTCTAGTTCAGTGCCGAAGAAGGCAAAACTGAGCACCTCTCTGGTATTGGGATTTTCAGATGAGGACAAGAGAGGAACCATACAGCCACATGATGATGCCTTGGTGGTTACGCTTAAGATTGGTGGTTATGACGTGAAAAGGGTGATGATTGATGAGGGGAGCGCGGTCGAGGTGATGTATCCTGATCTATACAAGGGGTTGAATTTGACGCCACAGGATCTAACAGCTTATTGCTCCCCATTGGTAAGTTTTGAGAGTAGATCGGTCATTCCGATGGGTATGATTAGATTACCAGTGCAGGCTGGGTCAGACGTGGTGGAGGTGGATTTTATTGTGGTCGACATTTTTTCTCCGTATACGGCGATTCTAGGCAAGCCCTGGTTGCATACTCTAGGGGCTGTTTCTTCCACTCTGCATCAGAAGATTAAATATCCATCAGGAGGCCAGGTGTCAGAAATATTAGGAAATCAAGCCATGGTAAGGCAGTGCATGATAGCGGCCATCCAACACCGACCAGAGGTGAACACGTCAGCCACGGCTGAGAGCGATTTATAGCAATTAATGAATGTAGGAACCCTACCCAGCACATCCGCCGAGGAAGCGGAATGTGAAGAGGTGGAGAGGGTGAATGTTGGTGATGATCTAGACAAGTACTTTCAGGTTGGAGCATTGTTACCTCAGTTGGAGAAAGATCAGTTGATCGAGGTTCTAAGGAGAAATGTTGATGTGTTTGCGTGGAATGCCTATGAGGCCCCAGAGGTGGATCCAGATTTTAACTGTCATCATTTGAATGTGAGTCCTTCAGTTATTCCGAAGAAACAGCCAGCTTAGCGTCCGTCCAGATTACATGCCGAGGCTATTAAAGAAGAGGTGGACAAACTTAAACAGGCTGGGGCTATTAAAGAAGTGTTCTACTCCCAGTGGTTGGCAAACACAGTAGTAGCGAAGAAGAAAAATAGAAAATGACGTGTGTGCGTTGATTTTACGGATTTTAATAGAGCCTGTCCTAAGGATCCTTTCCCTATGCCCCATATAGATCAGTTGGTTGATGCAACAGTAGGTCATCCTCGGATGAGCTTCCTAGATGCCTTTCAGGGCTATCACCAAATCCCATTGGCACAGGTTGATCAAGAGAAGACTGCTTTTCTCACTCCCAATGGAAACTATCATTATAAGGTGATGCCCTTTGGCTTGAAGAACGCGGGGTCAACTTACCAGCGGATGATGACAAAAATGTTTGAGCCACAGTTGGGCAAAAACATAGATGTTTATATTGATGATATGGTAGTAAAGAGTAAGGTAGTAGCTGAGCATGTAAAGGACCTCACCAGCACGTTTGAGGTTTTGAGAAAGCACAGATTACGACTGAATGCACACAAATGCTCATTTGGGGTATGTTCAGGGAATTTTTTGGGCTACATGGTGACCCACCGAGGAATCGAAGTGAACCCCGATCAGATCAAAGTCATAAAAAACTTGCAACCTCCTCGGAATCCCAAGGAGGTCCAGAGGTTGATTGGGATAACAACTGCGCTAAACAGGTTCATATCAAGGTCAGCGGATAAAAGATAGTTATATCTTATTTTTATATGACCGTAGGCATTTAATTAAAGAATCATGATATCACTCACTGAGTCAAATCTCTATTTTTCATATTACTGGGTCAACTTGACGTGCATATATAGTAAGGTTGTGAGCTACTTTGTTGCCTTCCCTACCAACATGTTGAAACCTAACCCCATTAAACCGATTCGCCAAAGTTTGTGCATCCCAGATCAGCAAGCCATAAGTTGTAAATGGTTGTGATGAATCTGTTAAAGCCCTTATGAAAGTTTCACAATCACCTTCAAAGATAACTCTGACGAAACCCAGCTTGGAAGAGGGTTCAATGACTGGGATGGCTGCCATGGCTTCCATTTCCACCATTGAAGTCGTGAGCTGAATATTCTGTGATGCAGACGCCATTACCAACCCCTTGCTGTCGCACAAAATGACACCGATACCTGCCCTTTCATCCTCTTTGAACGTTACTGCATCAAAGTTTGCTTTGTACCAACCATCAGGAGGAGGTGACCACCCTGCACCTGTGCTGACCGAGGTTCTTGTTCTAATTGTCCATTGCTGAGCTGCTCTGTACTCCATCAACGCCTCATATGCTCTCTGTGATATCATATTCAGAGGGAAGCTTGAAGGAGCTGTTCTAACCTTATTTCTTCTGAACCAAACCGTCCAAACTTGCATTGCAAATAGTTCCACACTGCACTCCGTGTTAAGGACATGTAGGAGCAGTTGTGGGAAGTCATAAATGGTCATTCGGTCTTTGAAACTCCACTGGTTGTCTTCATTCCACACCTGTGCTAGCTCCGAACAGGACCAAAGTGCATGGAGCACGTTCTCCTCATGTTGCGAACAGAGAGGGCATAGTGGATCATCAACTACAAAATGGCGCTGCAAATTTTTCTTCGTTGGAATGGCATTCCTACAAGCTCTCCACAGAAAATTTTGGACTTTACATGGCAAGGTGGTCTCAGCATCTTGGTATTGTTTCGTCTCAAAGGAAGGGCTGACCTTGCTTCTGTTTTAAGGAAAAAATACCCAGACCTGACCGTGTACTCTTCAGGTTGAACAAAAGGCCAGAATAGAGTGTCATTTACGATGTATCGGCTGAGTGGAATTCTCTGTATCAGCTCTGATTCCTCAACATTGAACCTCAACATTGAAAGAGTTTTGCAGCAAACTATGATCCCATTGCCTAGTGACAGGATTTATGAGAGAACTCACCGTGGCTCCTTGCATTTCTGTTGTGAGGGGTCCATGGACTGTTGGAGTATGTAAAGAGGGCAGCCATTTTTCACCCCATATTTTGATTTTTTCCCCATTACTAACTCTCCACTTTGCACCTCACCAGATAACCTCCCTTCCCCTCAAAATACTCTTCCAAGCGTATGAACCACCATGACCTTCCTTAGCTTCCAGAATTGAACAATTTGGAAAGAATTTTAATTTGAACACTTTGTAAAACAAGAAATTTTGGTTATGCAGCTACCTTCAAGTTTGCTTTGCCAAGAGAGCATCGTTGAACAAAGCTAATTCCTTGAAGTCCATACCACCTTTGGATTTTGGTTCACACATATCCTCCTATTTAACCCAATGAATCTTCCTTTGATCACCCCTTTGTCCCCACCAAAACCTTTGAATGAGCTTTTCAATTTCATCACAGAGGCCCATTGGGAGCTTGAAACAACTCATTGTGAATGTGGGGATCGATTGCACCACTACCTTGATCAACACTTCCCTCCCCGCTTGTGAAAGCAATTCTTCTTCCCAACCCTATAACTTCCTCCACACCCTCTCTTTTATATAATCAAAACTTGCCTTTCTGTGTCTCCCCACTAGTGAGGGTAAACCCAGATATTTGTCATAATGCAAAATTTCAGGAACCTCCAAAGCTTCCTTTATTTTTGTCCTCATGGCCTCGGTAGTGGACTTGCTGAAAAAGATGGAAGTTTTGCCTCGATTAATTTTTTGCCTCGACAAACTTTCATAGGAAGCCAAAATTTTCAACACTTTTTGACATTCACTTCTGCTTGACCTGCAAAACAGTAAGCTATCATCTGCAAAGAGCAAATGTGTTAGTTTTGGACCTCCCCTATTTAGGTAAAATCCATGGATAAAGCCTTCCCTTTCTTCCTTCACAATAAGACTATTAAGTCCTTTCGTGCATAATAAGAATAGGAAGGGGGATAAGGGGTCTCCTTGGCAATTACCCCTTGAAGGTTGAATCAACTCCTTTGGTTCCCCATTTACAAGCATTGAATATGACACTGTTTTGACACAAGT
Organism: Quercus glauca; assembly: GCA_023736055.1. Classification (NCBI taxonomy): domain Eukaryota; kingdom Viridiplantae; phylum Streptophyta; class Magnoliopsida; order Fagales; family Fagaceae; genus Quercus; species Quercus glauca. The sequence continues at coordinate 105,660,341 of CM043318.1, forward strand.
CATCATAAGAGCAATCCATTGTTCATTGAAACCCATCCTTCTCATTACTTCCTCCAAAAAACTCCACTTCACTCTATCATAGGCCTTATTCATATCCAATTTTACCGTCATATAACCTGATTTGCTAGATTTATGGATATTCATGCTACGCAAAGTTTCAAATGCAACAAGAATATTATCCGAAATCAAGCGGTGTTTGGTAAAAGCACTTTGGTGTTCAGTTATTATGGATGGTAAAATTTTCTTTAACCTATTTGCAAGTACTTTAGAAAATATTTTGTAAAGAACATTGCATAGGCTCATAGGACAGTAATCAGTGACAACCAAAGGGTTCTTTGTTTTTGGGATTAGAGTTATAAATGTGTGATTTAGGGGGTGGGGTATAGTGGCAGAATTTAACATGGACAATATTGTTTTAGAAACATCATCACCAACAAGACTTCAATAATTTTGATAGAAAAGAGGGGGCATACCATCTAGGCTAGGACCTTTTAGGGGAGCCATTTTTTTAAGTGCTTTCTCAACCTCCAACTCCGTGAACTTTTGCAACAGCATTGCATTCATATCATTGGTAATGCTTCTTTCCATGTGGTTCAAGGCTACCTCCCCCATTATTGGATTTGAAGAGGCAAACAGTTGCTGGTATGATTCAATGAAGGTCTCGGCAATGTCATTGGCGTGAGTTACCCAATCCCTCAAGGAGTCTTGTATGCCCAAAATTCGATTTCTCCAATACCTTTGAGTTGCCCGATTGTGAAATATTTTGAGTTCATATCTCCTCCCACCAACCAAAAGGATTTTGCATGCTACCTCCACATTGTATTTTCTTTGATCAATAAATCATTTATCTCCAATTTCAACTCCTTAACCCGAAAATTGCATCTAGTCTGCCTTGCCTCCAATTCGGCCTTAGCCAACCACATACCGCTACAACTACCCATCCACACCCTTTATCTGACAATCACATTTCTTCAAAACGGAAAGGCCTTGACATTGGGGGGGGGGGGGGGGGGGGGGGCATGTCGCTTGGAGTGATCCATAGAGGAGAATGATCCGATGTAGTGCATGTAAGGTGACTGACCTTTGTATCGGCAAATTGGATGGGCCGCTCCGATGTACATAGAGCTCTATCTAGTCTTTCCCATATCGAATACCCATTACTGTTGTGTTTGCTCCATGTAAATTTTGAACCTGAATACCCAAGATCAATAAAACCACACGTATCAATTGCATCTTGGAAGAGTTGCATTTGGTTGTTAGTTCTCCTATTTCCACCCAATTTTTCGTCACTTTGAACAAGCTTATTAAAATCCCCCACACACAACCATGGCAATCTGAATTTTTGATTTAGCTCTCTAAGCAAGTCCCAAGATTCAACTCGCTTCTGTGTGTCAGGTTCACCATAGAAACCAGTGAATCTCCACTCATTTTCTTTGTTTTTATTGATGATGGTATTGATATGGTTCTTATCAAAACCCTCCACTAAAATGTCAACTGGCTCCCTCCAAAAAAGAACTAACCCGCCTCCTCTAGTGTTTCTTGGTGATACAAATATATTTTCGAATTGAATTTTCCTTTTCACATCTTTTAACCTTACTTCATCTGCCCATGTTTTGGCTAAAAACATGACAGAGGAATCTTTTGCCCCCACCATTTCAGCAAGTTCGTTCCCAGTACATGGGTTCCTAAGCCCAAGACAGTTCTAGACTTAGCAACTCATTGTGATTGGCGGGGCTACTTCTCAACCTCCACCATTGAATAAAACAACTCCCCCACATCTTTAGAAACCCGCTGATGTTTACTTGGTAACTCCAGATGAGACACTCCCCTCCGCTTCCCACAATTTTTTTTTCTCCACTACCAACCCGTCTGCTGCCCTCTCCCTAACCCTCTGCCTTTTTCGTTGGTGGCTGTGGTGAATTTTTTCCCCCGTGTTGCCCAAGTGCCAACCTATCTAGCTCTTTCCCTCTCATCAGAAACGGCTTGCTTTGCTGGAGAATTTGACTGCGAATTAATTACCGCAGTTGGAATTTCCTTAAATTCCGAGTTATTCCCAAATGCCTTTAAAGCCTCATGGATCTCCCTTATTTGTATATCAAATAATTCTGCCTCTGAAACCGAATTTAGAATTAAATTTTCGGATTCCATATTAACTTCCTCAGAATTAGGAGCATTAATAGGAGGTGATAATGTTGATATAGAATTCGAAATTTGTTGGTCTTCCTAATTCGGTTGTAACATTCCCTCCACGTCCACACAATTATTGTTCAGCGCTTCACCCTCTTTAATGCCATCAACGCTCTTTAATGCCTCACCATCAACACTCTTTTCTGTCACCCTCTCTGCTGGTTGCACCACCACCAGACCGCCATCCTCACCTGCCCTCACCGATAAACTTGACTGCTACTGAACACCATGAAACTCAACACGGGCTCTAGGCTTCGAACGCTCATAATAACCTGGGACGTAAATAACTTCCTTCCCTGCCAATGTCTAAGGAGCTGCCCTCAGAGGGGAAATTAAACTGTTGTTGATCGGAGTAGGATTTCCTTTACTATCAATCCACAATTCGCAATTTTTGTCACCATGGTTCAAGCGTCCACACTAAAAACAAAAATTCAGTAGCCGTTCATATTTGAAGCTAATCCAGATTTTTCCTCCGTTCTCCATTGTTATTAGCCTACCCCGATACAGTGGCAGAGAAATATCAATAAGAACTCGAACTCTTATGAAATGTCCACCCACCTCATCAACTGCACCCTTGGACTTCTGTACCTCTCCGATTGTGTCACATATTTCTTCAGCTGCCTTTCTTGTCATGAAACCCACTGGAATGTCATGGACCTGAACCCAAAACAATGTTGTCTTGAGGGACGTTTTTAAGGAGCCTATAGTGACGTTTTAAGAACTTATAGTGGCATTTTGTAACTCGACCTTCATGAAGTAATAAAAATTGCCTATAACTTGACTTCTTGGAGGTTGAGTTAAAAAACGCCACTATAGGTCCTTAAAACGTCACTATAGGCTTTTTAAAATGCCGCTATAAGGCTCTAGAATTTTTTTTTTTTTTTTTAACTCGATTTATCTTAAATCGAGTTACTAAAGAGAGACATTTTCCTAATTAGTTTGGGAAAGGGGCAAAATGCCACAATTTTTGCTCAAAAATGGTATTTGCCAATTTTTTCCAACAGAATAGTAGAAAACACACCCAATATTGTATTATGAGTTTATGACCTTACACATTCTCTTGAACAATCATATATTAAGTTATGCCAAAGTGCATTATGACAAAATAAATTGTCATATGAAAATGAATAGTATAAAACACACCCACGAAGAAAATAAAAGAAAACACACCCACCAAGAAACTTTGGATTTTCTTTACTAAGATTGAGATGATTTCTTCGATTAGAGATAACAATTCAACAAAAAGTCATCGTCTCAATTTGGTAAGTATTTCAATGTGCTTACAATATTGTTGATCTTCACTCTATTTTTTATTTATTTTTTTGGTACATTTTAAATGTTTTCCGCTTCTTCTTTTGAGTAATGGTTATTTTCCTTGATCACAATTTATCAAATCGCTTCCATCATATCGAAATACATTATCATCTTGCTAATTTCTTATTTTGTTTTAGTACATAGTTTTTTGCCTCCCATTTGTTTATTTCATTTTTTGAATAGCTTGTTATTTTTTAAATTAAATACACAAATTCTTGCTAAAATCCTTTAATCTCATCTAAATATTGCTAATTTATAATTCTTTATGTTTTTCATGGTTAACCTAATATCCATTTCTTTGGATTTAAAAATTCTTTCAATTGAAGTATATACCTTGATGTGACTTATTCTTAGAAAATTCTACAACTTAATTCAAATCATGCTAGCCAAATATATATATATATATATATATATATATATATATATATCGACACATACACTATTATTCCTCATCTCGGCTAGCTTAAACTTATCTAATTCTGAAGGGGAAAAAAATGCTTAAAATTATCTCTTTTTCTGAGTTCAATATGTTCTTCGTATTTATTAAGACAGAGCACAATGATTTTGTACCCTTCTTTATGAATTATATATATATATATATATATTTATATATATTGACACACACACACTATTATTCCTCACCTCAGTTAGCTTAAACTTATCTCATTCTCAAGGGGAAAAAATGCTTAAAATTATCTCTTTTTTTGAGTTCAATATGTTCTTTGTATTTATTAAGACAGAGCACAATGATTTTGTACCCTTCTATATGAATTAAATCATCATACCTTATTTAGCTTAAACTTATCTCTTATTCCAAGTTCAATTTGGCTATGGCATGTCGCTCTTCAATCCATAATACTCCTTAAATATTTTAGTGTAGTCCATATTTCTTTAGTACTTTTTTCTTATATTCATTTGCATAAACTTCTTATAAGTTCTTGAATTAATTAGAATTTAAGAAGGTTATATCAAGATAATGGCAACAATCTTTTGTGTTAGCACTACTCAAAGAACCAAAACTATTAAACACAAAATTATTACCATAAATATTTTTTTTCTTTGGGATAATAAGTGATAAATAGTTGTTAATTTGTTTACATTTCTTTGTAAATAGTTGTTTTTGGTTATTTTGGGTGATGATGTAGGTATTACTAATCAAATTCTCTTACATTTTTTTAAAAAAAAAATTTTATCACTAAAATTATGTTTCACATATGTCACACTTTTTAGCAAGTGTTCTAAATATATATATATATATATATATATTAATTATTTCATTGGCAATTCTACAATCAGCAATGCAATACTCTTGCGGTGTAATTTATAATTTATTTCATTGATTGTTAACATGTGATAGTTTATCATTTAATATCTTTCGCTCTTCCTTCTTTCTAGAACGTATAGAACGTATTTAACAACTGTTATCATATTGGACAACACAATATGAATTGGATATATTACACTTTTTTTTAGGCTTGGTGCTCCACAAACAAATATGCTCTTCTTCAAAGTTTTCTTTTGTTTTCTTCTCTTACTATTTTCTTGGTTGATTTGTTAAAATTTAGAAATTGTGTTTGGCTTCATCTTGCTAGGTTCATTTTGCATGACCATTGGCTTATATGCTATAGTTTGGGCTAAAGTTGTAGATCTAGACCTGGAAGAGATCAAACTAGATATAGTTGTAGAGAACAAGAGTATTAAATGTATAAATTTGTGAATAGCTCAACAAAATGAACTAGTTCTATGGTATTAAAACACAATTATGAGCATGTATAAACAATTCTATCAGGACTAATTTTGCTTTCTCCTACCCCTTTTGTGTTATTTATTGATTGACTAGGATTTACTACACATTTCGGCTGTGTTTGGTTCATGTAAAATATTTTCCAAAAAATATTTATTTTTCGGAAATGCTATTTTCGGGAAAAGAAAATGTTTTCAGGTTGTTTGGTTGTGCAATGGAAAATAGTTTGAAAAATGATTTTTGGTGTTTGGTAACATTCTAAAAATGCTATTTTCCTACAAATTTTTCACATTTTTTCAGCCATTTTCTTAACATCTAAACAAATTTTATTACAGAAAAATCCCAATCCCAATCCACAGAACAAATCACAGCCAAATACCCATCACCTGTAACCACCAACAACAACCCACAACCACCGAAATTTATACCCACCACAGAAACAACACCACACACCACCGAAACTCCAATTCAACCCACGGTAGCAAACTCAAGCAATCAAAAGCCACAACCGACGGCAAGCAAGCAAAATTGCAAATCGAGGGAAAGGGACGATCTCACGGTGCGATCTAGAGGGGTGCGATTTGAAGGTGCGATCTCGGCGGGACGATCTCCCCAGCGCGATCTCGATGGCGCGAGCTCTACGGCGCGATCTCGCGGCAATCTTGTCGGTGCAAGCTCGACAGCGTGTCTAGGATTAGGGCGGTGGGTTGAGCTTAACGAAGCGAGCTCGATCTCACTCTCTCCAATCTCTCTTCGTGCTCTTTCTCTCTCTCTCTCTTCGGTGTTTGGGGTTGAGGCGCAATCGACGGTGCGATTTCCATTTCGACTCACTCTCTCTTTCTCTCTTTGCGTGTTTGGTCCTTCTCTCTCTCTCTCTCTCAGTCCGGAAACCATTTGAAGTGAAAATAGGAACTGAAAATAATTTTCGAGGTCAAAGCTTATTTTTTACGGTCAAATGAAAAAAATTTCTGGAAAATTCTATTTTCAAAGCCAACCAAACAGCCTATTTTACGGAAAATGATTTCCTGAAACCATTTGAAGCCAAAACAAATCTGTTTTCAGGTTTATTAAATTGTGGAGAAAAAATTTTGTAAAATAGTTTATTTTCATATATGAGTTTAGTGAATATCAAAATATAAATTGTTATAGGTTGGTTTAATAAACAAAGTTTGTATAAATTGCTCATTAACTTCTCCAAAAATGAAAAATAATGTTAGCTTCCATATGAATAATCAAGATTCATTTTCATGTTCTAATAAAAATTGTACATTCTCCAATTTTTTTTTTTATTGTGTTGGGTTTTGATGCATATTTCGCTATATTATAACATGTTACAAAATATCTTGCCATATATAATAATTGAAAGCAAATTGCAACATGTTTTCTTGGATATATATATCAAGATATAGACTTCTTTACCTACAGAGTATATACTACTCTATATTAGAATGTAATCACATTATTTTGAGATGAGTTTGTGACTATTACCTATAAGTCTCAAGTCCAACTTAGGTAGCCCCATCTACCCATTTTTTTTTCATTAAAAAAAAAAAAAAAAAAGTTACCAGTACTATTCTCATTTTTAACTTCACCACCACCAAAAAAAAAAAAAAATTATTATGTCAAATTTTTTTTGCACATTGCGCGAGTTTGCGACTAGTATAAGATAATTGTTCGTTTGCAAAAAGCCTCAATTCTTACTCATAATAGAAACGAAAATGAACCTCAATTAACTCTTCTTCCATGCGCTTAGATCTTACTGATGAAAACTTGGCTTAACCAGTAGTACCATAAAATATGAGACCATCTCAAAGTCACACCCATTCATATGATACAAGAGTCATATTTAATTTTCCAGGGAGCTGTGATCGTCTTTGCTCAATTCCATCCAAGCAAATGAAGTCATGACTCAGTTATTGAAACTAAAATATTAACCTTAACCCAGCTTTGCTTGTACTCTAAAGTCCTACCATGCAACTCCTAATTTTTCAGATTCTTCTATTATTATTATTATAAAAAATGGGAGAAGGGGATGTTACGAAAGTGTGTGGTATATAGATTTGTAAAGGTAGAACTGTTTTTAATTTAAAAAGCGTTTTAAGATTTTATATTAAAAAAAGCTTTTGAAAAAGCAGTTTTATCCAAAATTAAGCAGTTTTAATGATAGTGGATTGTTCTTTATCTCTTAGTAGCTCCCATTTTATACAAAGGTACATCACAAACTCTACGTACTAAAAATTTATGGTAACTTTTAAGAAAATGTGAAGTAGTAACTCGCAATCTTCTTAAACTTTAACTTCATAGTTTTCGTAGATTCCAAATAGTTTAACTCATAAAGTACTATGTCGTCAAATAAAGAACTTTAATTCAAATCCCATCTACACCAATTACCAAAAGTCAATTGATGCATTGAGTCATCAATCATTATGAAGTAAATTTCATTAGTTCAAATTTATTGTATTTATCAAAACTTCATAGTGTTTTCGTTTTTTTTTTTTTTTTTTTTACTTCATTTTTTCTCATTAAATTATGATAGGTCAAATGAGATAGTGTTTATGTTAAACCTAATAGTAAGTTTTGCCACATCATATGATAACCCATGCTTCTTTTTTCTTTTTTATTCATCTAGTACTAACAGTAAAATAGTCACACATGATACTAATTTTGTCACACTCATCAATCCATAACAAGAACTTTTTTATTATTTTAATTTTTTTTAAAAGCTATTGTTATAGATTGAACAAAGGCTATATGATATATCGTATCTTAAAAATATTATAAATACCATAGAAGGGAGGTGGTGTTTTAGAGTATTTAAGCAATTGAAAGAAAAAATATAGATAGTACTGTGCATAAAATGACATAAAATCGTTCTTATATCTAGCTTTTTATTATTATTCAAATTTTTGTAAAATGCTACATTATTATTTTAGAATATTTTGAATAAAATATATTGCAAAATAAAGAGTAAGATGTATGATATATTGCAAAAATGGATAGCTAATGTGAAATTTTTTTTTTTTTTTTAAGATGCTATTTAGGATAAAAAATACTTTACCAAATGGGATGTGATTCATGTGAATGATGTTGTGCTTAATGTCTTGCAATAGTAGGGTCAAATAGTTATAAATCTTGTTGTGCGCTGATAGTACCCATAGGTATACAGGAAATTTTTTTTTATTTTTTTTACTGGGTAATTATTTATGCAGAAGTTAGAACTCCTGAGTTGAAGGTCACTAGACTTGACCGGGTACCACTTGAGCCAGCAGGCCCAGTCCGGTCAAGTCTAGTGATAATATATGCGATGATTATATGCACAAGCCCTTTTAAAAGAAAAAAATAAACGTGTTGACACTTGTTAATCCATATGTATGGATGGTTTGGTTGCCACTTGTAGATTGCGTTGCAACCGATTGGACCAATCACAGCATGTTGCCGAGCTGAGACGAAACTCGAAAAAGAAACTTCTAAATGACTTGGCATCTTGTCATTGGACTATTAATTGTAACCCATGAAACAAACAGAGCAACTTGACTTCTGACTTGAAATAGTATTTGCTTACGCTTCTGATTCTGCGTACCTCACTCCCCTTCTTCCTTCTTAGAAGTCACTCACCAACCTCTCTCTCTTTCTCTCTCTCTCTACATCTCTGTTACTTTTTTTATGTAAGTTTCCACTCTCTCTCTACGTCTCTGTTACTACCAATAATTGAATGGTAGTACTATTTTTATTATTATTATCTATATCAATAAGTACTGTTTGCATGTTTAAAACGATATATTTTTTTGTTGACTTAAAACTTGAAAGTCCTCTGCAGCTGGGAGACTCTTCCTTCTTCCACTTCATTTTACTTCTGTTCCTATTTTTCTTCGAAACCCACTTCTTCAAATTTGAAGATTTTCTCTTTTGCTTCTTTGGTTTTCTGTCTAAGACACAGTTCTCTGTGTATATCTGTGCCGGAGTAATGGAACAAATGCTTCAACCATTTTGAGAGGTACATATAATGGCTTAGTTGAGGTATGCTTTGCATTTGGGTTTGGAAAAATATATTTATTAGACTTCATTATTTCTTTTGTTTCTGTACTTCGTTATTACAGAAATAACAAAGAAAGAAAAGAAACAATACTATTAGTATTACACTTTGTTTGATACTAAGGAAGTGATGAACCAAAAGAATAGTAGGTAACTAGATACACAGTTTTTGCCTCTTCTGCCTTTTGATGTTTTTTAATATCTTGAATTTGAGGGGAAAAAGGGAGTCAAATATTGAGTTATGTATCAGTTGGGTGAAGTTTTTTTTTTTTTTTTTTTTTTTGAATTTCAGGGGCTTATACTTTATATAAAGTGAAATTGTGGCAGACCTATAATTTGGATTCAAACTGATGAGTTTGATGGGAGTTTCTCTATTTTACTTGATTGGTTTTGGCAGGTAAACAAGGTGGCTTGAGTTGATATTTGTTGGGGTCTAGAGATGTCAAGTAGAAGGGGGTCTGATCAGCCACCGCCTAGGCGGATTTTGCGGACTCAGACTGCCGGAAATTTAGGAGAGCCAATCTTGGATAGTGAGGTGGTGCCTTCTTCCTTGGTCGAGATTGCTCCAATTCTTCGTGTGGCTAATGAAGTCGAGTCTAGCAACCCAAGAGTTGCTTATCTCTGTAAGTTGCAGTTTTATTTTATATGATTTGAATTGTATATATGCTTGTATGCTTTGTGTATGTATCTACACCTGATTAAGTATCCTCTTTGATCCACTAGAATTAAGAAGTCAGTGGATTTAACATATTTTAAACGGAAAATTATTAGGTATTCTCGGACTACCATAAATGCATACTCCTTCTTCTCACGTGAATGGTGGGTCCCACTAATTAAATTCATAGTAAGACCCACCATTCATGTGAGAGGAGGGAGTAAGAATTTATAGTACTCTGAAAGTACACAATAATTTCTCATTTTAAACTATGTTGACTTATACTTGCTTTGATCTGTATCCAAATAAAGAAAAGAAAAAACTTGCTTTGATCAGTTAACTGTATGTGATGTAAATATTGGGTCTTCCGTTGTTTTCTGGAGGTAGAACTTATGTTGGAATTTGGATTAGCAAAAGTGAATTCAGAAAAACAAGAAATAAAAACATTCATATAAGACATAAAATTTTAACATGGTTCTGCCAAATTTATGCCTACATTCATGGATGATGCAACAAAAATTCACACTTATACTATTTATTTGGTTTTTTCTATAATCAATATCATATGAGTTTTCTGTTCAATTGCTAGGAAATTCTTTTCTTCATTGCTTCTATTGTTCATCCTAACTAATAAATCACAGCATTTGGTTTTGTCTCTTTTTATATGTTATATTATGTCAGAATTTAACATGGTGTATATCTCGTAATGAATACAATGGGATGCTTTCTGAACTCTGATATGTATCTAAACTCAAATGCATATTTATGTCAATGCTGGAATTAGGTCGGTTTTATGCCTTTGAAAAAGCTCACAGACTGGATCCTACATCTAGCGGACGTGGTGTTCGTCAATTTAAAACTGCACTTCTTCAACGTCTAGAAAGGGTAAGCTTTAAAATCACTTGCCCATTAAATCTACTTTTTCTTCTCTAGTAAGAAATATTATTCTAGAAGGATCAGGATCAAAGGTGTAACAATTTAAATAAAGAAAAGTCATATACCTATCATGAATTGCATTTTTTTAGTGAATTAGTAGTTTCATTCAACTGAATGGAGAAATATAAGAGGAGAAACTGTCAGCACAGTACAAACATACTAGAAGTAAAAAAAAAAACTGCATACAGAAAAAAAAAAAAGGGAATATGCCACATACTATGGAGAACCCTGTTCGGAATGGCATTACTCACTTTTTTGCTTGTTTCAGAATGCAATTCTTCATTTTTGTGCTTGCAGCAAGTATCAACCAAACAGCATTCACAATGGTCTGCCAAAGTTGTCTCACTATCTTCATCGAACACTTGGTCAATATAGTCTGCCAAACTTGCTTAGTGAAATGATCACTCAGAAAGTAGGTGACAGCTGCTTTCCAGTTCATTCCTGCAATCAGTGCAGAGAATGTCTCATGTATACTCCAATTAACCTGTTTGATCCCTGGTTGACAGCTTATTCCTGATTGCAAGTTTGTTTATAGAGGAATGATTTGGAATAGCTTTTGTAAACCATACCAACTTCCACCAAGAAACAAAGGGGAATCTTGTTCAAAGTACTTCCAAGTTGCAGTACATTAGTGTTTAGCATCCAAGTTGCAGTACATTTGGTACACCAAACAACTTCATGTAGTCTGGGCTGAATAGACAGTGAGTCCTCAGATCTAGCTAGGGGCCAACACGGCAACACCATTTATCATCTTGAAGTTAAAATTTTTTTTTTCCTTGTCATTGTGTTTGCCATGCCACAGAGAGCTATATGGTCATATTTAGAATATATATTTTTTTGATAAATAATAAACTTCATTGAAAAAAGAAGAGAAAAAACGGAGGAAAAAATTTAGAATTTGATGGTCCACCTTCCTCAAACTGCTAGGACCAAGTTAGAACTCAATTGAATCAAGAAACAAAGGAGGACACTCGAGAATTGGAGTTTATGACCCTAAGTTCCGATCAGCACTTAGCTCAGAAAACACCTTCTCTAACCAGCATAGGCTGTCAAACCAGACCAGAGAACATTTCAAACTCATCTTGTACCTGTTGAATAGTCTCAATGGTGATTTGGTATTTTTATCTCAGATATTGCTTTTGTGTGATGGCTGACTTTAAATGATATAAATGTTCGGTGTCTTCTATCTGCTTTCTCCTTTCTTTTTCTTTTTTTTTTCTTTTTTTTTTTTTTTTCATTTTTCATTTTTCTTCTTTTTGAAGTAAAACTAATTTGCTCTACCTTAAAAAATATTCCATAATGTTTCAAGATGTCATTACATTTTGGCTTTAATTCCCTACAATTTCTAATCAAGGGTCTTTATGAAGAAATATTTATTCACTCTTATTTTATTTTCAGGAAAATGAAATTACATTGGCAGGAAGGGCGAAGAGTGATGCTCGAGAAATGCAGAGATTTTATCAGGATTACTACAAAAAGTATATTCAGGCTTTGCAGGATGCTTCTGATAAACATGACCGGTTGGTTCTTTGAGAGAATTGATGTCTAGTTGATTACTTGCTTGATGGTTGGCTCTAGTGCATTATATTTATTTGATATTAAGTTCACGTTCCTGACTCAGTGCCCAACTTACAAAAGCATATCAAACTGCTTCTGTCCTATTTGAGGTTTTGAGGGCTGTAAATCAGACTGAAGCTGTTGAAATGTCTGATGAGGTGAAACTGAATGCATTTTACATCTTACTTCTGAATGATATCAAGTTATTGGGATTTGCTAAAAAGAATACATTTTTTGTCCAAGAACCTTAATGTGCTGCGGTTGCATATTTATATGTGGATATGGTAATTATTTTCTTTTTTCTCTTTTGTTGTGGTAATTGGATAGTATTTTCCTTTTGATTTCTATTGTAGATTTTGCAAGCTCACACTAAGGTCGAGGAGAAGAAACAGTTATATAAGCCTTATAATATTCTTCCTCTTGATCCAGATAGTGAAAATCAGGCTATTATGAGTTTTCCTGAGGTTTGTTCCAGTTTTCTGGTGTGGAATAGTTGATTTTCCTTAGTTCTTGCACACATTTCGATTTTGAATTATTTATTTTGCAGATTCAATCTAGTGTTTCTTCACTTCGTAACACCAGGGGTTTGCCATGGCCAAAGGGCCACCAGAAGAAAGTAAATGAAGACATTCTAGACTGGCTTCAGGCCATGTTTGGTTTTCAGGTGACTTGCCAAATTGTTTGTTGTCCATTTCTTGGTTTTTCAAGTTTAACCAGCAGGATACTTTCCATTTATTAATATACAGAAGGATAATGTTGAGAATCAAAGGGAGCACTTGATTCTGTTGCTTGCAAATGTGCACATAAGACAATTCTCAAAGCCTGATCAGCAACCCAAGGTCTTATTTTTCTTAGATTGCTTGGGATTTTATTTTTACTTTCTGAGCAAGTCTTTAAATTGCCATAACATACATTACTTTTTGCCACTTTAGTTGGATGATCGTGCTCTGACAGAAGTGATGAAGAAACTTTTTAAAAACTACAAAAGGTGGTGCAAGTATTTGGATCGCAAAAGTAGCCTTTGGTGAGGCTTCCTATTTTTTATTTTTCTATTTCTAAAATATGTTTTTGTTTAATTGCCAAGTGGATTAGATATAGTGTTGTGTGCAACAGTGCTACACTGCTGCTTCCTTGTTGGTACTTAAAAGCACCTTATTTTTCACAGTTTGTGTATTGTCTATTCTCTTTCATGCTCTTACTTTATGGTTTTTTTAATTGGCAGGTTACCAACAATTCAACAGGAAGTGCAGCAGCGAAAATTACTATACGTGGGTTTATATCTTCTTATATGGGGAGAAGCTGCAAACTTGAGATTCATGCCAGAATGTCTTTGCTATATTTATCATCATGTATGTACAGTTCAAATTGTTCATGAAATTGCAAGAAGAGAAAAAAGAATAATTTTTCTTTCCCATTTCTTAGGGCTCTAAATCGTAAGGAGATGTATGAGAGATTTAGACACTTATGAGAATTAATTCAAGTGTGAGGATGTTGGCATGATAGTTGAAGGAGCCAAAATACAATAAAAAATTTACTTTTAATAATTCTTTATCAGATATTAATGAGAGATTATAACTGAAAGAAAATGCATAATTTGTTTTTTCATTTGCCTTTTGATGTGCCATATTGAGTAGTTGGAAATGCCTAGCTTATGGTGTCGAGGACTGCATGTTTTGTTGCTATTTGCAGCTTTATGATCTATTGGTAGGAGAGGTTTGGAACTTTGGAGGATATATGAGGGGTTGAATGGGCTGCAAGAATATGCAAGTCAACTCACTGACTTGGTGGTGTTTTTAAATTACTTTATACAATGTGATAGAGGTGCCATCATAGGCTTTCATGTGCTTGGTTTTTGATATTCTCATAGACTTCATAGGTAGTTTAAATTTGCAATCTACAGACTTAATAATAAATGTATTAATCAGTAAGCAATATCTACCTCGTTCAGTCTAAACATTTTGATGAGTATGTACTGATCATCTCCAATTTTTTCTCTTTACCCCCTTGTTTAGGAAGCATAGATAAAGGCTTTTCTTTTGAAATAATAATTCCATAAATACGCCTTTAACAGCCTTTTCAAGTTATGTTATATTGTCAAGTGTCTAGTCATTAGAGTTTGGAAGGCTTAAATTATGCACTGATATCATTGTACCAATTCTACTGTTGTAAATTTTCTGAAACGTTGAACTATTGTGTATATTATAATTTCCATAAAGTTTTTTGTAGTACATTCTGGCCATTACCATGTTTGATACATTGTGCTTTACAGTTGATAAAAATTTCTGTAGTTAAGTTGTGGAAGTTTGGGTCTCAGACCAAAAAAGATAAATTATAGATGCTCAGAACAATTTTTAATAGACTTGCTCTGAATTTTCAGGTTCTTAAACATATATGTTTCAAATTTATTTATGCTAACATTGAAATGGTTACTATCATTGATCATTGAGTATAATTAATACTTTATTTATTTTAAGTATAATTATTCAGTTGTTGTACTCCAATCTTTATAGATGGCGTTTGAGTTGTATGGGATGCTGGCTGGAAGTATCAGTCCAATGACTGGTGAGCCTGTAAAGCCAGCCTATGGTGGTGACGATGAGTCTTTTCTAAAGAAGGTGGTAACTCCCATATATGAGACGATAGCAAAGGTGTTGCTTCTGCACATTCTTTTGGGTCTATAAAAATGTGTGTTATTATATTGATATATGACTGCTTTGTCTTACCATTTGTTTTGTGATTTACAGGAAGCTAAAAGAAGCAAAGAAGGAAAAGCAAAGCATTCTCAGTGGAGAAATTATGATGATTTAAATGAATATTTCTGGTACTATGTGTTTCTTTGTTTATATGAGTTTCGTATGTACAGAATGTAGTATATTAAAAGTTATGTTGGTGTGAATTGTAGGTCAGTTGATTGTTTTCGGCTGGGTTGGCCTATGCGTGCTGATGCTGATTTCTTTTGCCAACCTCCTGAACAGCATCGAGTTGACAAAAAGGATGTACGTTGCAATTTTGGGTTATTGTTGCTTGTTTGTTAGTTTTCTGGACTTGTTAATCTTTCTTTGCAACATATGAATCTAAATTATTTATTTTATAAATGATTTTTTTTTTTGAATCTTGACTTATTTCATTGTACATTCATGAAATATTGTCCCTTGATGATACAAATAATTTTCCTGCTCTATTTTCAGCTTTCTTGTACTAAATATGGTTCAAACATCTATCCATACAGTCAACATCTATACAAGAAATGTAAAAGTTGTGTCTTGAGGAGTCCAAGAAAAAGCTTCGAGGTTCACCCTTTGGGTTTATAATTCAAGGCGGAGACATACAATCTGTCTCATGCTTCTAGCTATATTTATAATATTTGCCTCTTACATGTGGGTGCAGCTTACATTATTTATGTCCATTACTTACATGTACAGATATACTGTCTAGGTGTGGAAGAGTTAGAGAAGAGAAATATGAGGTTGGGGTAAATAGGGAAGAGCGTGATGTAACAAAAAATAAGGCTAGGTTACTGTAATAAATGGACTAGCAGAGAATGGAGAAGAAAATTGAATCCAAGAAGAGAAAGCCAAAACCCAGGGTTTGGGTGAAAGATATAATGAAATAGTTTTGACAAGAGCCCAAAAAAAAAAAAAAAAACTTGCAGTCCTAGGCTTTGCCATAAAGCTTAAGTGGGATAGGAGAGCCTTACGAGAATAAATCCTGAACAAGTTTTGAACTGGAGTTCAACCAAACAACAACTTACAGCCAGGAAACAGAAGTGAGTAAACTAAATTATAACCAGTGTTTAATTTGAGGAACTATTTAGATCAAGAGAAAGCTAGCAACTATTTCAGGAACTTAAGTAAAAGCCACAGCTGAATTTGTCCAATCAGTCTTTTCAAACTAATTATACAGAGGGCAGGAACACTATAAGGTAAATGGAGCTACCTTTGAAAAAACTATGCACAGAATGATTTTTCTTTTTTTATTTTACTTGTAAATAAGAAATTTTTGCAATGAATCTTAGCAGTAGTAAACCACCAAAAACTAACAACAATACGACTATATTAAAGGAGACAAAGAAGAAAGGAGGATAATGGTAGTAATGGCCTACGTGGTTACCTCCACATGGTTTAAGTCTTCTTACTCTGATTTAGACACTCACAATGTTCAGATTTTACCTTAGTGTTATTCCCAAAAGCTAGACACAGCTTCTAATCTCCTACATGGTTACCTCCACTGTTTGTGCTTCTTGATAACTTGTAAAGAATAAGGAATGCTAGTTATGTAGGATGTGCTGTAGCAGATACTCCACTCACTTCATCCTCAAGGCTGCATAACCTGATACAAAATTGGGTGAGGATCTTTGAGAGAACCTGCACATGAGCCCTTATTCTCTGGATTAAGGCTCCGGAGTAACTGAAATATCCATTCCTGTGTGTATGTGTGGATACACAATTCAGATACAGGAGTACAAATATGGAAACATTGATCCCTTCCTGAGAGCAGTAATGACTTAAAACTACAAGTAGTACTAGCATAGTTAGAATCAACGGCTATAGCTTTTCTGGCTATATGTTGCTGTTTTTGCATCTATACATTTATATTCTGTTCTTTGTCTTCCTAAATGCCTGCATTATCGTAATTGTCAGAGTCAATGATATAGATCCTTTATGCAATATGCCACTAGTCCACTTAGTTTCTCATTCTTATTGATGGAATTTACTTAATTAACAACATTCTTTTAATTTTGGGATTCATATAGCTGACACCCATCACTCTGGGACTTATATATATGGGTTGGTGATGCAGTTCATTTTTAAAGCCAGTTGTTTACTAGTGCTTATGTTGTATGATAAGTAGATCCTTTCACTCGTAACAGAAAGTTAGTTAGTTGATAGGTTATTCGTTATAAGTACAATAACCTATTAGTTAGTAGAGATGTTTGTTAGGCTTTGGCCAATCACATGGCAGCCACATGGTAGATTCTTGTAACTAACTTTCTAGCCAATTAGCAGCCTGCTTATTTATCTATAAATAAGCAAGGTTGCTCTCATTGTAACTAGTTGAATTTGAATCCAAAAAATTTACCTATGAGGTATTATTTCAAGAGTGTGTCTCTTGAAGAGCTAGTTCATTCTTTCTTTTCTCTAAGCAGCTTAGCTTTCTAAAACATATTTTCTTTTCACCATTTTCCCTCCATCAGTTGGGTTCAAATAACATCTAGTATAATTCTAAGCAATATTACACTATTTAATATCTTTTTTATTGGAATTGAATTTAACAAATCCTTTGCTAGATTACATTTTCTTTGCATACCCTCCATGCTTGAAAATTTTCAAAATGATCAAAGATCTATAACTGTGTCATCAATCAAATCAAATATTTAGATTTCAAGTTTTTTATTTTACAATCATTTATAAAAGATGAATTTATGAATTAAATAGTAAATAACATCCAATTGACATATAATTTGGCATGCATGTTAAGAACATAGAGACCATGTAATCCAATTGTTGGATTTTCAATGTATTAATCCAATAATAAGTAATTAAGTGGTGTGACATTACTTAAAGTTATATTTGGTGTATGTATATGTGTATATATATATATATATATATACATATAAAATAGCAACTCAGTCGACCATGTTGTCAATACTCTAGCTTGTAAATCTTGTTCATCTTCTGTTGGAGAATTTTGGAGATGACGATGTAGGGTTTTTAACAGCTATAATTCTCAAGGTTTTTATTTTTATTTTTAATTTTTTTTAATCTATTACATTATAGAAATAACACTTCTAAATCTGTCAACCTGATTTCGACTAAATATATTGCATTTCTAATGTTGGAAATTGTTGATATTCAGGATGAGAAACCTTATACTGGGGATCGATGGATTGGGAAAACTAATTTTGTTGAAATACGCTCAGTTTGGCATATCTTTAGAAGTTTTGATAGAATGTGGAGTTTTTATATTTTGTGTTTACAGGTAATCCTCTTTCTACTTTTCTTATCATTGTGTTTCTTGCATTTTATTCCTGCCTAATATTATGAACAATGTTCAAATACTCTGTCTAATTTAGGTGATGATCATCCTTGCTTCGAATGGGTCAGGGAAATTAAGTTCCATATTTGAGGGTGATGTTTTCAAGAAGGTGTTGAGTATCTTCATAACTGCCGCATTATTGAAGCTTGTACAAGGTAGAAAACCAGTTGAACGGGTTCTGTTGGTGCATTATTTATTTCAAATCTCATGCATGTGGATAAAACTATATTTTTCTTTCTACTGATTCCTTCTCTCCTACTCGTGCTTGATCTCTGTTCTTCAGCCTTAGAGAGTATGATTACATGTTTTTATTTGAAAATTTCCACTTCGTTTTCGTATTTATCTGGAAGTTCACCGGAGTGATGCGGTGATTCTTTTGGAAAACAAGCCACAACTGCTCTGATCTGAAATTTTTAACTGATATTGAAAAACTCCATCTTAACCCTTAGTTAACTGAATAGTGGAATTGTTGATTGAATGAACAAGTTGATTATGGATTCTATGCATAAGCAGATATGACAATCACATTTACAGCATGTCAAATCTAAAGCAATAAATATATACAGTAGTAAAGTGCACACAAAGATTTAGTAACAAAGTGGGAAACCAATAAAGAGCATTTCTAATTAATGGAAAAACCACTTGAAGAATCTAATGCCATTAGAAAATCCACTATAAAGGAACAGTTATATTAGTCTATACTCACAAAACCTTTGTAGTCCTAGAGTCTTCATGTAACCTCTGCAAATGTACCGCTTGCCTTCTTATGGCTGTAATCATAGGACCTCTAAAATCCTTCTACAGGAATCTTCTTGACGAACATCACAATCACATGAACCAGAACTTCTAGTTCTAGCACTCCAATGAACTTCTTGTAGATTTGCTACAATGAACTCTCTTTCTCATCACAAGATGAGAAGGTAAAATCTATGTATTTTTCAGTTTAGCACAAGGAGAGAAAGAAACTAGGTTTGCTCTATATTGCTATGGAATGAAAGCCCTTCTCTTTTTTAAAAACTTCATGCATTAAGTGGTTTATATAGGTGCACAAAATAGGGTAAAAGTTGAGCAGAAATCCTTCTACTAGCAAAACTTGGATTGCATGTCCTGATGATTTTGCTTGACTTGGATTGCATTATTTTCTTGCTTGAGTGAGTCTTCATTTCGCTCATCTGAGATTCATTTTTTCTTGAATGAACGTAGTCACGCTTGAGCAAAATATGAAAGATTTGTTCTTCAATTCTTTCAATAGAAGCTCTTGACCGACTTCTTATGCTAAGCCAAAATACAACCAATTCAAAAACATTTAACACACGTTGTCATAGGAAGCAGCCAACACTAAAAACCTAGCAGATATGTTTTCATTGGAATTGCATCTAGGAGTCATGGAAAGCTAGGGTTGTGGGCCAATTTGATAATCTATGATTTATGGGTTCTTTAATCTGAAATAGGCTTGTCAAACACTTCCAAACGACACCCATGTCCAAACCAAAAAAATACCGTTTTTGAATACATCTAGAATTATAAGATTGTTAAAAAAAAAGTTTCCTTATTTAAGTGCTGCATTATATATAGTTTTTTGGCATGCAAACAGTCAAATAAATATCTCAAATATATATTCAGTAATATACATGCCATCTCTACATGTCTTGATTTTTGGGATTTACCATGTATGACACCCATATCGAACTGTGAACAAATAGACCTGTCTATGTCCAAATCAATTATCTAGAAGGAACATCAGAACCATATGAATTAATAAAACTGTTTGGGAGTTCTGTTAAATTGAGGAAAAGAAAAATAATTTATTTTTGTCTCTCTTCTTCTACTTCTTAGGCATGATGAAATCAATTACATTTTGCCACAATTCATAATAGTAATAGATTGACTAAAATTTACATTGACTATCAACCTACCATAACTTTTCACCTTTCTCTAGACTTGTGACTGGTTGTAAACAAAATATATGACACTAAGCATAGACACAAGCAGAGTTAAATGTATCGATAACAATGACCCACTAATCTACTCAAGGAAGTAGCATGTGGCAAGAATTAATACAATGCACCAACAAGAGTTTACTTCTCCACCAAGATGTCAAAATCATTAACTATATACGAAACTTAAAAATAATCTACTCAAGGAAGTAAAATGTGGTAAGAATTAATACAATGCACCAACAAGAATGTACTTCTCCACCAAGATGTCAAAAATGTCAAAATCATTAACTATACACCAAACTTTAAAAGGGAAGAAGAAGAGGATGTATTTTATTGGGGCCCAAAATAGAGTTAGTGAATTCAAGCACCTCGATTACAAGATTAACTAAAATATCGGAATGTGTCTGTTAGGGAGATAACACTTTGGGGAATCTCCAATAGAGTAGTTAAATACAACATATAGGGATACCACTTAACCTAAAAGACTTAAGCCTATGGGTATAAGCCCAGCTATGTTATATTAACCACTCTCTCTTCTCATTAATATTCAATATGAAACTTCACTCCTTAACCAATCACACTAGTCACATATGAATATCACAACAAATGTCCCCCTTCACGTGTAGGTCTTCTAGCTACCAAGTCACTTGTGGCACTTTAGTTAGTCTTCCCCTTGAATGAAGGCCTTTTTTCTAGCAATCCAAGTTTCATATATCATCATCACCAATAGTGTGCCATTTACTCGACCATGATTGGGGCAAAAATGGGAGTTTTCCTTGCACAACTTTGGGAGTCACCAACGTGCACCTAGTAGAACCCTTTATTCAAACATGGGTGGAAGCATAAGAGTTTTCCTCATTCTACTTGGTGGGATCCACAAACAAACACTTGCCCTCAAACCATCGGCTTTTGATGCTTCTTTTTGGAGAGATAACACCTTGAGAAAAGTCCAATTGAGTAGTTATTATAACATATAGGGACACTACTTAGCCTAGAAGTCTTAAGCTTACGGGTATGAGCCTAACTATTTTACATTAACCACTCACTCTTCTAATTAATATTCAATGTGGTACCTTACTCCTTAACTAACCATACTATTCACACGTAAATATCATAATAATGTCTTATAGAAGAATGAGAAATTACCTAATGCAACCTAGGTAATTATTTAGACCCTAGTTTCATGACTTAATGAATTAAAGGCTAAGCTATCAATTAGTGCCAAATATACGATTAACCCATTGATATAAGCATAGCTACCAACAATTGCCAGATAAGAACAATAAGAAAACTAAATGAACAAATCATAGGAAAAAAGAGAAGTAAACCAAAGATAACACTGGATTTGTTATTGAAGAGGAATTCAGCAATAAAACCTTTTTATGGCTAGCTGCCGAAATGATCCACTTAGTATAGATAGTTGCAGTATGAATTGACACACAAAACCCTCCAAGTCTAGTGCTTGAGCTCTCCAGGCTCCTGCTCATAACCAACTTCACCTACTCCTTTCTCTAACTTAGTCTCCGAATCCACAACCAAGCACCGATTGCATCTTCAAGCCACCATGGTTGAAATGGTAGTGTTCCTATGATTCCCAAGGCTGCAATCAGCTCTCACAACTCAAAGGTAGTGATGGGCATAATGGATTTAATCTCCTTTCAAGGATTTAAGGGAAAGGCTAGGTGTTTGGCTCTCATAATTTGCTGGGATTCTATAAACTTTTTTTTGGGAATTAGGGTTTACTTTTGTGGGAAATGAGGCTTATAAAGTCTGGGAAAAGGCTGGAACAATAGAGAGGGTAGAAATTGAATTCTCTCATGTTCTGATAATGTCAGTCCTGCAAGAGTTAGGCAAAACTCAGGTGAAATCCATCTCAACTAATTTCCAAATGCAAGCCACGTGTCAGGTTGGAGGACCAAAGTGCAATTTCAGTTTGTTGGGTAGAAATAAATTGACCCCGGTTAATTAATTCAATTACCCAAGTTGATTAATTAGGTCAAATTACATGCAAATTGTGGAGGCACCAACAAATCACCAAATAAACTAAATGCAGTAGAAATTAAATTAACACGGTGATTTGTTGATAAATGGGAAAAACCTCTCACAACGCAAAAACTTCATCGGATGAATTTAATGTCACCACTCCCAAGAATCCACTGATCAATAATCAAGCTGTTACAAGTATAAGAAATTTTACCACTACCATGGCCTATCTCGGGATACCAACCTACGGTTGAACCTTTGCTTCAATGCCCAATTGGACTTGATCTTGTAGTAGTTGCACAAATCTCCAATCTATGACTAACTATTTTGCACAGATCCCAGTACGTGACTAACTCTAACAACTTGTATGGTTGTTGTTAGTTGCAAAATTCTTCACTTTATCAACAAAGAAGATCAGGAAGCACTTAGTTACAAAACCTTATGGCATACAAACGTAGTTGCTTCACATAGAGTATATGAGTCTTAGGTCTCTATTTTCGTGTGTGATGACTTTTCAAATAAGCCTTATATATGACTAAGGTTGTGAGAAAAGAAACCTTAATCAAATAAGTCATCATGGGCCAAATTTCAGATCTGGAAATTCTGAAACCGCAGATCTCGATAGATCAAGCTTGTGTCGAGCTTCTCCATTAATCTTCGATACTAGCATCTGTCAAGACTTAATGAGACAACTTTTCTTTACTTATTTCTTGGATCAATCTTTATGTCTTTAACAATACCACTTGATATGTTTGAACAATATACTCATTGATATATTAAACCCAACTTAAATCTACCCAATTACAAGTAAAGTGCATTTTGTCAAAGAGTTAGCCAATTACATAGAAAATATGACCCTAACACAATCAACTGAAATTCCTCTTTCAGACACTCCAATTTTTAGCACTAGAGCTACCCCAAATACAACCCACTCAAAACAAATTACAATATAATTGAATGAAAATTACAACCAAATTTTGACACAGAATTAGCCAACAAGAACACAAGACTTAACTAAGAATGAGGTGAAAAGCCCCTAGCAACCATCAGTTCTCTTCAATATTTGCATGGTCTTGGTCTTTTCAAGTCTTCCTTCTTTTTTTGCTAACACCTGTTTAGGTTTTTTATTTTTATTTTTGTTGGCTAAGCATATTTTAGTTTTGCAAAATTTATGGCATTTTCTTAAGAAGCCTACCATATCCTCCACCTATGAAGCACAGGTGTGTTTCTGGATTCGGGTGCGGGACTCGGCAGTTTTTGAAAAAGTAGGGTGCGAGTGCGGCGGGGTGTGACGATTAAAAAATTATTAAAAATATTTTTATTTATATTTTCTATATATTTTTACTATTAAAATATTCTTAAAAAACACATTACTATGGCCTTGGTTCACCAAAAAAAAAAAAAAAGAAGGCAAGAAACACAAAACAAAAAAGAAAACACAAAAGAAGCAACAAATATTCAGAATAAAATTGAGGAAGGACAGATTTAGGATGTTTGGGCCTCATTCAAAGCCGATTTCAGTTGTTTCGGCATGATTCAAGACCGATTTCGGCTGTTTCGGTCAGTTTCAGTCGCTGGCCGATACGATCCGATTAGGCCGATACGACCCGATTCTAGCCGAATCGGCCCAGTTCGGCATGAATCAAAGCCAAGTCAGCGCAAATCAGAGCCAAGTCAGCATGAATCCGCAAAAAAAAAAAAAAAAACTCAGCCGCAGCACCGACCCGCGGGCAGCTGCATCGGTGGCCACACCCCACGTCGGGCCGCGTCGGACTCCAGTGCGGCACCCTCCCAGCCTTGTCGGTGCTTCCTAGTCATCCACATACGTCTTTACATTCAATTATCAATTTGAAAATCTCCTGCTTTATAAGATAGTTCTGATTTGAATTTTTTTTTAGTGTTACTGCTATTGTTATTATTATTTTGGAACATTTGCAGCTGTCGTTGATATAGTCCTGAGCTGGAAAGCAAGGCAGAGCATGTCAATATATGTCAAGCTAAGATACATTTTGAAGGCTATTTCTGCCGCAGCATGGGTCATAGTTTTACCAGTAGCTTATGCCTATAGTTGGAAAAATCCTCCGGGGTTCGCACAGACCATTAGGAGTTGGTTTGGCAACAGTCCAAGTTCACCATCTTTGTTCATTTTGGCGGTCCTCATTTACTTATCTCCAAACATGCTCTGCACACTGTTGTTTCTGTTCCCATTCATTCGCCGATTTCTTGAAGGATCAAACTATAAGGTTGTGATGCTCATGATGTGGTGGTCTCAGGTATGCAGATGCATGTTTTAAACTTTTACAAAAACACTTTTACAGTGATAGTTTCTATTTCTGCAAGAACATTACATTTTACATGCCTATGGATATGATATGTGAAACTCATTTTTAGCTTGCTGTTTGATTTATTTTCATTTCTCTACCATCATTTTTTTTTTTTCCCAACCTTTTGATATCTGGCAGCCTCGGCTCTATGTCGGAAGGGCAATGCATGAGAGCTCAATTTCTCTTATCAAGTAAGAGAACAGAGTTTGATTTTTGGGTCAGCATGGCTTGAATGCGATTCATTGATTCTCTTGCTGATTATCTTCTACTTTTTCTAACTTCTAGGTACACTATGTTTTGGGTTCTCCTGATAGTATCAAAATTAGCATTCAGTTACTACGTAGAGGTATTTCACTCATCTTTCCTCAGAACTTATTATTGTTATTGTCGCTACCATGTATTACAATAATCCTAGGTTGGATAGAATCTAATATAGTAAAACCATGAACATTTGACTGAATAGGTTTAACTGACTGCACAAATTCATGTAGTCAATTGATTTAAGCATGTTGTTTAGGTTAGATCTATAGATATAAATATATTTCTATAAATTTAACTTGTGCATTTTGATACTTTGAATCTTAAAAATGATTTCACCTGATGCAATTAATTTTGTAATGAAAAGTGTTGCTCAATATATTCATTATAAGAATTGTTGCTAGTTGGAGAAGGTTTGAAAATGTTAAGACGCCTGGGATCAAGTACTGGTTAAAGGCATCTGAAAATTTTCTTCTTCACAGATTAGGCCTCTTGTGGGTCCAACAAAACTTATAATGAAGGTTCGCGTGAAAGTATTTCAGTGGCACGAGTTCTTCCCCCAAGGTAATAGCTTGAGTTGGAAGAATATTTTAAATTTACATTGTGGACATGGTTTGTAATGTCATCAGTTGCTGTTTGCAGCCAAGAACAACATTGGTGTCGTGATTGCACTTTGGGCTCCTATAATTATTGTAAGTTATGTTTGTTCAGGTGTCTATCTGTTCCATAATCTTTAGCGGTATTCATTTTTATATGAGTTTTTTGTTTTTGGATAAATAAACAATGAAAATAAAGTTTCTAATAAAAGCAACTTTTTCAGGTCTACTTTATGGATACTCAGATTTGGTATGCTATCTTCTCCACTATATTTGGGGGTCTATATGGTGCATTTCGCCGTCTTGGGGAGGTTGGTGGAGCTCCTTCTTTTGTTCTTTGTTATTATGTGGCTTGAATTTCAAAAGGGTGCATGAATGGCACAACGAAGATTTTTTGCTGCTGTATGTTTTTTGAGAGAGAGCTCACTGGGTGTATTTAGTTTGGGTTTTGTGAGAGTCTAGTGTGCCACTCTTGTAATCTCCAAATTTTCCTAGTAAAACTTTTTCCTCAACACTGTCCATGGATATAGGCCTAAAGAGCAAACCATGTAAATTCCATCTTTCTTGTGTGTTTGATTGTTTCATTTTTCTATTTCACATAAACCTAATTGATAACACTCAAAACAAATTGGTATCAAAGCTTTTGCTATCTCAACATTCTTGGTAAACTGTATTATTAGATCCAAGACTTTGATGTTATAATGGGGAAGATGATTTAAAGTATAGTCGAATGCCATACGCTCACCAAAAACATCGATGGAATCTATTCTGTATTTTTCTTTCAAGAGGAAATCTTGATGTATATTATTACTGGTAGACGAAGTTAAAAGAAAGAAATGTATTGAAAGTTTGCACATGCAGTATGTTCAGACACAGCTGACCCATTAATAGTTGGTACTTGAACAGAGAAACATCTTGAGGGTTTCAGTAGTGTGGTGTTCACAATAGATAAAAAGAGAGAACTTGAAAAGATCATGAGAATGTATATATATATATATATATATATATTGCCAAGAGCCTTGTAGCTTAGTGGCATAGCTTGATTTTCTTTAGTAGGAGAACTAGGGTTCAAATCCCCCCTCCCCTGTTGTTACAATTATCAAATTATCAACACACACACACACATATATAATTTGATGTTTATATATTTTCAAGCATGATTTGACCTTTACTCCTGATTTGCTGCCAAGGAATTATATGTCCTGATGTAGACATATACAGAATCATGAATTCTATACATTTAATAAGTGTCTTGAACACTCAACCTAATCTTTGGTTTCTCAGATTCGAACATTGGTAATGCTGAGGTCTCGATTTGAGTCACTGCCAGGTGCTTTTAATGCCTGTTTAATTCCAGTGGAAAAGAATGAGAAAACCAAGAAGAAGGGGCTGAAGGCCACTTTCTCTCGAAAATTTGATGAGGTTTGATTACTGTTTTTTATTATTAGCAGCCATAATTGATAACCAGTTAACCCAATTCAGAACCTGTTTCTTTTGATGCCTACAAGGCATTTTTTTCTGAGTTTTAATAAGTTCCTTGGTTGTTTCAGATCCCATCTAATAATGGGAAGAATGCAGCGCAGTTTGCTCAGTTGTGGAACAGTATAATCACTAGTTTTAGAGACGAGGATCTAATAACTAACGGGTAAAATGATGATCCAGCATTGGGATATGTTTTCCTTGATTCTTGGGGTGAACCTTAAGTGTTACTCTTGCATTTTTTTTTTTTTTTTTTTTTTGGGCCTTGAATTAAAACCTTAGATGTAAAATTTGCAGGGAAATGGACCTTTTGCTTGTTCCCTACTGGGCGAGTGGTCTGGATCTTACCCAGTGGCCTCCATTTTTACTTGCTGGCAAGGTTAATCTACTTATGAGTTAATTTTATTTGAATAGCTTCACTAAAACCTGTAACTGTATTAAACTTTTACTTGCTGTGTAGATTCCAGTAGCATTGCATATGGCTAAAGACAGCAAGGGAAAAGCCAGTGAGTTGAAAAGGAGATTAAAAAGAGATAATTACATGACTTCTGCAGTTTGCGAGTGCTATGCTTCATTTAAAAAAATAATAAACTCTTTGGTTCTTGGAAAACGTGAAAAAGAGTGAGTTTGCAACTGACTGATATATATCTAATCAAAAGCTCAAGGAATATGATTTCATCTGCGCTGATGTATTGTACTATTTCTTTGATGGTTTGCTCTGTCCAGGATTATAAATGAAATTTTCTCGAAGGTTGACTATCATATAGAAAAAGAAGATTTGATAGAGGAATTGAATATGAGTGCCCTCCCTAGCCTCTACGAACAATTTATTATGCTTATTAAATATTTGGTAATTGTTTTTCCCAATGACCTTCACATTTTTCTTGTGAACCAAAGTTAAACAACAAATCATAACTGGATTCTAAATACTTACAACAGTTAGAGAATAAAAAGGAGGACAAGGATCAAGTTGTAATTGTCTTGCTCAACATGCTAGAAATTGTGACCAGAGACATACTAGAAGAAGAGGTTAACAGGTAAATTATTTGGGTGCAACTATCCCCTTCAAGTAGATTAACGTGCTAATATTATTATTATCCTTTAGTTATTTTTCTTATGTAGTTTGGCAGAGTCAAGTCATGGTGCCTATTATGGAAAAGATGAGGAGGGAATGAAACCCCTTGATCAACAATATCAATTTTTTGGGGAACTTGGATTTCCTGTTAAACAAGAAACAGAAGCTTGGAAGGAAAAAGTAAGTTATATTTTTAGTGTTAGAAGTGTAGCTCAACACATGAAAGTTACCATGAGTGATTTTACCATTGAATACCAATACACAATCAGAAAATCAATGAGCTAGTCCTTGCCTACATAATTCCACCAATGGCTTAGGGGAGGACTAAAGGGGTCATTGCATTCATTAATATATCAACCCTACTTTATATTCTTTGTTGGAATGAAGTTATATAGTTATACTATTTTTCTTCATAACTCCATTTAACTTGGGGAAGTGTGTTTAGGGTTCATTAATCTAACCTAACATTCATGAATGCTATTTATATGTGGGTAATTACTCTAATTTCATAATATTACAATTTTACCCCTACTACAAACATACTCATAACAGCTCCAAATTAAAATTTTATTTGAAACAAAGATAACTAATAGATAAATCCTTGTTATGTATAAAATGATATAATATATGTTGCAGCATTGCAAAAAAAATATTGACTTTGTTCTTGTTCTCTTATTTTAGATAATTAAGTGCATGTAAATTAAAAATATTGTATAAACTAGAAAATTTTCTTTTAATTATCAACTTTGGCACTGCTTCCAAGTTCTGTTCTTGCATAACTCCATTATTGTCTAGACAGATTAAAAGGCTTCATCTATTGCTTACCGTCAAGGAGTCTGCCATGGATGTGCCATCCAACTTGGAAGCTAGAAGGCGTATTTCTTTCTTCTCCAATTCATTGTTTATGGACATGCCTCCTGCACCCAAAGTTCGAAATATGCTTTCTTTCTCGTAAGCTCTCGAAGAATTGAACTTTTCTGACAAAAAATATTGCAGTTTTCCTTGTATACATGAGTTGTAGCCCCTTGGGTTAATGAGTTATCTATCTTTGAACATAGGTTAACACACAAAACAACAATATCGGTTAGACGTATAATGGAGAAATATAGTCTTGTAAGGATTTTTGAAAGGATACTGATAGGGTCACAGGAGACGTTATGTGGTGAGTTTGGGAAAAGAAAGGAGTACCTATAAACTATATTAAGTTGATTAAGGATACTTATAAAGGATTTGTAACTAGTGTGAGAATAAGTGGAGGAATCACCAGTGAGTTTCCTATCCCTATAGGTTTGCATCAAGGATCATCATTAAGTCCATATCTCTTTGCACTTGTGATGGATGACCTCACTAAATTGATTCAAGAGGAAGTCCCTTGGTGAATCCTTTTTGCAAATAATATAGTTTTTGTGGATGGAACTATAAGTGGAGTTGATGCCATGTTAAAAATTTAGCAAGATGCTCTAGAATCTTAAGGCTTTCGATTAACTAGGACTAAAACAGAATATGGAACGGAAGCTTTATAAAAGTAGAAATATAGACGAAGGGGTGGTAAGACTTGATGACTGAGAGATGCTAAAGAGTGAAAGTTTTTGATATCTTGGATCAATAATTCATATGGATGGAGAGATTGAAGAGGCTGTGAAGTATAAGAGTAGGGCAGATGAAGTGGAGAAACATATCAAGAGTATTGTGTGATTGTATAATACCCATTTAGTTAAAGGGAAAATTTTATAATAATGCTATATGACCAGCTATGCTCTATGGTACTAAATATTGAGTTGTTAAGGATCAACATATTCATAAAATGATCGTATCTAAAGTGAGAATGTTATAAAGGATAAGTGAAAATACACGTAAAAATAGGATCCAAATTGAGCAAATTCACTTAAAGGTAAAAGTCATTCCTATTGATGAAAGATGAGAGAGAATCACTAGAGATGGTTTGGTCATGTTCAAAGAAGAGCGATTAGTACACTGGTAAAAAAGAGTGAGTTAATCCAAGTTGAGGGAATTAGAAAAGGTAGAGGAAGACCTAAATTAACATTAGCGGAAGCAATAAAAAGGGACTTATCAATGAAGAAAATAACAAAGAATGTGACTTTAAATAGAACAGAATGGAGGAAAGAAACACACGTGGCTAACCCTAATTAATCTATTGAGGATCCATAGCCAACCCCAAAAATTTGGATTAAGTTTTGTTGTTGTTGTTTTAGCAGGTATCTCTTTCACAATAGATCTTATTTTCAGCATATAACACCTGACATTTGTTTTTTCTTTTGTAGTGTCCTAACTCCTTACTATGCAGAGGATGTTCTTTTCTCCATAAATGACCTAGAAAACCTAATTGAAGAAGATGGAGTTTCCATACTTTATTATTTGCAAAAGATCTTTCCAGGTTCTCCTCCTCTTTTTGAACTACTTATTCTCTCTTTGACTATCATTTCCGTTAGAAAAACCTATATGCTCTTCCATAAAATTGTCATTTCTACAGATGAATGGAAAAACTTTCTAGAACGGGTCAAGTGTAAAAATGAAGAAGAACTCAGAGAAAAGGAAGACCTGGAAGAAGAACTGCGTCTATGGGCATCCTATAGAGGCCAGACATTGACCAGAACCGGTATAAGCTCTCTCTCTCTCTCATGAAAATGCGTTCTTTTGCCTTTATTTGATAATGACTATTCTCTGCATGCATCATCGCCCTACTCTCAACAAATAAGTTCGAGGCATGATGTATTACCGGAAAGCTTTGGAACTTCAGGCCTTTTTGGATATGGCAAAGGATGGAGGTGATTCTGGAAAGTTTGGTTGTCAACTTGTAATTTTATCATCTATTACATGGCGCACCATCTTATTTTTATAAATGTTAATTGCTTTTATTCAGATCTCAAGAAGGGCTACAAGGCTGCTGAATTGGAGAGTGAGAAAAACCCAAAGAGTGAAAGGTCATTATGGGCACAATGTCAAGCAATAGCGGATTTGAAGTTTACATATGTGGTGTCATGCCAGCAGTATGGCATTGACAAACGGTCTGGTCATTCTCGTGCCAAAGACATTCTGAAGCTTATGGCAAAGTATTTCTCCCAAATTCAATTCTTCTCATATTTTTGTTTCTCTAAGCGACTGTTAGTTATATATCCTCCTTTTTCCTTCTCTCAGGTACCCATCTCTTCGGGTAGCTTACATTGATGAAGTTGAAGCGCCTCGTAAAGATAATTCCAAAAACACAGTTCAGAAGGTCTATTATTCAGCTCTTGTAAAGGCTGCCCCACCAACAAAGCAAATTGATTCTTCTGAGCCAGTTCAAAATTTGGACCAGGTACAAGTCTTATATTATCCTGGAAACTGGGTCAAATGACTCAAGAAATTAAACATTGATGATACTTTTAGACAGACTTTGTGTTTTTCTGGCACAGCTTCCTATTTTCACAAGTGATGCATATACTTGTGGTCTGGTTTTAAGAGATTTTGATGATTGATAGATGATTAAACAAAAATTTAGACATTCCGGTTTTTATCCTTTCATTTTGCAGTTCTTAGGTCGTAAAGATTTTATGATTGTTCATTTGAATCCAACCATAGGCATCGTATGCCAAGCATTGTCATGTAATTTCTCCCAACTGGGTGTAATGCTTCACAAGTGATTGTTTGGATATTCTACTGCAGGTTATTTATCGGATAAAGCTTCCTGGGCCTGCGATATTGGGTGAGGGTAAGCCAGAAAATCAAAATCATGCCATTATTTTTACACGTGGGGAAGGCTTGCAAACAATAGATATGAATCAGGTACCACAGGAAAACATATATGGTTTTTTTGTATGTGGGTCTGTGTATGTGTGCACACTTAGAAATTTTGGGGAAATAGTTTCTTAGGCAAAAGCCAGATTATTAAGTAAACTTTCAACAGGATAATTATATGGAAGAAGCCTTCAAAATGAGGAATTTGCTGCAAGAATTTCTTAAAAAACATGGTGGCGTGAGATTTCCAACCATCCTTGGACTTCGGGAGCATATTTTCACTGGCAGGTACTTTTTATTGGCATTGCTAATCTTAAACCGTATTTTGTTTGTAGTGCTGCTGATAAATAAGACTACATTTGTCTGATTTTTGTGTGGTTCATCATGATTTTGTTGTTAGTGCAGTGTTTCATCTCTGGCATGGTTTATGTCACATCAGGAGCATAGTTTTGTAACTATTGGGCAGCGATTGTTAGCTAACCCTCTAAAGTAAGATCTCTCTCTCTCTCTCTCTCTCTCTCTCTCTCTCTCTCTCTCTCTCTATATATATATATATATACATATGTATATGCACACACACACATACATAATGATGTGTGTATATGTACTTATAGTATCTTCAAGTATAATGTTTCAAGAAAATCTTAGATAGTAAAGTCTCTTGCTTATGTATAAGAGGCATAGGACAAAATCTGGCCTACACCATAGTTATGGGGTTTAAGGGATGGAAGAGAGCTACCTCATTTGAGTATCTTATAGGCCCAATGGGCCTCCAGTGGACTCCCAAAAATGGAAGTTTTATATTTGTGCAGCAATTGAGGTTCCAGAAAACTTCCATCTTTGTGCCATTTGTGAGTTGAGCAGGGTTTTCTGATCCTATCTATTTTGTCAAGTTAATATTGGTACGCATGAACTGCAAAATGAGTAATCAAGTGTAGATTAGGGTTTTAAAAACGGGTATGGTCAAAGAATCGATAAAGGGATTGTTTACCAGTTTTATGGTCCGACTGGAGTCAAACCGATGGTTGAACCGATGATGTCATAAATAATTTAATTTAAAATATTTAAATAAATTTTATGTGAATTTTTATTTTTCATAAATTATATTAAGAAAATATTTAAAAAATAAAAGATTTTCTTTATTCTTCATTTTTTTCCTAATTAACAATTGTTGAAAAAGTATAATTTGCTATTTAAGTTCCACATATATATATTATAAATAATTTTTTTTTTTTTTTTGCTGAATTATATAAATAATAGTTTGATATTTAACTTTCAACTATTTATTAAAAAAAAAAAACTGAACCAAAGTTCAAAAGGTCAGGATGACTAGACAAGTCATTCATTACCTTTCTTACTTTCATAGCATACTTTCATTGCAATTGTCACACTCGCTCACACATTTACTCTTGTTTTCCTTTTTGTTTTTTCTTCTTCTTTTATTTTTTTTTATTTTTTTTTTAATTTCCCTTAAATCTATAACTGCGCATTACCAGCTACCCTCAACCTCAAGGCCTCAAATCAAATTCAAACTCCTTTTTAAATTTTACTCCTCCTCAATTTTCTTTCCACACTTTTTTAATAATGCAGTAAACTTCATCTCAGCCACTCCCTCTCAAATCTCAAGTCTTTCTTTTTCTCAAGATAAGTTTTAGATGGTCTTTCTTTACATTTTATTCCAGTCAAAGCTCAAAACATAGATTTCTTATACATATCATCCAATAGAAGTATTTCTTTTATTTTATTTTCACCACAAATCTGAAAATTTCCCCAATTGTACTTTAGTGCAAATCTAAGAAGTTTGTTCCATTTTATTTCAGTTTTTCTTCTTATTCTTCTTCAGATTCAAGAACCGGTTTAACCGTAGCGGTTTTCGATTTTTCCGGTTGGACCAGCAGTTTCTGGTTTTTCTTCTATTTTCGGTTTTTAATTATAACCGGACCGGATTGGTGTCTAGTTCCTGGTTGAATTGGCCGGTCCGGTTTGGTATTTAAAATATAGGTGTAGATAGTAGATTTTTCAATGACATATATTGTTATGGCATCAAAAATGAGAAAAATGTACATACTCACTCTGGGGTAGAGCCGGGGGGGGGGGGGGGGCAATTGACCCCCCCCCGGCCCGCCCAAAATTTACTAATAGGTTTACTTATTTGTCATATTACCTAGTGAGTTTGGTACCTCCAATCATATGCCTACGCCAAATAACAAGATTACGAGGAAATAGAGCTCAAAGAGTAATAATTGTTTTGTGAGTTTCAAGGTTTTTTTTTTTTTTTTTTTTTTTTTGGTCCTTTTATCAACTTGTTCCCTTCCCTTCACATTGTTGGTCCCATCTTAATTTTTGTATTTCATTTATTTTTTTATCCTGTTTGTATGAATTTGCTTTTACGTATTTTTTTCATTTGTGAAATTATCTTTAGACTATTATTATTTTTATATGAAAACTTCATTAAATATAAGAAGAAAAATAAAATCATTCACAATCTATCAATGTGTTTTAAAGCTCAAAATATATAAAAAAGAAAAACAAATATAAAAAAATGAATAAGAAAAGAAGCACAAGTTTTAATTGAAAAGATTGAAAAAGAATATTATTATTGCCTTTGAAGTGATAAAAATCATAAAAGAAAAATAAATTTCTAATGCAATAATTTATTCTTCTTTTATTAGCATAAGCAAAAAATGTAAAGATAATTATATAATAAATTCTAGAGCTCAATATTATTTTCATGTTAAACTTTGAATTTTCAAGTGTTTATAAGTTCATAATTTCGTTTTTAAAATATTACAATTTGTTCACTAAAATATCATATTCATATGATTTGTACTTGAGTATCCAACTACTAAAATCTTTTGTGAGAATCATAAATGGAATTTTTAATTAAAAAAATTATTCAAATGTAAATAAATCCCTAATAGAAAAATATAGTATAACAAACATATTAACGTTATTTTTTGTGTGCGCGCCCATGTGCATTGCTAATAAATTTTTCCCCCCCTAAACTCAAATCCTGGCTCCGCCTAACTCAAGTCATAAGGCTCCTGCTTCTGCAAATTTGGGAAAGGTGATTGGTAGGTTGCCTTACTCCCATTTTAAGAAAAGTTGGTCCCTAGACTAGAACCCTTGACACATCATTTGGGTAGAGGGAACTTGCCATCGTACCAGCATCAAAAAATGAGAATGCTAGAAAAATTATGTGAAGCTTCATAATTTTTTTTTTTTAATTTTTAATTCAGCACTAAGATTAAATCCTTTGAAGATGAATTATTTTTTCTTCTTTTATTTAAATTATTGAAATTACAGAGGATTCACAACACACAATTTGAATGTTTCTATACTATATGACCAACTTTCAAATGTTTGGCTTCAAAATTCTATCTTTTGTTGGCCAATGGTTGTCTCCCCTATAAAAAAATTGATACTACGGGGCTTTTCAAAGTTTGAACCATTTCCTCTTAGTTGTGTTAAAATATTCAGTGGTGTTTGAAGATTCTGCACCCAAATCTTACCCCATGTCCTTTTGGGATTTTTAAGCCTGATACAAGTGACAAGCTACAACTAATAGATGATTCCAAACTATGAAATGTAATGTTTGAAACTATACTATGGCCAGTTCCCTTCTTAAGCTTGCATTCTTGTATGAAGCTATAATATCAATGAAGTTTCTCCACCCAAACTTTACATT
This sequence comes from Quercus glauca, assembly GCA_023736055.1. NCBI lineage: Eukaryota > Viridiplantae > Streptophyta > Magnoliopsida > Fagales > Fagaceae > Quercus > Quercus glauca. Next base: position 105,695,880 of record CM043318.1, read on the forward strand.
TTTTTCCAGTTTCATTTTTCCCACTTGATGTATCCTTTGGTAATTTAATGCTCAAGTCTGATGCACTGAATCTGTAATTTTCTGCTGCTCATTCAGAGTTCGGTTCCACTATGGTCATCCGGATGTGTTTGATAGACTGTTCCACCTTCCTAGAGGGGGTGTCAGCAAAGCTTCCAAAGTCATCAATTTAAGCGAGGACATATTTGCTGGTATTTTCTATCTGGAGAGCTTGTTTCGTATAGACTAAATGAGTATGTGAGTTTAGATTGGCCCATTTGTTTACATATCTCCATGGTATGCAGGTTTCAATTCTACATTACGCGAAGGCAATGTTACTCATCATGAATATATACAAGTTGGTAAGGGGAGGGATGTCGGCCTTCAACAGATCTCAATGTTTGAGGCCAAGATCGCTAATGGGAATGGTGAGCAGACATTGAGTCGTGACATATATCGGCTTGGTCACAGATTTGATTTCTTCCGAATGTTGTCATGTTATTTCACCACCGTTGGTTTCTATTTCAGTACCTTGGTATGTATGAAATATAACTTATTTTCCTATATATATTGTATGTCCCCATATAGTTATGTGAATCATTACTCTATTTCTGGTTTTGACAGCTGACTGTGCTCACAGTCTATGTGTTTCTCTATGGCCGCCTTTATCTTGTTGTCAGTGGACTTGAAAAAGGGCTGAGCACCGAACCTGCTATTCGAGACAATAAGCCTCTTCAAGTAGCTCTAGCTTCTCAATCTATTGTGCAAATTGGATTTCTGATGTCCTTGCCTATGATGATGGAAATTGGTTTAGAAAGAGGCTTCCGTAGTGCATTAACTGATTTAATATTAATGCAATTACAGTTGGCCCCTGTCTTCTTCACATTTTCTTTGGGAACGAAGACTCACTATTATGGAAGGACATTGCTTCACGGGGGTGCACGATACAGAGGTACAGGTCGAGGTTTTGTAGTGGTCCATGCTAAGTTTGCTGAGAACTACAGGCTCTATTCTCGCAGCCATTTTGTTAAGGGCATTGAATTGATGATTCTGCTTATTGTGTACCAAATATTTGGCCAATCATATAGAAGCGGAGTTTCATATGTCTTGATCACTTTTTCAATATGGTTCATGGTGGGGGCATGGCTTTTTGCTCCTTTCCTCTTCAATCCATCAGGCTTCGAGTGGCAAAAGATTGTTGATGACTGGACAGATTGGAATAAATGGATAAGCAACCGTGGAGGGATAGGTGTACTTCCTGAAAAAAGTTGGGAATCTTGGTGGGAAAAGGAACATGATCATCTCCGATATTCTGGGAAGCGTGGTATTATTGTTGAGATATTGTTATCATTGCGCTTTTTCATCTATCAATATGGGCTTGTATATCATTTGAACATTACAAAGAGCAAAAGCTTTCTGGTATATGCTGTGTTTTTCTTCAACATTAAGATATGTTAATAAACTGGGTGGCTACAATAATTCTAATTAATTTGATCTGGTTAACAGGTTTATGGAGTTTCATGGATTGTGATCGTTGTAGTATTGTTGTTGATAAAGGTATGTAGCAAAAGCCTTCAGACTCATTATTTTCTCTTGTTTGAGAATAATCTCATAGGAAACTCTATCCCTTGATATCACATCATGACAACAACAAGTTTTAAATTAAATTATATCATAATATTTTTATTGAACCTTTTGCAGATTGTGTCAGTTGGAAGGCGACGATTAAGTGCAAACTTCCAGCTTGTGTTTCGATTGTTCAAGGGTCTAATTACCCTGACATTCCTGGCTGTTTTCATTACCTTGATAGCAGTTCCTCATATGACGCTTCGGGACATCATAGTGTGCATTCTTGCTTTCATGCCAACGGGATGGGGACTGCTCCAGGTCAGTAAAACATCTTACTATCATAGTGGTCCTTCCATATGTTATTTTATATACTCTCTTTTGGTCTTTACCTTCCATTTTTTCCAAGCTCTATACAGATGTGGGCTTCAATTGTTGTTATTTGTATTTATCAAACCTAATATTTGCTTCTTTTCTTCCTGCTTTTTCTTTATTATTTTAGATTGCACAAGCTAGTAAGCCATTGATTGAACATAGTGGATTTTGGGGGTCAATCAAGGCGCTTGCTCGTGGATATGAAATAATCATGGGCTTGCTTCTGTTCACCCCAGTTGCATTCTTGGCTTGGTTTCCATTTGTGTCCGAATTCCAAACACGCATGCTCTTCAATCAAGCATTCAGCAGAGGTTTACAGATTTCCCGTATTCTTGGTGGAAAGAAGAAGGAGCGCTCTGCCAACAACAAAGAGTAAATGCATTCCCAACAACAGTTCCATTAGTTTAATATATATCTCTTGCTCTTCAGTGTTAATTTTACCCTTGCACATCATATGGAAAAACCATTTCATTGATGTGTTTGTATAACATGTCCCACTTGATTGGGAGATGTGATCATGTAAATCAATGACTCTTTTTATTAGAAACTTGAAAAGATAGAAAATTAGCAATTTGTAAATTGTGCTAGCTGCTCGTTTACGGTTATTGGGCCTTGCAATCAGTTTAAAGTTGACAATGTAAGCAGCTTGCATTGTATGTCTTTTTCAGTACCATTCACAGGAAGCTTCTTATTTTGAGTTTTGTAATTTTTAGATTTTTCTAGAATGTGGTTTTATTTCCTTGATTTTAGATATTATTAAGATTTTCTAGTCAAATTCAAATCCTTATTTGGCAATATTTGTGTCTAGCATTGCATTAAGGGAGAGTTGAAGAGCTTTATGGAGATGTAAAAGCTCTTTAGCAAAATTTGTCGTCTGTTTTGCATTTTGTTTTGTATTGTTTTTTGTTTTGTTTCGTTTTTGTTTTTGTTTTTTGTTTTGTTTTTTTTTTTTTTAGGGGGGGGTTGATAATTTGGTAGTTGGGAGATGGGGAATTTGAAGCTTGAATTTCTTCATTCAAACACCATGAGATGTCAACTAATTGAAGTACAAGGCTTTTGAAGGTTTGACATTTTGTTAAAGAGCTTTTTCCTTAAAAATAGCCTTTAGCTAAGCTAAGACCTAGAGCATTGGTAATTGGTTACCTAAAATAGGGTAAGAGATGAAAATATGGTAACTCGAACTTGTCCACAAATTACTTTATTCACTTATTCATTCCTTACAAATATAGTGAACAGTACAACTAATTTTTTACCCCTTCAAAAATATATTCTAATAACTTACAACTAAATTATAGTTGCAACTTTATTATTTGAGTTAATCTATCTATATATATATAAAAGCAGAGACCTCATGTGAGAGTGCATGAGGTTCTGCCACGTGGCACTCTAATATTCCATTTAACATTTTTTTACCTTTTTTCATTAAATTTTTTTTACCGTTACCCAATAGATTATAGTAACTTATTTTTACTATTATATAAATTTAGCATTTTTTACCTCTTATTATTATTATTATTATTATTATTATTATTTTAACTATTACCCAATAGATCATAATAATTTCTTTTTACTATTATATAAATTTAGCATTTTTTACCTCTTTTTATTAAGTTTTTTTTTTTTACTGTTACCCAATAGATCATAGTAATTTCTTTTTACTATTATATAAAATATAAGCTATTCTTGACAATTAGACAATTAGACCAAAATTTATTCACTATAAAATGGACTACCTTTTAAAAGTAGACCAAACTTTATGAAAAACTCAAACTCAATTCTTACCTTACATATTATGACCAAAGTTTGACCATTCTCACGTGTAAATCAAAGCAAAAACTCTTACCCTCTTACAAACTTACAAACTCTCTTCTTCCCCCCCCCCCCCCAACGTATAGATGATACTTCTAGAAAATCTCTTTCTCATGAAATCATGTCTTCATTTTTCCCCAATTTCAATGCAATATGCTTTTGTCTATTAATAATGTTCTATGCAATTTATGCAGATAAACTCTCTGTCATCGACCAGTACAACAAAAATATATATAAATCTCAAGATCCCTAAGGTTGCTGAAATAATTGACAAGTGCATATTTTTAAAATTTATAATAACAAAAAAGTCTAATAACTATCATATACTATCTCACAAAATACCATTAACTTAATATTTTCTTTAAAAAAAATTCAATGATAGGAATGGTAAAAAACATGATCCTATACAAGAAATACCAAAAAAATATGCAAAACAATTTTCATAGGAGGATTTATCTTCAAATAATATGAAAACAATAATAAAAATAAAATGCATTGAATGAGATCCTACGAAAGAAGTTTGTTAATCATTTCAAATTATACTCATCATTTACGTAAAAAAATAATAGGCAAAAATGCAAAACTGACCCTCTAACTTTCAGTTTTTTTTATTTCAGTCCTCTAACTTTCAATTGTTGTCAATTTGGTACTCCATTAAACTCCAGTTATGTCCTACCATTAATTGAGCCAAAACGACGTAGTTTTGGCTCCTTTATTTTTTTTATTTTTAATTTCGGAATCAAAAGAAAATTAAAAAAAAAAAAAACTGATATTAAAAAAAAAAAAAAAAAAAAACCATTTCAGAACCAACACATCAGAAAATTCAACACAATCAACGCAATGCAGCTCTAAACTAAATACCATTTCATCAAAAATCAATTCCAAAGAGAGAGGATAGAGAATCGAACCTCAAAGGAGACGACAATGACTTCGAGGTTCGATTCTCTATCCTCACAAATGGCACACTGAAGCGAGGTTTTCTGAACCACGACCTAATGCAATCCCTGATAGACCAGAACGACGTCTTTTTCCTGGGCTCCAACGTGACCCTGCACTCCTACCCACTCGTGTGCGGACCCAACGGTATCCCATACCTGATCAACCTCAATGGGTCGAGTCACTGGGTCAAGGGTGAGCTCTACTCCGTGTCAACCCGCGGACTCAGCCGCCTAGACGAGCTGGAGGGCACCGCCCTTGGCCACTACGAGCGGCTCCCCATTCAGACTCAGGCTGAGGCCGAGGCGGAGGTGGAGGCGTACTACGCACACCGTAGCTTTGGGGAGGAGCTGTGGGAGAAGAATGGGAGAGAGGGGTTGAGTGAGTACACAGAGAGAGAGGCGAGTGGCTTTGTGAGAAGAAAGGATAGGCCTAAGGATTGGAGTTTTGTTGATGAGGTGCGTTTCTTTTTGTCGTCATCTTCCTCTGCTCCAAAACATGTTGGTTCTGAAATGTTTTTTTTTTTTTTTTTTCTTTTTAATTCCAAAATTTATTTAAAAAAAAAAAAAAACCCTAAACGACTCATTTTGGCTTAATTAATGGCAAAACATAATTGAGGTTTAACGGAGTATCAAATTGACAACAATTGAAAATTAGAGGACTAAAATGACAAAACTAAAAGTTAGAGAACTGAAATGAAAAAAACTAAAAGTTAGAGAGTTAGTTTTGCATTTTTGCCAAAATAATAATACATCATATTATTTACATTCAAAAAATAATACAACAAAAGGAACATTGATACAACAATAGGTTGGTATTACATTTTGTGCATACTTTGTGAAAGGAATGTCAAACCACAAGCAAAATCATTTTGGTGTGCAAAATGTGAGACAAAAATAAATCTTTCTGTCCCAAAGTTAGAGGCACTCACATTAACTACGCATTCTCCAAATATATATAATATATTTATCTCACTATAACTACTATATATATACAATTGCAAACTACTTCAGATACATTATTCAAATTGAAGTTTTTGATGCAACTAACAAAACAAATTTTGTGATATTTAATTGAGATGCCAAGAAAATCCAAAATAAATCTACAAGAGATCTTGCTAAAAAATAAACTGAGGTACAACTTATTTAAATTATTGTAAAAATATTGATAACGTGATTTGAAAAAAAAAATTAGGAAAAAAATGGATTTTTCTACTTCATTTGAATGAATTCAATCTAAATGATGGTTTTGAAAATTAGATAGTTGCTAAGATTTTTTATGCACCTTCAAATGATAAAAAGGTATGGAAGAAAAAAAAAAATACACAATTCAATATGCTATATTTATTCTTTTTGCTGCACTATTCCAAAATAAAAATAAAAATATTTACAAAAAAAGTCACATCATTGAAATTTAAGATAAATGCAAATACCTATGAAAAATCTTAGCGACAAAGTCCAAACTTTGTAAGATCTGATCAAGAATCTCTCGATGCCAATTTATTAGTGATTAACACAAATGATGCAACAAAAGGAAAAAATGATGAAAGCTTAAAAATTGAACAAATATGGACAGACTAAACTCAAACGTTGAAGATGGAGAAACCAATGATAATAGTAAGTGTCACCATACCGCAAAAACAAAGATTGAATAAACAAAAAAAAAAAAAAATTTGTAATAAAGCTTTTTATTTCATCATATAATAAAAATCAATAATATAGAATGAATTAATATGTTTTTATCAACTTTTATTATACAATATTACTCCAAGTTGTTTTAATTATTACTCATTATTTGAACGAAATAATTATAATAGTTATATGTGTGCAATTTATAATTGTTACTTTTTATGATGAACTCATTACTAACAAAGTTTTATAATAAATATGCTATAATATATGTATAATATTTTTTAAAAACAAGTTTACATAAAATATTACAAAAGTATCCGTGCATCGCACGGGAAACTTACTAGTTAGATATAATAGTTTTTGCTTATGAACTTCTAAAAATCAGATTTACCAACTTTTTATTGTCAAAAATTGAATTGGGCTATTTATACTTTCAATAAATCAATATCAATATATATATATATATATATATATAAAAGCAGAGACCTCATGCGAGAGAGCATGAGATTCTACCATGTGGCGCACTCTATGAAGAGAATTGAGATACCTTTAAGCCATATTAGAGATAAGAACAAATTTAAAAGTGGAGACTCTTTATTTCTTTTGGTTTAATGTTTCAAAACTAATTTTTGTTACATTTTGTATTTAATATTTTAATACTACTATTTATTTCATTTGGTTCAATGTTTCAAGACCTTCCATCTCTCACACACACAAAAAACTCTTTGCATTTCCATTCATAATTTTCACTTTTACCCCTTTATATACACATGTCCATAGCCTTTCATATCATCCTCTCTCAAATACACTTAAGAAAAAAAATGATGTCATTTAGCTTCAACTTTTCAATGACACCTACATAACTCCAACGTTGTAGTATCATTTGACTGTAACCCGTATGAGTAGGTTATGACCAAGGAAGGGGGCTTGCGTTTTTTATTCAATGATGATAGCTTACAGTTTTGATATTGAAGTCAAACATTGTAAATTTTGTGAAGGTTATGATTCGCTTGGAATTTTTGGGTGTTTGAGATTTGGTTTGGGAAAGTTATAAATGTATTTTATTTTAGAACTAAAGAAAAAGAAAAAGAAACATTCTGATTGATTATTTATGAAGTTAGCCTCTCTCTTTTTTTTTTTCTTTTTTTTTTTTAATTTTGTGTTAGAATTCATAATTTGTAGGTTTCTTTGTATGTAGCCATAATGGTAAAAACAAAAATCAACGGTGACTTAAAAGTATTTTTCGCTTTTTTTTAAAGGATACAGAAGCCCAACTAAAGTCAATTGAATTTTCATAAATGAATGTGTTTTTACAAATTCCTCTTTGTTTAATCACGTTCTCTTTATGTTGATACTTACAAATAATTTCCTTAATTCCATTGAGATAATAATTGGGTGTTTATGATTAAGGTCTTCATATTTGGTTGTGAGAATAGAGTGATTGAGAAAGTGTTTGATAGGTTGCTTAAATTTATGTAATTTTAGGATATAAAAGTATTTTATATTTTGAATTCTTATTTGTATATTTCAAAATCATTTAACTAGTTTGAAAAATAAAATCTACTTTTAAAGGTAAATATTATAATATATTATAATTTTACAATGTTATACAATTTTTTAAAATAAATTATGAATTAAAAAAGAAATCAAGTTTCAAAGTATTAAACAATATTGTGGGCAAACATAAATATTATACAACAAAATAAGTATTAAGTATTATATGTATATTTTAATATACATAAAAATGATTTCAAATAAAATTGTAAAGTAGTCCGCGCATCGCGTGGGATATCATCTAATTTCATATAATATTTTGATATCTTATGAATTTATTTACAAACTTACTTACACTTTGGCCAAAAAGTGCGATGCTGAAAAAATGTGAAATTGAAATACCTCTTTGAAAGGGGTTTTGTAGAGGAGGTGATGCAACAATTCCAGAGAAGAGAAATCTTCTCTTTGTTTTAGGTACAATCCTAACTTTGTATTTAGCCCTGTACTGTATATTTGAGAGAGAATTTTGTATACGATGTGTGAGAATAATTTGGGTATTGAGATCTGGGTTTTGTCAGAGTGCGTCTATACCATTTTGTATTCTCTAAATTTTTTAGTGAAATTTCTTCTTGTCACCACCCATGGATGTAGGTTGAAAGCCGAACCACGTAAATCCTTAGTGTTCTCTCTTTTGTGTATTTATGTCTATTTTTCTATCTACTTCTCTTTGTTTCATATAATTTGTTTTGGAGATCTTTGTAAAAGCCATATTCCACAATTAATCTTGAGTGGGAATGCTATCTAAAGGTCATTTCCTACAACAAATCGGTAATAAAGCTTCGTTTATTATAAAATTTAAGTAAAATGCGTTTTGTCAAATGATTAGCCAATTATGTAGAAAATATGACCATAACAAAGCAAATACTAAATGGTAATTAAGTAACTAAAGGCTAATACCAAATATTTTATTAATAGTTTTCCTTCTTTCTCTCCCTACGGTTTTCTTTTGTATTTTCCTTTTCATCTCACGTTGGCTAACACGTGAACGTAAAAATCCTAGTTGATAACTGAACGGTTTAGACTCCTTAAACTATAACCAGATTGCGTAGCCTAGATTAATTAGCCAAGTTGTTACTTAGTCAAATTATGTAATACTAGGTTAAAACAATCACAAAATCATATCATGTATATAAAATAAATAAAGCAGCGGAAATAATAAAGAACACAGTGATATGATCACCCAGGAAACCACACCGGAAAAACCTGGGGAGGATTTTACCCACCGATCCTCAAGGCAAAACGGAATCCACTAAGAAAGAATTGAAGTTCTTACAAAAGGACTTACAAGCTCCCCGCTTGACTTCCTAATGCTACACACCAGTAGTAACTTCCTGACACGACCACGCGCAGGCTCCGAATCCACGGACTACTTCTTTCTTTGAACTCCTTCTTCAAGTACAAGCTCCTCACTTGTTTTTCTCTTTAAGCTTTAATGGCTGCAACCTAGTTGATTATCAAGACATTGAAGTGATCTCAATCTTGAAAACCCTAAGCTTTGTGTAAAGGAAAGCTCCTCTAGATCTCACAAGAGATTTACACAAAACCGCAATGTATGAGCAACAATACAACTTGTGCAACTCTGAAAAACGTAGCTAGGGTTTGCCTTATATACCTAGGGCAAAAACATAAAAACCTAGACGTTTAAAGAGTTAGGGCTGAGTTGGAATTCTGCAGAAAAACGCATCTGGGCCGACTTTCGATCGATCGAGTCTAACCTTCGATCGATCGAGCCAGGCCGAGAAGCCCCAATGCTTCTGTAGTCACTCGATTCCAACTTTACAATATTAAACCAACTTTGAGCAAACTTAAACAAGACTAAATACATTGTTTTGATCATGGTTTGCCAACATTACAAATTAGAGTTCTAAATACATAAAATCCTAAGACCTTAGAACCTAACAAACTCCCCCTTTGGCAATCCGTGACAAAACACACAATAAAAGCTCAAAGTTTACAAGTAAATAGCCCTTTACATAATAATGCTCATAAAACAAAAAATTCAACCTAACTACTATCCATCGGTTGCAAGTGTAGACAGCAGCTTGGTCGAAACAACCTGTATATTCCTGAAATACTCAACAAACACATAAACGCATGTGTGGCAGCAAATAGTATATAAACAGGTATAATATTCTTGTAAGATTCACACAACACAAAATAAAGAAATATATCAATGAATCAATTCATAAATATAAATCAATAAGCAGTGAATCATAAAGACAACAAGAATCAAAAGAAACATGTATATCAATATATCAATCAATGTTACTCCCCCAACATGAACATCCCAAAAATGATATACAAAGTGAAGCACCTAGATACAATCTAAATAAACTCCACAAAAATATATAAAGATATCTCCCCCTAACACAAAAATCTCCCCCTATCAACAAGTCAAAAATGCCTCTACAAGTCAAAAACTCTACTCCCCCTTTTTGTGACGGAATGCCAAAGGGCATCATAGGCCATCATCAAAGGGAGGTGGTGAGGAAGAACGAAGATGCGCCAAATCCGCTCGCAGAGCACGAATCTCGTCGAACAGATCCACCAAAAGCTGACCATGAGCCGCCTGAACGGTCATGACAGTCTCCAACGTACGACGAACATCGAAGTCAGCCGCAGGAGGTGGAGGAACAGCAGCAGCACCTACAGGATCTGGAACAGCCTCACCAGCAGGACCTGTAGAAGAAGAAGGAGGAGGAGCGCTACTAGAGGGATCAGACCTAGGGTGTTTAGAACCAGCTCGAAGATGAGCGGCCCTCTGTCTAAGAAAAGCCGCACCTATAGGACCTATGACATGAACAGGCTCAGAAGCAGGGAAGTCCTCTAAACCTAGATAAAGTAAAATCCTATGAATGAAAATAGGATGAACAAGGGCATGAGAAGCAGATGAACTCCTATAAACTTCGTTCAAAGAACGAAGAAAAAGATGGGGAAAACTAATAGGAGCATCTGTAACAAGAGCATACAGAAAAACACACATCTCAAGAGGAATGGTGTGCAGATGAGAAATAGGCCAGAGTGAATGACAGGCTATCCTAAAGAATAGATAGGTAGTCTCAGGAAGCTCAGCGGTGGTGATCCGAGGATCAGAACCCCACTAGATAGAAGATCCAGTGATGTAAGACATGACATCACTCAGCTCAGGTGACTCATCATAGGGATAGACAGGATGGCTAACCAATGGCACCTCTAGAGCATCAGCCATTACCTGAGGAGTAATGGTGTACTCTACACCTCGTATCCAACTCTTAACAAGAGTGTTGGAATCATAGATGTGGACAGAGAGGTTCGAGAAGAACTCTCTAATCAAGGTAGCCGGAGGTGGAGGGTCAGACACAGCTAACAAAGGTAACCAACCTCTACGCTCAAAGTTTGCCCTAATGGCAGGATCTAACTCATCTAACAACACAGAACGCTCAGCCCAAATCTTCCTATTGAGGTTCAAAGTCTCAAAAATCTCTTGGTTTTTCTCTCGGGGGAACCGCTCATTATCAAAGGTAGGAGGGGAAGGGGTAGGAGTGGGGATGGTCCTACGTGCTCTAGTCTTCCTAGGCATGGTGCTAAGGAATAGGACAGAGACACAAAGAGAAAACCAAAAATGACAAACACAAAACCAAGGGCAGACTGCAAGTTAGCACAAAAAAATATAGAATGAAAATCTATATGATGCATGAATCATTAATGATGGTATGATGCATGAACTAATGCAGTGAATAGGATCAAATTAAGTTCAATTTTCACAATATTGGCTTGAACATAGAGTTCCTTAACAAAAACCCTAAAAATTTGAGAACCACTTGAAAATTTTTGCAACAAATTGATGAATCAATCATTATACACTATTGGAAACAGTTTATAATAACCAATTACATCAATTACACAAGCCAATTGCATCAATTAATCCCAATTTCACAAAAAGCCCCAATTCGGACCTATTACAAACCCTAGAAATTCAAATTTTTCACAAAACTCAAAATTGATCAAATTAATCACTCAAGAACATGTTTATAGAGTGTCCCCAACAAAACCCATTGATCAATTACAAACAAATTGGTCCGAATCATTAAAAAAACCAAAAAAGAAAAGTCCGAAAATCTCCTCCTAAAATGCATGAAAAATGCATGAAATCAAGTAAATAAATTGAAAAGCAAGGGCATTAAGGACATACCGGCTTAAGGAGAGAGAGATTATGCAAAAAGATCGGAAGAAAACGACAAAAATGAGAAGAATTGGTCTTGCCTCGTCGGAGAGAGAAAAGGAAAAGTTTTGAAACTTTGAAAAAGTCAGATTTTCCCTTTTTTAAAAAGCATATTCACGATGTTCGATCGATCGAAAATTACATTCGATCGATCGAAAGTGACAGTCGTTTTAGCACTTTCTGAGGCACTTTTTCGATCGATCGAAAATCAGGCTGGATCGATCGAAATGGGCAGAAACACACAAAATTTTGGAGAAAAACACAGTTTTGAAAATTTGCAAACCCAATTTTGAAACAACTCCTCAAAGCATTTAATCAATGAATGCAAAATGCATGAGTATGAGATGGAATGCATTTTCAAAAACCCAAAATTTTAAACCCAATTCTCTCAAACACAAGTTTCATCATCTTCCAAGTTAATTTTCTCAAGCATCAACTATGTTGTACACAAATCTCAAGATATTTTTCAAACTTGGTTGGTCAGACCAAGAACACACACTAGCATGTACAATGTTTAACAAAGAGTAACTTGTGTAGTGTGTGAAACTAGCAAAGACTTGAGATACATGTGAGGTGAAATGTGAATGGCAATCAAGCACAAAGTCTACACAATTCATCACATAGAATTAAAAGAGACTATCACCTAAAGAGTTACATCCTATAACTCCCACATCTCCTAGATCAAAAGCTTGCAATCATGTAAGTTTCTTTTAATTTTGCATCTTATTTATATATGAATTGGCATTCAGCCTAATAGTACACACCGGTTTGAATTAAGTGAATTGGCATCAAGCCTAATAGCACACACCAGTTTTAATTTTAATTGAGGCTACACCTTATGTTCTTTTTGTGCATGTGCTACACTTTGTCGAGCACTTAATCTTATGATATGCACTAAGGTGTTCATGATTGGCTAGTGAACAGTGGTGAGATGGTTATTTATGCCTTTCTCAAAAGGATCAAGTCCGTCAGTCAACAACATGTGACATCATGATTAAGGCAAAGTGATTAAGAACCACACACATCTTTCCCACACAACATGCACTACAAAATTTCAACTAGTTAAGTGCAATAAAGTAAGCTCATCAAAGTTAAACAAGGTACACAAGACATGACATGTGTAAAAAGAATGACCAACCTTGTTTTCAAAAAATCAAGAAAAATAGTGTTCAACACAGATTTTGCTTTCTCCCTTTTTTTTTTTTATTTTTTTTATTTTTTTTATTTTTTTTATTTTTTTTTTTTTGCAGAGAAAACAAATAAATCCTAGAATGAAATGCATGTATGTAATGCAATGCAAGTCCTAGAACAAAAGAAAAACACAAGAACAAAAAAAATGGTCACAACAGAATAGAGCAATGAAGCACAAGGACCATGTCAGAAAGACTCATTTAGTTCGAGTCTTTTGCATCCAAAACTTCTTAGATGCACCCCGAGCATTGGAGTTCTTATTCACATCAGAGTGATTCCCAACTCCAGAATTTGAATAAAGGTTTAACGCCTTTACCAATTCACCAATTAGTGCCATAGGATCTTGTGCTTGAGGCACAGGCACTTTTGGTCTTTTAGCTCTCTTATCAGCTTGAAGCTTGTAACAGTTAGGACGAATGTGTCCAGACTTACCACAATAATGACAAACCCAAGCAGGTTTACCATGCATCTTGTCCTTAGGTTTGGTAGGCTCCTTAAGTTTGGATTCTCTTAAGTCTACCCTAATCTTCTTTGGTGGTGAAACTTCTACGGGTTTAACAACCTCACTCACAGGGGGTTTTATAGTTTCACTCACAACCTTATTCACAAGAGGTTCAGAAGAAGAAGAAGAAGGAACAAAAACAGTGGAATGTGGTCCAGAATCAAAGATGCTTTCAACATATCCTAACCCAGCTTTATCAGAAGGATACTTTTGAACATTCAACATGTGATCAAGTTTAGAACTAGCAGATCTAGCAACAGATAAATCATGTTCCAAAGTTCTAACTTTCTCAAGCAAAAGCATGTTTTCAGATTTAACATTATTCAAAAGATCATTAGCATCAAACAATTTCACAAGCAAATTTTTCTTCTCAAGCTCAAGAGCATCAATTTTCTTTAGGCCTAAATCTACTTTCATAGCATCCTTTGCAGCAATTTTGCAAAGTTTGTTATAGGCCTCTTGAAGATCTGCATCTTCAGAGAGTTCCCCATCAGCAGGGTTCTCCTCCGCAGATACGCTTTCATCTACTACAGCAGTAGCAGTGAAGGCAATGAAGTTTCCATCCTCGTCACATCCGGACTCATCATCAGAAACCTCATTATCACTAAGGGTGACAGCCATAGCTTTACCCTTATTTCTCAAGAAAGTAGGACATTCAGATTTGACATGACCATACCCTTGACAACCATAACACTGAGGACCCAAAGAGTTATTAGAAGATTGACTTACTTGTTCTCTAGGTTTTTCAAAATTGTTAACCTTAGTGGGATCATTCTTCCTAAAGTTTCTAGGTTCAGCAGTGTTGGTGTTCCTTGCCTTTCTATTAGTGTTTCTGAGAAAATTCCTAAAGTTCTTGGCAAGGTAAGCTATCTCCGTGGGAGAGAGCTCATCATCAAATCCACCAGCCTCAACATCATCAACAGACTTAAGTGCCATTGATTTGGATTTGACAGTCTTGGGTAAGTCAGACTCATAGGACTGAAGAGATCCTACAAGCTCATCCACAGGGATGGAGTCAACATCCTTACTCTCAGTAATGGCTGTTACTTTGGGTCTAAAATCTTCAGTTAAGGATCTAAGTATCTTCCTAACAATTTTAGGTTGATCATAGATTTCACCCAAATTATAAGCAGAATTAACAATGTCATTTAGTTTAGCATAAAACTCATCAAAGGTTTCATCATCAGACATTCTAATGTTTTCAAACCTAGAAGTTAATTGCTGCAATTTGTTAATTTTAACAGCCTTTGTGCCTTCATGCACAGTTTGGAGGATTTTCCAAGCAGTGTGAGCAACCTCAACATTAGAGATCCTCTTAAATTCCTCCATTGAAACAGCATTAAAGATGGCATTCATAACTTTGCTATTGAAGCTTGCTGCTTCTTTCTCAGAAGTTTGCCACTCACTCACAGGAGTAGAGGGCTTCACCCATCCGTATTCAACGGAATTCCATACCCTCTCATCAATGGATTTCAGGAATGCTTTCATCCTTACTTTCCAGTAAGCATAATTGTTCCCATCAAAGTGAGGAGGAACAAACAGAGAGTGTCCATGCTCCATGACAACTGGGGTCAAGGATCAGCTCAGAGATAAAGATCTCAAACAAGAAGAGCTACCCGCTCTGATACCACTTGAACGGTTTAGACCCCTTAAACTATAACCAGATTGCGTAGCTTAGATTAATTAGCCAAGTTGTTACTTAGTCAAATTATGTAATACTAGGTTAAAACAATCACAAAATCATATCATGTATATAAAATAAATAAAGCAGCGGAAATAATAAAGAACACAGTGATATGATCACCCAGGAAACCACACCGAAAAAACCTGGGGAGGATTTTACCCATCGATCCTCAAGGCAAAACGGAATCCACTAAGAAAGAATTGAAGTTCTTACAAAAGGACTTACAAGCTCTCCGCTTGACTTCCTAATGCTACACACCAGTAGTAACTTCCTGACACGACTACGCACAGGCTCCGAATCCACGGACTACTTCTTTCTTTGAACTCCTTCTTCAAGTACAAGCTCCTCACTTGTTTTTCTCTTTAAGCTTTAATGGCTGCAACCTAGTTGATTATCAAGACATTGAAGTGATCTCAATCTTGAAAACCCTAAGCTTTGTGTAAAGGAAAGCTCCTCTAGATCTCACAAGAGATTTACATAAAACCGCAATGTATGAGCAACAATACAACTTGTGCAACTCTGAAAAACGTAGCTAGGGTTTGCCTTATATACCTAGGGCAAAAACATAAAAACCTAGACGTTTAAAGAGTTAGGGCTGAGTTGGAATTCTGCAGAAAAATGCATCTGGGCCGACTTTCGATCGATCGAGTCTAACCTTCGATCGATCAAGCCAGGCCGAGAAGCCCCAATGCTTCTGCAGTCACTCGATTCCAACTTTACAATATTAAACCAACTTTGAGCAAACTTAAACAAGACTAAATACATTGTTTTGATCATGGTTTGCCAACATTACAAATTAGAGTTCTAAATACATAAAATCCTAAGACCTTAGAACCTAACAATAACAAAGTACATGTTTAATATTGTTAAAACGATATAGTTCATGAACTTCAAAAATCGTAAAAAATTAAGGAATTAATCCCACAAATCAAATAAGTGTAAATCGTAAATCATCTTGAAGATAAAATCCCAAAAAATAATTGATGATGTCGAAAAATCAACAGTAAGTCGCACGGTCCTCACGTACTTGAAACAACACTTGCACAACACTAAAAGAGAAGACCTAACAGAGAGCACCGGTGTGATGCCGGCCAAGTACCCTTCGAATGTCAAGTTAGAACTTCACACAACCCTAGAGTGTTAGAGTTGGGGGGAATTATGCGTATCTTAGTTTATGAGGGTCTTGGGTTTTTATAGTAGTAAAGGGTTGACATCCCTTCCTTGGTTTAGAAGTTTTTTCCTTATAGGAGTCTCTATGAACATATTTTACGGAACCCTTTCCTTGTAGGAGTCCTTTTGATTAGCATTGAACATGGGTCACAAGATATTTCCATATTCAGCTTGCATGGAGACCAAGTAGGGCCACGTCAAAACCGTCAGTCTTGCATACACCCTTCAGCCTATGGGCGTTAGCTTTCCATCCTCGCCTTAAGTTGATCCTGTTAACTTGGAGCCGTAGACTCCCCGCTGTTGCCATGTGTCAATGGATACAAGACTGACGGGTTTATCTGGAACGTTGCTCTATGCCTTTACATTAGTGAATGTCCCTATTTACGATTTTATCCTTATCAGTTGGCCCCTACTCCATAGTTTCGTCACCTTAAGCTGACGGGTTATGGAGTTGAACTTTATTTATTAATTTATTTTGCCCAGGAGAGGGGGAAAATCTTTTATGGGCGATGCTTCTTGCAGCCTTTATTTAATGCTCGGACACGTGGCGCAACTCAATTGGCTCTGCTTCTGGACAAGGGCGTCACTTCGTCTTCCATGCCTGTCCTCCTTTATATATATCTTGCCTCCCCCCTCATTTTCCTCTATTTTACTGTTGTTAATTATCAGAGCGAACCCGTCACTTCAAGAACTTCAGCCATGTCATCTTGCTAACACCGTCATCTTCCAAGAGTTCGTCAGTTTTACTTGGTAAGTCACCCTTGCTCCTATTACCTCCTGTTTTTTACTTTTATCCTTTTCTTTTGGCTGTGAAAATTTATATTTTTTAGAAAAGGCCATCAACTTAGGTTCTTAGAATGCCTCCGTCGCTTGTAGGTAGTCAGATGTCTAAAGAAGCGAAAAGTGAACAGTCGTTAGTCCGCGATGGAGCAGGCTACGACGAGGTCTTCCCATCAGGTCACAAGCCCGAGGAGGGCTTCTCCTAGTTGTCAGAAAGGGAAATGTCAACATAATCTTTTGACGAAGAAGTGGAAAGTTATAGAGGAGAAGATGAGGGAGTGATGAGTGATGAGGAAGATGAAGGGGAAGGAAAAGAGAGTGAGGGGGATAGTAATGACGGTGATGAGGAGGCTTTAGATAGCACCTCGGAGCCCTTAGAGATGCTTGTCCTTTCATCCTCCCTAAGATATGGACTATCAATGACCTTTTGCCGACGATGTAGGACAAAGTCTTTAAAACCTTACGAGACTGTTACCGGATTCCAGGTGACATCCCAATCTGTCTCCCTGGGAAGTTCGAGAAATGCTACTCGGGGAAGATCGCAGATGTTGGCATGTATGATGCCATGTTTATAGCAGAATTGAGGCTACTGCTGACAATGCTTCACCATCAATTGGCAAATTTTTTAGGTTTGTCCGTCAGCCAAATCGCCCCCAATGCTTAGAAGATATTCATCGAGGCTGAGATTTTGTGGGGTCGTCTAAGTGGCTGGAACCATCAATTAACCATTGACGAGTTCTTTTGGTGCTATCGACCTCAACATATAATCTTGTCTAAGGAGATATACCATTTTGTGGCGAGGAAGAAGGGGTTGAAGCTGGTATCTGATATGCCTAACTCCAATAGGAATTGGAAGGGCATGTATTTCTTTGTAAAAGGGACGAACTGGGTATATCGTCAGGAGGAATGGGAGACAATGCCCCATGGTTACTTTAACAATACTTGGGCTTTAGTCAAGGATTCAAGTTAATCCCATCTGCTCTTTTTCCTTTGTTTGTTTGCTTCAAACTTCTAACATTGTCTACTTCCCTTATTTTCAGCTAGCATTCGTCCTTGTATTACAGAGGAGCAAGAAGCCTTCATCCGTCAGGTAACAGAGATCCTATTGGAAGAGCGAAAGTATCGGGATCTTATTACACTCGACACTTTACACCTTTATTACGAAGGTCTAGAGCCAACGCCAGTAGCTCATAAGCTGAACGCCTATTCCCATCGACATAAGTATTCCTTAATTTCTCTCGTCGTCTTTATACTCATTTTCTTTTTAGTCATCACTTGTGTGAATACTCGTCATTTGTCTTTGTAGAAATGGAGGCAGCCAGACAGAGGGTGAGGGCAGCTGCTGCTCGAAAGGAGGAAGAGAAGAAAACTAAGGTGGGGGAGTCCTCGTCAGCCCTTAAGGCCGTTGGTAAGGGAGCGGCTAAGAGAAAAGGTGATAGGAAGGACGACCATTTGTCGAAAAAGGCGTCTATCACTCTTGGAGAGAAACCTCCTAAGAAGCTATCACTTCCAAAGCATAGTGTTGATGACGACGCCTGGCCTCGTCACTCAAAATTCTGAGCATCATCTACTTACCCACAAGGATTATGCTGGATGCTTGAGTCCATTATCAAAGATAAAGACGCAGATCCTTGTGTTGACCAGGCGACGGGGGAGCTGGGGGATTCAGGCCTCTCTGACCTCGCTCGGGTAAGTACTTTTCATTCTTTCTTTTATTTATTAATTTTCATGCTAACCAGCTGACGGTTGCTCTGTCTTGTAGGCATTGGTTCGCATGAAGGCTTTACATGTCAAGGGTGCTGCCAACGAAGGGGTGATTGCCCGTCAACAAAAGCGCATCAAGAACCTGACCGACAGGCAAGATTAGTACAAGGACACCTTTTGTACCCTTAACCAGGAGGTGAAGGAGTTGAAAGAAAAATTGGAGAAGGAGGGTCGTCAGAGGAAAAAAGATCAAGAAGTCAAGGAGACGGCGGAGAAGGAGCTGATGGCTTTGCTGGGCTAGGTGAAGACGGCCAAGGCCAATGCTATAAAAGATTTCAAGGAGTCACAGGCGTATATTGATTCTTGCGCCAAATATTATGGTGTGGGGTTTGAGGATTACCTTAAACAGGTCAAATCCCATTACCCAGACTTGGACTTGGTGAAGGTCTCAATGGAAGATCCTTTGCCATCAATGCCTGTAGACGACGCTATTCCTGAAAAAGCTGACGACTCTACTGAGTCAGAGTGGGATACTCAAGATGACGGCGTCGTCCTTACTCAGCCTGCTGCAAATCCCCCCGACGTTCCTCTGACTTCGTCAGCCAATCCTCTTGTTATTGAAGACTCTCCAACTCGGGATACTCCAAACCTCCTTTCCAAGGGTGACGAGGCCCCTCAAGATTCCCCAGCTTTATGAACTTAGCATTTTCTTTCCTTCGTATTGTAAATGTAGTCTAATTCATGGACAATGCACTTTTTTGCTTTTTCTTGGGCTTCGTTTGTAACAACTTCATTTTATTTATGGTATTTCATATCCTTCATACGCGTGTTGCTTTGTTGGTCTATATGCTCATGATATGTTTTCATAAGTTTAGAGACGCCCCGTCTACTTTAAATAATAGGCGTGTTGCTTTGTAGGTCTAATGATTTCATTTTTGTGATTTCCATTGAACTTGCCTACTTAGTTATAGGTCCGTCCGTTTGTTGTGGTCTTTAAACTCATCATGATGGGATGAACCTGCTTATGGACTTAATCATGGACCCTTCTGCTTAGTTAGGTCTGTCCACTTGTTATGGATCCGTCCATTGTCTTGTAGACTTTATTTGTGTTTTGAAAAGAACTTGCCAATTTTATGGACTAATGAAACAGTCCACTTTGTGGACTCATCCATTTCATGGTTTTGTTAATAGCCTCATCCACTTTCATGGACTTATCTACTTTATGGATTTGCCAATAAGCTTGTTTATTTTGTGGGTTTATTATTAAACTCGTCCACTTTATGGGAAATAGTGAACTCGTCTGCTTTACGAACTTTATAATGGTCCATCCTCCAGGAATGAACTTGTCCTCTTTATGGGCCCGTCCACTTTATGGACTTGGTAAACTCATCCACTTTATAAACTATTAAACTTGTCCGATTTTATGGACTTGATAAACTCATCCACTTTATGGACTTCATACTTGTCCACTTTATGGACCTAATGATTTTTGTAGATAAACACCTTAGCCATATTTGAATAAATTCCTCTTATTATGATAAATCATGCATTCGTAGAAAAAGTAGTTCTCTAAAAGAAAAAGACCCCTTTGGGCTTAACAAGTATTGTAACAAGAATTAACTAAGGTAAATGGGAAAACTGAGGAGTGTAGTTAAAATTAACTTAACTAAAAATGAAAGGGTGTTGCTCTGCATGCCGTCATCTCTACTAGTAGTACTTCCGTAGGTGTTCGGTATTTCATGGATGGTGTAACTTCTGTCCGTCCAGTGTCTCCAGGTAGTAGGTGTCTTTCCTCTGCGATGACATAATCCTATAGCTTGTGAGTTCGACCTCGGTTGGAATGATCGCCTCTCTCCCGTATTCGAGCCGGAATGGTGTCTCTCCAGTAGGTGTTCTTGCTATTGTCCTATACACCCACAGTATACTTGGTAGCTCTTTAGGCCAAATACCCTTTGCCCCTTCGAGCTGAGTGTTGATGATTTTAAGCAAGGATTGGTTCGTGACTTTAACCTGTTCGTTAGCTTGAGGGCGGGCGGGAGAGGAGTATTGGTTTTTCATCCTTAGTTGTGAGCAAAAATCACAGAAAGAGTTATTGTTGAATTGTTTCTCGTTGTCTGAGACCAGTACCTTAGGGATCCCGTATCTACAGATGATGTGCCTCCAAACAAAGCTCGGCACGTTCTTCTCTGTGATGGTGGCCAAGGCTTCAGCTTCCACCCACTTAGTAAAGTAGTCTATACCTACTATAAGGAACTTCAGCTATTGTGCGGCTACCGGGAATGGTCTCATGATGTCTAACCCCCATTGAGCAAATGGCCACTGGGCCGTCATTGGAGTTAATTCTTCTGAGGGTTGTCTAATGGCGTTGCTGAACTTCTGGAACTTGTCGCAGGCTTTGACATAAGCCTATGCATCCTTCTGCATAGTGGGCTAGTAGTACCCAGAAAAAATCAGTTTGTGTACTAATAACCGTGATCCTGAGTGGTTCCTGCAGATTCCTTCGTGGGCTTCTTTCATGACATAATTTGCTTCGTCAGGGCTTAAGCACCTTAGGTATAGGTGGGAGAAGTACCTCTTGTATAATACATCCTTTATCAAAATGAATCGTGCTGCCTGGACCTTCAACTTCCTCGTGATTTCCTTACTGTCGGAAAATGTACCATCTTTCCAGTAGGAGACTATAGGGGTGATCCAATTGCACTTGGATCCTATTTCCTGCACATCGATGACATCTATCAATGGCGTAAGCTGAATAAAGGAGAGTACCTTATCGGGAATGACCACGTGCTCTGCTGATGTGGCCTTGGCAAGACGGTCGGCTTGCTCGTTTTCTCCTCTATGGACTTGAACAATCTTGGCCTCCAGGTCGTCTACCTTTTTCTTCACTTGTTCCAAGTACTTCTTCATCCTCTCGTGCTTACACTCGTAATCTTCATTTACCTGGTTTATGACAATCAGGGAGTCGCAATGAATAATCACACTCGCAGCTCCCACTGCTTTGGCGAGATCTAGTCTTGCTACTAGTGCTTTGTATTCTTCCTCATTGTTGGTCGTAAGGAAGTCAAGACTAACCATGTGGTGTGCTATTGCAAGCAACCAAAAATAAAACCTATACTTCTAAAAATATATGTAGTAGTGCGAGTAAGGATCGTTCCCACAGAGAGTATCTAGCCTAATTTTATGCTACATGAACAAGGAGGGGGGAGGGGTGGTTAAGTATAATGAAAACAATTTTAAGAAAAACAACTAAGGAACAATTCAAATTAAAGTATTGAAATTAATCAAAAGAACAAACCTTGGTCCAAGTCAACATCCACTAACAGAATTTTACAACTGATCATCGATGCAAGTATATATCAATTCATACTTTAAATATTCACCGTTGGAACTATTTTCCTATCTCTCCTTAGTCATAGTTAATTAGAAAACAAGCGATATAATAAACCCTAACTACTAAACAACCCAAGACAAGCGCTAAATGTTTAATTTAGTAGCAGCCTTAAGAACTGAAGAGATCGATGAAGCTAAACAACACAAACCCAGGCGGTTATATTTAATTTAGTCGAGTGTTCTTCCTAAGATCTAATAATTTCTGACGCAACAAATCATTAAATCTTAGTTGCTTCACAAATTAGAGGGATCAAACAATTACGGATTTAATATCTAACCTAGCAGTAGATTGCAACGAATAATAAACTAGTAGGCCTCCTAGTAATTAAATGAGACAATTAGGAAAATAGGCATAGAAGAACATCCGTTATTCAAAGCATAAATTGAACAATAAAAACAAATTAGATCTTACAGTTTTATTGATTCCGAGACTTCAGTTTCCTTCGACCAAGTATAAAAGTTTTAGCCACTCAAGGCCATGATGAAAACTCAAAGGAGAAAATTGGAGAAGAGGGGAGAGAGAGGCGTGTCTGTGTGTCCAATCTGATTTCTCCTCCCCCTTTTACACGTTAATTCCCCCCTTCCTAAGCCTACAAAATCTCCTAAAAATATTCTAAATAATAATATCCAAATCTGACTAATTAAGGAAAAATATTAAAAATAAAACAAAGTCCTAATATAACTAGGAAAGTGGTGTTTTTCAGCTGGAAATTTTGTGCCTCAGATTTAGAGGCTTCCAAAAATAAACAGCATCAGATCCGCGTATTAGAATTTCAGGCAAAGGAACATTCTGGAACGTCAGCAGTGTAGGTGCAGCAAATTCAAGCCCGATTTCGACCTTGATTCAACCCGTATCTCTCAAAACGCAAAACATGAAAGTTGTCGAGCTTTGTCTTGGCGTTCCATAGCATCTTGAATCATCTAAATCGGAGCTCTGATGAGAGAGTTATGCCAAGATTACGAAGCGATGTCAAAGCTGTCCAGAATCGCCCAATTAACTACATTTTGTACTTTAATGCCTCCATTTGCATCCTAAATATTCTCATCACCATGCATTCGATTTCGTCACCTTTTAGAGAGCGAAGTACAATGCCAGCTCCGCCAGCTCGCCTATTGGATGACCCGTCTGTGTGTATGCTCCACTGAGGATGCTCTCCTACCCCCTGGCACTCTATGTTAGTAAATTCCATGATGAAGTCAGCGACTACCTGCCTTTTGATGGCAGTACGTGGGCGGTACTATATATCAAACTCACTCAACTCTATTGCCCATAATGCCATTCACCCGGCAGCTTTGGAATTGATCATTGCTCGCCGTAGAGGTTTGTTGGTTAGGACGACCACAGTATGAGCTTGGAAATACGGCTTCAACTTTCGGGCTGCTGTAACCAAAGTGAAGGCGAGCTTTTCCATTGGCGGATATCTTTCTTCTGCTCCTTGGAGTGCTCGACTTACGGAGTACACGGGCTTCTGCACCCTGTTTTCTTCCCTAACTAAGGCTATGCTGACGGCTGCCCAGGATACTGCTAAGTAGAGGAATAGTTCTTCCCCGAGCTGGGAAGAATTCAGCAACGGAGGAGATGAGAGATAGGTCTTCATGTCCTCGAATGCCTTCTAACACTTGGTTGTCCATTTAAAATATTTTCTAAGTGTGTGGAAAAAGGGCAGACATTTGTCCGTTGCCCTTGATACGAATTTGTTCAGTGTCGCTATTTTGCCGTTGAGACTCTGTACCTCTTTTTCGTTCCTC
The DNA here is from genome assembly GCA_023736055.1 of Quercus glauca. Lineage (NCBI taxonomy): Eukaryota > Viridiplantae > Streptophyta > Magnoliopsida > Fagales > Fagaceae > Quercus > Quercus glauca. The sequence continues at coordinate 105,720,119 of CM043318.1, forward strand.
GGGGGTGCCATCTCCATTATGGCCCAGATTTTGTCTGGGTTGGCCTCGATACCCCTCTGAAACACCATGAATCCTAAGAACTTTCATTCCGTCACTTCAAAAGTACATTTGCTTGGGTTGAGCTTCATGTTATAGGAACGAAGGGTGTCAAATGTTTCTCTAAGGTCTTCCAAGTGATCTTCTTCCCTTCGGCTATTTACCAGCATGTCATAGACATAGACTTGGACATTTCTCTCGATTTGCTGTGCGAACATCTTGTTCATGAGTCTTTGATACGTCGCACCCGCATTTTTGAGGCCAAATGACATTACTTTATAGTAGAAGAGGCCTTGACTAGTGACGAATAAAGTCTTTCTTAATCTTCTTTGTCCATTCTGATCTGGTTATAGCCCGAGAAAGCATCTATGAAGCGCTTAATAACTGGTGCTGAGCCGTAGAGTCAACTAGCACGTCAACCCACGAGAGGGGGTAATTGTCTTTAGGGCATGCCTTGTTCAAGTCGGTAAAGTTTACGCATATCATTTCCTACTGGCTTTCTTGACCATTACCACGTTTGCTAGCTAGTCGGGGTAATAAACCTCCTTAATAAAGTTTGCCTCTTGTAGCTTGCGAACTTCTTCCGTTATAGCTTGGTCTCGTTCTAGGGTAAAGACTCGCTTCTTCTGTCAGGTGGCTGGAAGGGAGGGCGACACGTTCAATCGGTGCACCATGGCTGAATGGTCTATTCTTGGCATGTCTTCATGGCTCTAGGCAAATACATCTCGGTTATCTATGAGGAAAGTCGTAAGCGCTTGATGGACCGTTGGACTAGCGAGGGTACCAATCTTGGTTGTTTGATGGGGCTTAGAGTCATCAAGAAGTATTTCTTTGGGCTTTGTCACCGTCTGGTGTTCTTCTATGCTCATGGCCTGGAGGTAGTCATCCATCTCCATCATAGCTATATAGCATTCTCTTGTGGCCACTTGTTCTCTACGTAGCTCCCCTACTCCATAATTTGTAGGGAATTTAATCATTAGATGGTAGGTCAAAGTTACTGCCTTCCATGCATTGAGGGTAGGTCATTCTAGGATGACATTGTAAGTGGACGAGCAATCAACCACGAGGAATGTTACGTTCTTAGTGATTTGCTAGGGGTAGTTACCAACTGTCACGGACAATGTGACTGCACCTAAGGGGAATACCCTTGTCCCTCCAAAACCAACGAGTGGAGCGTTCATCACAACCAGTCGCTCTCTGTCAATTCTCATTTGCTGGAATGCTGGGTAGTAAAGGATGTCGGCTGAGCTGCCACTGTTAACCAGAACCTGGTGAGTATTGTAATCCCCTACTTGTATGCTAACGAGAAGTGCGTTGTCATGCGGATGGTGAAGGCGTTGAGCATCCTCTTTTGAGAACCCGATAATGGGGTTGTCAATTTGCACCATCTTTGGCATGGAACCTGTCAGCTAGACGTTGTGGACCATCCTCAGGTAGGTCTTACGGGCCTTTTTAGATGACCCGACAGTCGTTGTGCCTCCTACAATCATTCTTATGTCACTTAAAAGTGGTTTAGGATGCTCGTTTTCCCGTCAAGGAGCCTGTTCTTGGGGCGGGTCCACTCTCTCCTTACTGACGAACCTCTGTAGCTTCCCTTGTTTGATGAGGACTTTAATTTGCTGCTTCAAGTCGTAGCAATCAGCCGTATCATGGCCCTAATCTCAGTGGAAGCGGCAGCACTTATCCCTAGATCTCTTGTTAGGATCTCCCTTCAGCTTGCCGGGAAAGGTCAAGGCTTCTTCATCCTTAATTTGTATTAGAACCTGGTCGATCGGGGTAGTCAACGGGGTGAAGTTTGTGAACTTCCCTACAGGGGGTTTGGAACGTCTGTCCTCTCGCTGATCTCTAGTTCTAAGCATCTTCCACCCTCTGTCCTGTCATGGGTCTTCCTGCCTTTCCTTCTTCTTAGGCTTTTCTTCTCGAGCCAATAATGCATCTTCCACGTTCATGTACTTGGTTGCCCTGTACAGCACATCTGACATAGTTTTTGGGTTATTCTTGTATAGGGAGAACAGGAACTTACCCTTCCGTAGTCCGTTTGTGAAGGCAGCCAAGAGTATCTTATTGTCGGCTTCATCGATTGAGAGAGCCTCTTTGTTAAAGCAGGTGATGTAGGATCTCAGCGTCTCATCCTCCTGCTGCTTAATGTTCATCAGGCATACAGTAGACTTCTTATACCTGTCTCCCCCGATGAAGTGTGAGGCAAACTGGGTGCTTAACTCTTTGAAGGTACCGATGAAGTTGGGTGTCAGCTTGTTGAACTAGATCTTTACGGATCCCTTTAGTGTGGTGGGGAAGGCTCTACACATGATCTCATCTAGTATCCCTTGTACGTGCATCAGGGTCTTGAAATACTCTAGGTGATTTAAGGGGTCTTTGGATCTGTCGTAATTTTCCACCTACAGCATGCGAAACTTTGGCGGGAGGGGAATGAAGTGATGGAGGCTGTGAATGGCGAATTAGGTCGGTGGATTAAGTCATCGAGGTCGCTAGACACCCGCCCTCTGAGGGCATTCATCATAAAGTTCATTCGTTCCTTCATTATCTGCATCTCAGCGACTATGTGAGGTGGAACCGTATCGGTGATGGATGACCGGCTTGTGTCTTGTCGTTCTAGCCTGCTTGTGGTGCTGCTCCCTTCCAGACCTTCTTAGTTCCTTCGCTTAGCACTGGTGCCTTCTTAGTCTTCCTCTTGGGTATCCATTGCCGCGTTCTTCTGACGCAGCTGTTCCTTTAGGTCATGATTCTGTTTGGTGAGATGTTCCATTGCTGCTATGAGGGTCTGGACTTGCCTCTCCAGGGCGGTGGGTCGTGGTTCATTGCCTTGATTGTTGGTGGTGGTTGCCATCGAGTGAGTAACTACCATGCAACTTTTTGTCCGGAGGCAATAATATGGCTTACAAATCGACCTTTCCCACAGACAGCGCCAATGGATGATGTCAAAAAATCAATAGTAAGTCGCACGGTCCTCACATACTCGAAACAATACCTGCACAACACTAAAAGAAAATACCTAACAGAGAGCACTAGTGTGGTGCCGGCCAAGTACCCTCCGAAGGTCAAGTTAGAACTTCACACAACTCTAGAGTGCCAAAGCTGAGGGCAATTATGCGTACCTTAGTTTATGAGGGTCTTGGGTGTTAATGACATATTTTTATGTAGTTGGCTAATCTTTTGACAAAACGCACTTTACTTGTATTTGGGTAGATCTAGGATGTGTTTAATACTTCAAGGAACATGTTGTTCAAGTCTAGTATTAAAGCTATGAAGATTGGACCAAAAAACAAGTGAAAAAAAGGTGTTCAATAAAGCTGGACAGATAGCTCGACACTTGTGGACAGATATCTCGACAGCTGCCCGACACATCCTCGACAGCTGGCTATCTATCGAGCTCTTAAGGTGTTTTCTTATCGCAATCTCGACAGCTGGTGGATAGATCGAGAAATCTTCTGTCTCCTCGACACCTCCTCGATAGTTGTATCTATCGAGATTTAAATCTCAACACCTCATCGACACCTCCTATCTATCAAGATGTCTATCGAGGTTATGGAAATTAGAATTTTCAGATCTGATTTTTGGGCCAGGCTTTTGTATCTGTGTAAGGTTTCTTTTCTCACAACCCTAGACCTATATAAGGCTTATTTTAGAGGCCGTCACATAAGAGAATACAAGGAGAACATATGCAAAAGGTGACCGATGCCTTATTCTCTCTAAAAGAAGCTACTGCGTCTTTGCGCCTTAGGGTTTTGTAACCAAGTGCTTCTTGATCTTCATTCTTGATGAAGTGAAGAACTTTGCAGCCAACATCTTCTTCTAGTTGGTGATTGAAGTCGCGTACTGGGATCTGCGCAATTGGTTAGTCACGTACTTGGAATTCGTGCATCAAAGGGTGGCGTTCATATATTGAAAAGTTTAGAGGTTCTGAAGCGGTAGAAGGTTTCTGCTGTGAGTTCATCTACGGGGATTGTAGAGTTTAGGGACAAAGGTTTTGTACTAGATCTGAAACTTCTCTTTACTATAGTGAATTGCTTTTCGGGAAGGTTTCCCCCCAGGGTTTTTACTATGAAACTGGTTGGTTTCATTGGTTTTCCTTGGTCATCATATCTTGTCTTATCTGTTTGTCCTCTACTTTAATTCTTTCTATATAAAGTGGGACTTTCGTTGCTTGATTTCTTATCTGTTTTTGGAATCATGTTTTCATGCATCTGCATCTTTCTATCATGCCTTCGTGCATATGCATCTTCTTTCATGCTTTCATGTGTTTGTCTGTTTTGTTTGGTTGTTTAGTTTTTATTTTGTTTTGTTTTTAAAATAAAAATAAAAAGAAAAAAATCAGAAAAATACAAAAACAATGTGTGTTTTGTGTACTTTGGTACTTGTGTACCTTGGATGGCCAATGAAACAGAGTTTTGTAAAACTTTGTATCTCTTGTAACTTAGATGAACATCTCTATGCACAACTAAGCAAGTGAGCTTTGTGGCTCTTATTTATGATGAATAAGATTAAGTTATCTCTTAAAACTTAACACTCATATCACTTTTTTTGACGGGTAGGACTAGAAAATTCTAAGAGAAAGGCATAAATAACCATCTCACCACTGTTGCCCGCCAATCATTAATGACATCTGTATGTTTCGACATAGCAAAAGGGTGATATCAATGACATTTGTGTGCTTCGACATAGCAAAATTGGAATGTCAAAATATCAATGAGTATTTTTTTTCTTTCTCTTATAAGTCCATGTATGATATGCTTAAAAAGAAAATATGCAAAGAAAATAAAAAGCAAAAAGATCAAAATGTTTTAAAAATGGTTGCAAGCGTGTATTCTAGAAGATGTGGGAGTTATAGGATGTACCTCGAAGGTGATAGTCCCTATCAAACAGTTATGATTGTGTGTGAGTTAAAGTTATTTTCTCATATCTCAGATCATCATAACATGTATACACATATGCAATCTTGCGATGTTTTTCACACACAACACGCAATACTCTTTGCTTCCTTTGATACATGTGCATGTATAATGTGATTTGGTCATCACTAAGGTTTTACATGTGCTTATGTATGTTCACTAAACTGTCTTGACTTATTTTTGAAATATAAAATTGGTTAGACTTGTTTAGTGTGTGTGTGTGTGTTTTGGGATCCATGTGCTTAACATTTTTCTTGTTGAGAGATTTGTTTTTCCCATGTTTTGCATCTTTTTATTATCTTGTCATTTATAGCATCTTGTTTCATTACATTCATGCATTTTTATGGATTTTTTTGTGCCCCTATGATCATCTTTGATCATTTTTATGTTTCTTGGGTGAAACTTTCTAGTTTCTTGTACCATTTGTCAATCATGACAAAAAGGGGAGAAATTGTGAAGACTTTGTGGTTTTTTTCTTTAATATTCTATAAGTTAGGGGGAGAAATACATGCCTCTGTAAGGGGGAGTTGTGTTTCATTTTGTTAGGGGGAGTGTTTACTTCCTTGTTGTTGTAGGAGCTTCTTTTAGCTTCTTCTTCTTGTACCTTGGGTCTTGTGACCATTTTTACATACATTGAACTTATCTTCTTTATATGTTGATGTATGTTTCTTTCACCTATCTCTACATGTGTTGTTTCTTTTCTATCTTTATACACATGTTTCTTTATTTGTATGCAATCTATTATTTCTGTTTCACACTAAGATGCCTTGATGAGTTTTGTTTAAAGTGTTTCAGAAAACCAGGTTGTCAAAGTCTACTTGCCATAAACTCTCTTCTTACAAAGTTTTTCAAGAGTTTGTGTTAGAATAGATTTTATTGTATGTAACAAGTGAGTATGAGTTGAGTGATTTATGACTTCTCTCATATGTTCATTTGTTTGTTGTGATTTTGTCACGAATTGCCAAAGGGGGAGATTGTTAAGGACATATTTTTATGTAGTTGGCTAATCCTTTGACAAAACACACTTTACTTGTATTTGGGTAAATCTATGATGTATTTAATACTTCAAGGAACATGTTGTTCAAGTCTAGTATTAAAGCCATGAAGATTGGACCAAGAAACAAATGAAGAAAAGGTGTTCAATAAAGCTGGACAGATAGCTCAACACCTGTAGACGGATATCTTGACAGCTACCCGACACCTCCCCAATAGTTGGCTATCTATCGAGCTCTTAAGGTGTTTTCTTATCGCAATCTCAACACCTTCTCGACAGCTGGTGGATCGATCGAAAAATCTTTTGTCTCCTCGATACCTTCTTGACACCTCCTCGATAGCTGTATCTATCGAGATTTAAATCTCGACACCTCCTATCTATCGAGGTATTTATCGAGGTTACAGAAATTAGAATTTTCAAATCTGATTTTTGGGCCAGGCTTTTATATTTGTGTAGGGTTTCTTTTCTCACAACCCTAGATCTATATAAGACTTATTTTAGAGGCCGTCACATAAGAGAATACAAGGAGAACATATGCAAAAGGTGACCGATGCCTTATTCTCTCTAAAAGAAGCTACTGTGTCTTTGCGACTTAGGGTTTGTAACCAAGTGCTTCTTGATCTTCATTCTTGATGAAGTGAAGAACTTTGCAGCCAACATCTTCTTCTAGTTGGTGATTGAAGTCGCGTACTACGATCCGCGCAATTGGTTAGTCACATACTTGGGATTCGTGCATCAAAGGGTGGCGTTCATATATTGAAGAGTTCAGAGGTTCTGAAGTGGTAGAAGGTTTCTGCTGTGAGTTCATCTACGGGGATTGTAGAGTCTAGGGATAAAGGTTTTGTACTAGATCTGAAACTTCTCTTTATTATAGTGGATTACTTTTCGGGAAGGTTTCCTCCCAGGTTTTTTACTGTGAAACTGGTTGGTTTCATTGGTTTTCCTAGGTCATTATATCTTGTCTTATTTACTTTTCCGCTGCATTCATTATTGACATGATATTGATGTTTGTGTGTTTTAACAAGTTTTATTGATAATAAATCTAATTAACAACTTGGATTTAAAACTTGTTATTTCTATAAACTGGGGTCTAAATTTCCCAACATTGGGTTTTTATAGTAGTAAATGGTTGACATTCCTTCCTTGGTTTAGAAGTCTTTTCCTTAGAGGAGTCTCTATGAACGTATTTTATAGAACCCTTTCCTTGTAGGAGTCCTTTTGATTAGCACTGAACGTGGGTCACAAGATATTTCCATATTCAGCATGCATGGAGAATAAGTAGGGCCACGTTAGAACCGTCAATCTTACATACACCCTTCAGCCTATGGGCGTCAGCTTTCCATCCTTGCCTTAAGTTGACCCCGTCAGCTTGGAGCCGTAGACTCCTTACTATTGCCATGTGTCAATAGATACAAGACTGACGGGTTTATCTGGAACGTCGCTCTATGCCTTTACATCAGTGGGTGTCCCTATTTACGATTTTAATCTTATCAATAATAATAATAAAAAATGATATAACCCCACAATTACAATATACCACCACCACTATGTACATCAACACATCCGTGTACAACAAAGTAAATCGTGAATCATCTTGAAGATTAAATCGCAAAAAATAAAATAAAAAACAATATAATCCCACAATTACAAGACCACCACCCCCATGCACAAACCCACAAAAAACTCAACAGTAGTGTGGTTTGCTGTGGTAGCATATTGTGTTGTTGTATAATAAATGTAATGTCGTAATAGGTCGATAAAAATAGTGTTTTACCAATCACAACTTATCATCGTTATTAGCTATAAAATATTTTGCGTCTAATACTACTAATGAAAATTTTGCTTTCAAAGTTACGATTGAAATCTCAAACTAGATACACAAGTGGGAGTGGCACTGCAACGTCCAACATGAGATGTGGTGATTTTGGGTTGTCATTGCCTTGTGGAGTTGCTATCGTGGGTTGATTGACATTGTTGGATGACCGATTAGCCTTGTTGGACCCCTATTGTGGGATGGGGGCGGTGCCGATGATTACGGGTGGCTAATAACTGTAGTGGTTAGGTATGGTCAATGGTTGATTTGGTTGCTTGCTTTGTTGAGTTGTGGGTGTTAGGGGAGGGGGGGTGTGGGAAAAAATATATATAAAACGAATTCTTCTAGTTTTTTTTAATAAAATGTATAAGAAAATGAGGAGTACAACATAGGATGTATGGAAAAAAAAAACTATATTAGAAAAAAAAAAAGCTAGACGTCTTATAACTTTGATTAATTGTCATTTAAGTTGGTTAAATTTAAAAGTTTAACATTTTTTTTTTGATCAATTGACAATTTAGTCCCTTAAGTTTTAAAATTATCATTTTTTTAGTATAAATAATTTAATTAAAAATGTTTAATTTTTTTTAATCCCATAAAAAAAAAATTGTTTTTTAATGTAAAAAATATGAAACAACATCGTTTTAAGAGAAGTAGTAAAATCCTTTTAAGGAAGATCAAAGTGATTGAGAGAAACTAATATAAAAAGAAAAAAGAAAAAAAAGGATGGATTGTATCTGTAATCCTAATTTAGGGAAATTACATTTACATAGGAGAATCAACTGTGGTTGTCCAGCCACGCAGAGTCGAGCGGGAGGACACTTATCATCATCATCTACTATATAGTTTGGCTTTGGCGCCTCTCCTTTCCCTACCAACGAAGAAGAAGAATAAGAAGAAGAAGATGGGTACGATCCCGTTACTTGTGTTCTATCGTGGTGGATCACTACCTCCTCCGATCAATTTTTCTTCTGCAACTTTGATTTTGGTACCTCTCTATCTTTCTGTCCATGAATGATTTTTAATTCACTCTTTAGTCTTTATCCTGGTTCCCCTAAACCCTATTACCTGTTTGTTTGTTTCCTGAACAATTTTTATTTTTTATTTTTTTATTTTTAATATCTGGGTATTAGATGTTTCAGAAATTAAACCCCAGTAAACCACACAACTTTCACTCTGCTAACCCTTACTTGTTATATTTCTGATAGATTCAGTAAAGTTATTGAAGAATAAGCCTTGATATAATTTTCTCTTGGTTTGAGGAAGCTTATTCTCATGAATGAAGACAATAGTATTGGCAGGGAAGGATCACGGTTGCAATTATCTTGGATGTCTAAATAGTCTGAATTTTAACCAAAAGGAGTGAGCATATTGATTTGTGTTGTTGCTATACTTCTAAATTTTATTATATTATGGGGAGCAACATGAGGGAAGATGTAATCATTCTTGATTTGAACCAAGAACCTTTTGACCAGCCTCACGTTTCAGAAGTAAGATTCGATTCTATAGTCGATGAACTAGAAACTGCCCACATACGCATTGAAGAGCGTATCAGACAGCTCGAAGCAGTCACCTCTAGAGCTAGGCAGCGTCAGAGATGGCGGAGAGCTCAATCCCACCCTCAAGCAGATAACTTCACAGAAGCTATTGTTCAAACTGTAACCAGGCGTCATACTGCAGAGCTTGGTAATACTGCTGGCAAAGCCAAAACTAGTAGACCTGGGAGCACGTATTTGATAGCTAAGGCACTGGGAATTGATTCTGATGAAAAGAAGGCAGCAAGTGGTAGTGGGGGTTTTTACGATTGTAATATTTGCTTTGAAATGGCAAGAGATCCTGTTTTGACCTGTTGTGGTCACTTGTTTTGTTGGCCATGCTTCTTTCAGCTGTCATATGTCGATTTAAATGCAAAGGAATGTCCTGTATGTAGGGGAGAGGTAACAGATACAAGCATCATTCCAATATATGGCAGTGGAAGTAGTGATAGCACCTGCAAGTCAGAGTTAAAAGAGACTGGATTCAAGGTTCCTCCTCGGCCCCGTGCAAATAGGATTGACAGTGTGAGGCAGCAGCTAAGGAGTAGAAGAGTATCTTCGCCTATTGAGGAAAGAATTCTCAGCATTGTTGGTGTAATGGGAGAGCGAGCTAGGACACTAGATTCTGATGGTCCACGCATTGTGCATGAAAGAGTCAATTCCTCAGTTAATCAGAATCAAACTTCCCAGACTGAGAACAACCAGCACCATCGTTCCCTTCAAGTTTCAAGATTATTATTGCAAGGGGCTGCATCATTTTCTTCACTTTCAACTGCATTAAATACTGCAATGGATTCTGCTCAAAGATTAGTTGAGGACCTTGAGACATATATTCATGGTCGTCATACACGAGCAAGCCATGATCCGTCTCCAAGTGTTGATAATGGAGATATGCTCTCAAGTGATTCTGCTGTTGTACAACTGGAAAGCCAGACTCCAGATATTGCTGCTGAAATCAATTACACTGTTTACCCTTCTGCTTCATCTTTCAGGGGGAGCGAGTTTGATGATCCTGTTGTACACTTGGAAAACCACACAATGGATAATGCTATTGAAATTAATTTAGTATTACCTCCGTCTCCTTCATCTTCCAGAACAAGATCAGGTGCCCCAAGAGTTTCAGGTTTGGACAATGGAGTTTCACGTGCGACTAGAAGGAGAAGGCTGAGATGATATAGCATATTCCCCAAGGAAATGGATTAAACTGAATCAAGGTTTCTTTTGGAATTGCGTAATATGGTTGTGAATTAATGAAATGTTTTAGGTTTCTTCATTTTTGAATAAATGTGTTTGCCAATTCATGTGTTATGCATGGACCTCAATTTAAGCAATCTTCTGTCTGTTTTATAAGGAGATAGGCAGGCAAATGTGTTGGGTCCTCTTAATATGCTTGGCTGTTCATAAAAGCACAATGGTGTTTCCATTGTTCAGGATTGGATTTCAGTGGAGGAAATCTGTTGTTGCCCTCCTCCTTTGTGTATGTACAAAACTTACCTCTCTGATGGAGTGTTATGGCTTCTTTACCAAAGAGTAATAAGTCATCATATTTGTAAGTTGTGTAGATGCTTCATACAATTTGTTAATAATTAAACAGTTTTGCTAAGCAATCCTATTCTATTCTTTGTAGCCTATCAAGTGATAGCTCGGTTTTACTTCGCACCAATAAAAGTATACTACTTAATACAAAAATGAACTTTTACACAAGCTCACTTGCATCACACTCATCATCTTTCAACATGCAATGGGTTTATCATTGTATGAAATATAATAAAAACATGCGAGCTCATATTGCATACTTTTTTTTGGAGAGGTTAAGAAAAAGGCTCTCGAGCTAGACTAAAGAAGAAAAGACTCAAGTTGGGTGAAGTGAAACCATTCAAACATGATATTAATATGATATGCCAAGGGGATTGGCCCTAATTGAAAAAAAAATTAATGAGGGATGGAGTTAACCCAGTTGTGGTGTGTTTGGCAAAATAAAATTGGTATGATATTTGGTTGGCCACTCCTATTTAAGAAAGAAAAAAGAATTTTGTTGTGGAAGTTTGCGTCTATCACATATGTATTTTTTTTTTTTTTTTAGAGAGTTTCAATCTATGATGTCCATTTCTGATGGTAACTTTTTATCATTAGATCAAGATACTAATCAGTTTTTGGTGTAAGCGATTGAACCTCAAATCTTTTATTCAATCGTTAGAGACTTTGCTAACTAATTGGAATATATATTTATTATGGTATAACAATAATTGATTTTACATTTATTATTATTATTATTATTATTTAATAAATAAATAAAAATATTCAGACCCCTTCTAGTATTTGACTATTTCATATTGGATGTATGCAGAGAGAAAACCGAGAATCTCATTTATATTGAGGCATTCTAGTCGAGATGGTTACCAAATTACTTTTATTAATTACATCCAAAAAAGAAAAAAAAATTTAATAATTGATTATTTGAAACAGCAATAATATAAAAAATAAAAATAAAAATAAAAATGTTATGATTTGGTGTGTTGGGGCCGGCGTGGCAGAATAAGTAAGTAAAAGAAGTGGAGGCGGAGTGGAGGCGTTTGTTTGTTTCCAAAAAAAAAAAAAAAAAAAACAGCAGTTGAGAAGTGAGGAGTGGGCAGTGAAAGTGAAGATGGGGTTGGGAGGGAAAATGGAGTGGGCAGGGCGGGCGAAGCACTTGGGAGGAATACCAAGAAAGGTAGTGTTGATGGGAGTTGGAGGTTTCGCAAAGATAGTGGCCACTATTTTCAACACAACCTCCGTTCACAATGCTCATACTCTCATTCGTCTTGTTCGCTCCAGACCTCCTGCTCTTCCTCTCCTCACTGTTAGCAATCACAAGTCAACGTACGTTTCGTTTCTTTTCTTTTCCTCTCCTCTCCTCATTATGTTTGTTATTTATAATTTATAATTAACAACCACACTCACTTTTACTACGCTAACAACACCCAGTTTGGACGATCCTCTTATGTGGGGTTTCAAGGGCTTCCCCACCTCCGACCCTAATTTGGCTCGATGGGTTCTTACTGCTGACGACATTTGCTTTAAGAATCCCTTTTATTCCTACTTCTTCCGACTTGGTATCTCTCTCTCTCTCTCCCTCTTCTAATTTACATGTACCTTCTTGCAACTCAATCATATTAATATAGTTATATTTCAACTTCACTTGCTCAAGCTTAAGTTAAAATATATATATATATATATATATATATATATATATATATATATATATATATATATATATATTAGCTCCTAAGAAGGACAATTATAATTTTCACTGACTTTTCCTCTCAATCAAATAAATTAGATCAATTCTTGTGCAGGAAAATGCATACCTATAATTAGGGGTGGTGGAATTTATCAAGAGCACATGAATGAAGCTCTTGAGCGCTTAGCTGATGGAGAATGGGTATTTATTTTACTTCACATTGTGCCAGTTTTACTTCATATACATTAATTGGAAAAAAAAGGATACCTATATTTTATGTTCAGTTTCTTTTGCAGTTTTACTGTGGCCGTGTGTGTGTGTCCAGATCCTTTCTTTCAATCTCTCTCATGTTTCATCTCCGTGTTCAATGTTCATGCAACTTTGATTATGGTTAATGATTGCTTTAGTTCAGATCATTGAGCACTAGGCAAAGTGAATCAATTGCTTTTATGATATTATCATAAGAGTAGTTGCCTGGTTTGATGAGCATTGTCCAATGACACGATGGGGCCCTCTTAGGAGACTCATTAATAGCTTATCGGTTGTGGCTTACCTTATCAAATTGGTGCTGTGTTACGCATTGAGCTCAAGTTATCATAGATACCAAAATTTTTGGTGGACATTTTTTTTAACTTTATTGACTTGCGCTTTGATTCAAAATAATCCTTTTATTTTATTTTTTTCTTCTGGGTGCGAATTTGAATATTTTACTTTTCCTGTTGGTCAGCTGCATACATTTCCCGAGGGAAAAGTGTCCCAAGAAGATGCACCAATAAGACGATTAAAATGGGGAACTGCTAGTCTCATTGCTCGTGCCCCTGTAACCCCAATAGTTTTGCCAATTTTCCATCGTGGCTTTGAAGAGGTAGTTTTCATAGTATTTCCCCCCCTTTTTTTTTCATGAGTTACCGCTCTTCAATTTATGTATATTTTTCAAATTCCATTACTTGATTTGGTCCAGTTAGTTAGATTGGGTGGCTGGTAAAACAGTCCCTTGGTTTGTGAGTTTTTGTTTTTGGACTGGTTTATGTAATTGTAGCACATGACTTTTGGCATTTGAATTTTTTTTTTTTTTTTCCGAATCTGTTGTCATAAATGATAAATCTATGCAAAGATGATTTCATTTGATTTGCTAATGTTCCAATTATTTGTTTTGGCCAACTTCTCATTTGCTCCTATTATCCAGGTGATGCCTGAGAAATTTTTGTGTGGTAGAAGGCCTCCTTTTCCACTATGTAATAAGAACATTAACATAGTTGTTGGTGAGCCGATAGAATTTGACCTCCCGAAAATGAGGCAGACGGCAATATCTCTGTCTCGTAATTTGTCACTTCCTCCTGTAGGATGGCCCGCGACTTCCCCTCATGGAATGGATGAGGCAGCGCAGAGATGTCTCTATGTTGCGATTTCTGAGCAAATTCAAACTGTAATGGAGAGCTTAAGGAATTTCTCTAAAAGTTTTATGAAGTCAAAGGTGTAAAAGTTTTGCAATTTTAAGAAGGAAAATATCTGGCTTGTGCATTTCTATTCTGAAGCATGTTGAGCAGTAGATAAATTGCATTTTGACCATAAAATTTGTTTCTAACAGTGGAAATTCTTTTCTTTTGGTTAAGGATTTAGTCATTTTTATTTTTATTTTTGGTCATAATTAATCATGAATTCCTTTGTTTAATAACAGAGACAATCCTTTTGGGCTTTCTTGTTTTCCATTTTGGAAATGCAATATACATCTTTGTAATCACAATAAAGAGTATATTTGTTAATTTGCAGAACTATAAAATTTGCTTTTCAGAATTGATTTGTCTTCATGTTGAATGGATGAAACCATTATTTTAGTGTTATTTTCTTGTAAGACCTGATGGGTGAGGCTGAGAAATAGACCAAAGATGGGTTCATAACCATCATTTTGGACAGTTGGAGTTGAAATTAAAGAAGTCCCTATTTTCTGCTCCAAGTGGCTTTCAGGTATTCTATTTGATCTCAACATTTCTTCACTTTATTTCTATCTTGGTAGGATCCTTCTCATTTTATGCTGCTTTCTTAGGTGAGGTAGGCAAGTTAGAATAAGAAGCAGAAAACTCCCGCCCATTGCCACGCGGCCATTGCTTCCATCAGTTGCTTATTTAGTGCCAAGAGATTCTTGTGGACATAACATTGAATTTTGAGATAAAAGAAGTTCAAAGAATTTCCTGAAATGTTTGTTGGACTGTTTAACAGCAGCTGTTTAAGTCATTGCCATTTTTGGTCTTTGTGGGATTGGCCTAAAGATGAGGAATGGTAATGATGAAGCAAAATATATTCTGGAAATAGAGATCCCAAAGAACTACTGATGAAAGATACAAGTATTGAAGTTGATTTGGGAGAAGGAGGGAGATATTAAAACAAAATTGGAAGACAAAGCCTGTGGCTTGCACCTGAACTGTCAACTACAATGTTGTTCAATCCTTGGGTAGCTCAAGCAAATAATGATGTGCCTTTTGCACTGGACTTTGGGAGTTCCGGTATGATTATTAGGAAATGATTATGAGTGCCATTCTATGGAATAATCATTGTTGTTTTAATAACTTTGAAGAATGTTGCTTGTGATAAGCAACTTCTTTTATTTATTTGCAGTGTCTCAGTTTATACTGAGCAGCTCAAATGATGTCCCAAGAAAGTAAAACAGGTGAAGTAGAAGTACATGTTTAATATATCAGGTGGCAGGGGGTCCACACAGAGAGAGAGAGAGAGAGAGAGAGAGAGAGAGAGAGAGAATTTATGTATTCCCGACTGAACAGTGAGTTGCATCCATGATAATTAAGTACATAACTTGTTAAGATGTGGCTTGAGGACTTAGGTTTGATCTTATTATAGAGTATTAGCTCATTTAGTTTATGACAGTTTCCCATGGAAGAGCATTTGGAAACCGCTTGTCCCCAATAAGGTGGCCTTTTTCCTTTGGGGAATATCCTTACAGTGGAGAACCTGAGGAAGCGAAACATTATTTTGGTGAGCTGCTGTTGGATGTGCAAGAGGGATGAGGAGATAGTAGATCACTTATTGTTGCATTGCCCTAATGCTATAGATTTATGGGATTTGGCTTTTGCTCTTTTTGGGGTGGAGTGGGTGATGCCTAGAAAGGTTGATCTTCTAGCATGTTGGCAAGGTCGTTTTGGCATCATTGGAGCTGTGAAATATGGAAACCCATCCCTCAATGTTTGATATGGTGCATTTGGAGGGAAAGAAATGCAAGGAGCTTTGAAGGATGCGAGCAGAAAACTTTAGAATTAAAAATCAAATTTTTTGAAGACCTTGCTTGAGTGGATGGTAGCTTCAGGGAAGTTTTCTTTTTCAAATTTATTTGATTTTATCATTCATTTTAATTTTAGAACTCTTGTGACCTTCAGCTAGTATACTTCATGTGTACTTGTTGATTTATTTATTTATTTATTTTTTTTGGAATCAGTATTATTACTTATTAAAAAAGAAGAAGATGTGGCTCAAGGACTCATTTCATTTGCATATTCCAATTGGCTTCAAAAACCAACCGGAAATGCAAACTTTCCAACACTAACTGTGAAGCACGGTTCTTGCAGGTGGGATTGTACATAAGTGCCTCTTTTGTTTATGGGGTTGTACATATTCAGGTCTGCTGTCTGTATTCCTCTCATGATCAACTTCAAGAGCACACGCAGATTCTGATACTCAGCATCAAAACTCTTGACTTAGGATTTCAAAATGCGACAGGGAAAAGGGCATATGAAATGAATGAAATAGAGATGGTGTATATGTGTTAGTGTGTGCTGTTTTTCAGTCCACTCAAGTCTATAATTGAGATTGGATTACGTTAAAACAACAATAGTACTAGTGTACTTTGTTCAAAGCAACAATATGTATTTGCTACTTGTTTTTGAAAGTCACGTGAAGGTTTGGGCTTTTGTGGTGCATGGTTCCACTCTACACAGATGTATTAAGCGGATGATGACAGCCGTGAGCAATCCTTGATCAACCCTTAGAATTTTCCAAATACATTGAAAAAATTCAATTGGTACAAAGCAGATACTTTATAAGATTTTCCTTCTCATTTCTCTTTAATATACAAATTCACCACTTCATTCTCTGTTAAAAAATTCACTCCAATTGCCACAATATGAACAAAAAAAAAAAAAAAAAAAAAAAATACAGATAATAAATAAAAATTACATTCCTGAACGCTCAATCACTCTCTCCTCTCCCACCCCACAAAAGCAAAAGCAACTAATTACAAATAGGCAAATGGGCAAAGCAAAAGCAAGAATCCGCAAGTAATTACACCATCATGTTTAAATACATTCATGTGCTAACTCTAATCCGTTTGTTGTAACAGGAAATGGAAATCAGATCTTTGTCGGAGAATGGGTGGTGGATCCATGTCAGAGAGGCTGATGTCACTCAAGGATCGGAACATCTCTTCCATTGAGAATGGTATGCTGAAATTTGTGCAAGCAATGCCATCAACATTTTTTTTTTTTTTGGAATTAAAATGGGTAGGAGAGAATTTGTAAAAGTAAATTATTACCTAGAATCAACATCGAGCAAGAAAGAATTATTGGGCATATTAATTGAATCTTCTGCCATCATCATTCTCATTTTGCCAATTACCTGAGATTTTCCATTATTGTTGCACACAATTAAAAACCAAGATCCCAATTTGGCATCAATACTAATATGCTTATCTCTTTTTCTTAAGTTAAGGACTGCAAGGAAATAATCCAAAGTAATCTGAAGTCTCCTAGCCACATACTTAGTACGTAGCAATGAAACTCGCGAGAGAGAGCATATGATTTCAAATGATGTTAGAATTATAAAATTTATCTTAGTATAACAAAATTTGCAAGAGTACTTACATCTGGAGGTAATCCATGGGTTCCATATTTGTCATCCCAGAACATAGTTCCAATGCGATATATTTGTGGAATGCTCAATATCTATGGAGAATGGGAAAAGGCAAGAAAAGCCATTAGCTAGGTGTTGTCACTAGTTGAGAATTTAATTTTATCCTTTATTGGATAGCTGAGAAATCTGATTAAAAAATAATGGATTAGATATACACTTTTAAGCCTTTTCTTGTTTTGGTTTTTAATGAAAATATCCTACTAATCCATGCAGTAGTATTACTGCAATTATAGTGTTATCTTTATTTATTTTCATATCAATAGATCCTGACTGAAATGGTTATCAAAGAGAATTTAAAAGAAATTCAAGATGCTTTTCATTGTAGCACTAAGTCTGTTACCGGGCAGAGTTCATTTGTGATCTCATCCAAAGATTTCTGAGCTTTCTGATGTAACACCTGCAAAATTTAAGCATATATAAATAATTCTAAATCTTTAGCTTTAAATAGCTTTATTGGCTAAGTCATCCAGGTTCAAGAAAATCTACCAGAAACCCGACAGCTTGCCTTATGTGTTGGAGTTCATCCCAGGACGATCCGGCAAACTGTAAAAACAACAAAATTGTATAACGTTCTCCTCCTCTGCTCTTCAGTCTTGGCAAAAAGTGCAAACAATTTTCATTACCTGATCTGTTGTTTTGAGACACCAATGTTCCAATTCCTGCAAACCTGCCTTTAGATATTCTCCATTGCTAAATGAGCAGCACTCACGACGAAGCAATAGACTGCCAGAACATAAATTTGATACTTTGATGAGTGGTTTTAAACTAAATTCAATCCCTTTCTGAAACTTCTCTTGTATAGATTGGAATTGAAACTCTACTCACCTATTAAGGAGCTGTACATTGATGAATGAAAAGACCTGACTAAAGATCTTTTTTGTGATCATTGAAGGTACCTGAAGATCACAAAAATCAGATGAATCTGCTAAATTGGAAAAACCAGAAAAAGAACCTGTAGAAGAGTGGATTATGCTTACGTGGTTCCTAGACATTAAACCCAAGGTATGATCAAGCTTATTAACAATGCTCTGCCAATGTATGTTTGATGCTTGTTGCTTTGCAACTATATTTGAATGGATACTTTTAGATGACCCTCTTATTGATCTAACCCGTGATGATCTTGGTGCCTGTTTATGATTATTAAGAGTTTAGTTTTGCATGTTGATTTGTTGTCATCTAAATTTTTGCCTACATAAGATGCTTACCTGAATGCACAAGTTAAGGAACTGGCTGATCTCTTTCTTCAAATTGTCACGGATCATCCCATATATTTTCTCAACACATGCAGTTAGATGTTGTTTAAATAGTAGGGCTGGGTACTTAGCTTCCACTTTTAATTGTTCATTCGGTTTTCCCACCATTCCACTGTAGCCGCTTGAAATTCCCGTGCCCAATGAAGATGGACGAAAACCCTGAGATTACATATTTAGAATTGTAAATGTTCACACGAGCTTTGATGTATAAAAGAATTCACTTATGGAAACTTACTTGTGCCATTCTGCCAAATAAGGTGGTTGGGGAGTTTCGGTTACGATGAGAAGCTGAACTGGTTGTATTGCTTGCCTTGAGTGTACTTTGTAAAAGAAACAGAAGGGTAGAAGTTGTTGAAAGCCAATATGCCAAATCAGCAATGTTGTCCTGACCCTTCAAGGATATAACATAGAAAAATTAATTATACGTGTCAAATTAAGTTGATCACTTTATCATAAATTAAAATTCTGAAAGCATGCATTTCAGTATAAGCTTTATAAAAGGTTCGGGATCTCAGGTTCTATACCTGGCCCCATCGAATTTGTAATATTTTTACTTAAATTATTTTTATTTATAAAAAAAGAAGAAGTATGCTACCTCTATGGATGAACGAATAGTTTGAATAATCCTATCAAATATATTTGTCTTCTCAGCTTCAAAGGATCTCCACTGCAGAAGTGCTTTATAGACAATACAGGCTGCGATAGGTCTATTCTTATCAAATCGTTTATCTTCTATGAGATATTTGAGTAGTACATCATGATTTTCCTGTTCAAATGATATAAATATGAATTTACTCATTAGTGACCACCCAAACTAAAATAAGTTTTTAGACTTCCACATTTGCAGTGTGTTTGCTTATAATTTCAGCTTTCAATGACATACCTGCTGCCTGTCTGTGAGTGATCTTTGTCTAGTTAGGAGGGGGGCAATAGGCTCTGATTCCTGAAAAAAAGGAATAAACTCATCATATTGGAAATGTATATTCATTAATGATCTATTATCCAAGAAAGTTCATGATACCTTTGTTGTTTGAAGTTCTTCGTCTGTTTGATGTCCATTGTCCAAACACTGCACCATTATCGAAGGATAGTGTCAAATAGTGAAGTAATTTCACTAAAACAGCCAAGCCCTGGTGCCAATTTTTTTGGGGTTGGCAGTGAAGTAACTTTACCAAAAAAGGAAAAATGGAAGCACCCTCTTTAACAACCCCCCTCCCCTCCACAAAAAAGAAAAAGAAAAAGAAAAGGTATTGTACCTTGACTTGTGGCAGTGGCCTCTCAGGAGTAGCTATCTGCTTCACAAATGCCTGGTTTTGAAGCAATTCATTCTCTGACTCCAAACTTGCAATCTTACTCTTGAGGCTGTACCAAAAGTAAAACTTTCAGAAATGTGCTGTGTTGAGTATGTTCCTAAAGCTCATTGTGAGCTGAGCTAGTGGTCTAAACAACACATTTTGACAAAGTGGAACAGTAGATAAAATCTTGTAGTTGGTTTATGTCATGGAGTAACTTCTATTGCACTATTGGTTGTATTTATTACTTGTTAAGATCTTGGGTTTGTGAGAGTTGAACATTAATACCTTAGGGAGCCTCTTTCTAAGGGCTTAATACAACATGTTGGAACACCGCCTTAAGCCAAATGATTAAGTTAGTACGTTAGGCACGAACAATTTTATATTAACTATTTACTCTTGTCACTACAGTCTGATGTGGGACTTGACCACTTAACAACCTCACATCTCATACATGAATATTCTAACATCACTTAAATGAAATCATTCCCTTGGTGAATTCACTTGATAAGGAGCCACATTCAAGAAAAGCTGTGGTTTAAAAATAATTGTTTTGATGATATGTCTAAATGTCCATGGTCTAGTTATTTATATATTGTATAAATATATATTCAACATAGGTACTAGCTGTCCCTGAATTAGATTTATATATGTTAGTCCCCTTGTTGTCGTCACCTTGCGTAGTGATAAAGAGAAATATATCAATCACAATTTTCTAATTTAAGTTTACCAATTTCTACAAAATAAAATGAGCTCATATCTGGCATTTTCCTTTTCTCACTTGACAAATATTGTAGTTTTGATCTTCTTGAGAGATCAATTGTTCAGATTTTCCTAAAGTTTCTGAAGTTTACTCATGACAAAATAGTAAAAAGGTTATCAAATTTCTTAAGAACCCCACTCATGCCCCTCCCCCGTGCAGGAGGGCCCAAGAAAAAAAAAATTGTGTGCTCTTACATTCTCAGTTCTTCAGAGATGTCCTCCTTTGGTGATGCTACCAAAGCCTGTTGGCGTAGAACCTGATTCTCAGATTCAAGGTTTGATAAGTTCAATTCTAATCTGAAATTATAAATACAAGTTAGTAAACCCCAGATTTTGATGATAGAGATGTCGTCATGACCAATTCTTAGTTGACTACCTTTCAATAGTCTCTTGAAGTAACGTTGCTTTTAGCTGTGCTTCTTCTGCCTCTTTTAGCCTTGTTTTGCTCTCTTTTTCAGCTTCGGAATACTTCTCCTCAAATTCCTCAATCTTTTTCTTCAGCTCTCCTAGCTCACCCTACACACATTTATGTAAGCCACCTGTCACCATATTTGTTAACTGCAAAATTTGTCCATGAATTTATACAGATGTATGCTCACTCACAAATGCATTGGTATCTTTATGGGTGGTGGGACTCATCCTTCTCCCATTCTCTAAAACTTTTGTGTTTGATGATTTTTATCTAAAGGTTTTACATTCACTTTTAGTTTTCTCATCCATGGTGCACTATCCACATATAGCTGCGTAAAAACAGATGTAACCTTCTGTGGGGATATCACGCACAAGGGCTTTTGACAGCTGGAAATTCTTTTTCCTTTTCTTTAACTACTAAGGGAGTTTTATTTCTGTTAATAGATTATGTTAGAGAGATAACTTTTCTTTCACTATACTTAATTACGTTTTCATGTATTACTTTGAAAAAAGAGATATCAAGCCAACTTCAGGCATATCTTCGTACATAAAGTGAGCAAATTAATATTTTCTGTTCTTATATATTTATATTCAGATTTTCCTGAATATTTTCTCCTTTGTCATGATCCAATACTTATGTGACTATGTAGATCTTAATTTATTTGTTGCTGATAATGCTAAAAGAGAGTTTTTGGAAGTTACGTCCAGTTGCTCATTGTGATTTCTTAGTAACTCCAGCTTGGTGTTGTCCACAACTGGAACCTCTTTAATGACTGGTGGAGCTTCTTCAATGGCTAGCTTTGCTGCTTCTTTCTCACGAATGATTGCAGCATGGGCTTCATCCAGTTGCCCTTGCATTTCATGTAAAGCATTTTGTAACTTTGCAATTTCTTGTCCTTTAGCCTCTTCAAGATCAACCTGCAAAACATTGTTTTCTGATGAACCTATAGTGGACCAATTCATTTATGGACTCAGCATCAAATTGACATGTTCCAATTGATCTGGACTGCTGTAGAATTGATTAGACTGAATATGGTGACAGAAACTTAGAAAATGTGATACAATTTAAATGTGTTCAGAGAAGTGGTTCAGGGTTTTGTTGAACCAAATCTAGATGACTTAAATTGAAACTACAATTCAAAGACGGGTTAAAAATGGCTGAGTCCCCCCAGCTAGAACTGTGGATATGATGCGGACAAGAAAGAGTTCAAGGGAAAACAAGATTAAATACCAAAAGAATCAAGATTTGTGGTCTAGTTTTGATGTCGGACTTTCTTGACACCTTTAATAGGTTATTTTAGTTATTATTGAGTCTTAGTATTGAGTGTTTTAGGTTGGGAAGCTTTAGAGTAGTTTCAATTAAGTTTACTAGAATAAGGGCAATTTGGTAATTTCTATATTTTATGGAATGGGATGTCCTGGAGGCCCATGAGTCTTAGTTTATGTTTTGAGTCCTCCTCCTATTTGGTTTAGGAGCTATTACATCCTTCTTTTGTTTGTTATTATTATTCCTAGTCATTCTAGGAATATGTTATTTAGAGTCCAAATACTTGTAGGAGGGATTAACAATAGCCTCTATATAAAGGCTTTATTGTATTCAATGTTATTTGAATGGTGATTGATTAATAAATTTCAGCAGCTTATTTAAGTTTCGAGGGTGTGTTTGCCTTCTCCGACTAGCTGTGATTGCTTAGGAAGGCCTAGGTGTGATTGCCTAGTGTTTTATTTATTTTATTTTCTGTTTATTCTCTGTTTCCACCCCAAAACAGCCGTCAAATGTCATTCTTTTCTAACCTAATACTCTTTAACATTAATCCTTACTCACTTATTAAAAAAAAAAAATCAATCCTTACTCAAAACTCATTAATAGACCTAGTATAGTGCTGATTTCTAAAAGATCCTGCATCAGGATATGTAACTAGTTAGCATATGCTTTAAATCAAATGTCATTTGTTTTATTTTTTGTTTTTTTTGTTATTTTTTTTATTTTTTGTTTTTTCCTTTTTCATCAAATGGTGGTAGTAAGCCATAAAAATGGGGAAGAGGTATTGCCTAGCTAGAAAGGATGGTAGTAAGTCAAAATCTATTCACATTGCTTTAATGGTATACTTCTCGACTTTGTGTAATTGGACTTGCGCCAACCTATTCACACATTTGTAGTTGATGGAGAATATACCCTTAAGTGTTTTTCAAATTCTAGTCGCCATGTTAGCTCTTCAACACGCTTCTCCAACTTGTCCTTAGCCTCCTTAAGTGCCCCTGTTTCTCTTGCAGCCTGCATCAGAGAGTTTCTTATTTTTACTATGCACATAATTTAGATAAATATAGTCTTAGAGAATAAATCAAGCCAAGAATTGGAGAGAAGTGCCAGGATATGCTTATATGAGAAGTAAAGCTCACCATCCTAAGCTTTCTAAGCTCCTTCCTTGCAACCCTTGCTCTCCAAAGACATTGAAGTGTTAGATTTGCCTTCTTCTGCTGTTTATAAGCAGAAAGAGCTTGATATCTTCTCCATTGAGTCTGTCAGAAGAATGAGTAATAGCATAATCAATAATATTACTCCAAGGTTGTTGATTGATGAATGATTCAGTGTTGGAATATAAACCTTTCTCAGATGGCTTGAATTATATAATCCATCTATATTGTGTGACAAATGACAAAATTTATCATGCATGTGATAGAAGTAGTAAAAAGGACATGGAAGGGAGTAACAAAGAGTATTGTTTGGGATAGGATAGAAGGGGAGATAAAAAAACATGTGTCCAACCAATTAGTCTTTTGAGGATCTTTAGTCGACTCCAAAGTTTTGGGATTAAGGCTTTATTGTTGCTGTTGTTGCATGTAATAGAGGGACCTGAATCTAGTTTGTATGAATCATTATTTTCACAATTGCTTTTATTCATTTGAATCTTGAAATTTTTTCCTTTGTTATTTCTGTAATTCTAAAACACTTTCTTAAATGAAGACATCCAATCAATGAAGGTGCATTTCTAAGTATCATCAAATATTAAATTTCATTTCTTGTTCCAACAATATCCTTGATTATGAATTTTTTAGATGCAATATAATTTCCAATCTTAACATTTTCTCTATGCAGCCCTGCATTTTATGTTTTAGTGATTTATCCCAGCCAGAGGAGTTACCTGGATGATGGTTGCAGCCTTTGTTCTTCTTTTGTATCTGTATTCATTTCGAGCTGCCATTGCTCGTAACCCAGTTTGAATAACAATTGCTGATGCTAGTAATTTTGTGTAAAATTTTCTTGCAGTGTGAGCACGAACATGTTTTTGTATGCAGATTGAAGCAGCTACCTTTCTCATCTGTTCATACAGCTTACGTGCTATTTGTGCTGCATATGGAAGAGGCAAGAGAAACTGTCACATTTACATTTATTTCCAGCAATAACTGTCAAAGTTGGTAGTTTCTCAAAATAGATTAGGAATCAATTGTTTCAAAAGCTTAAACCAGAAATGTATATCAAGCTCAAACAACCAAAGGTGAAAAGGGCTCTGAAATGGTGATAGTCAGGTTATTGAAATTGCGCAAAGTTAAAATTTCCTGGAAGAGGGCCAACACTGTATATCTAGTTCAGGCATGACAACAAAGTAATCAAGACCTTTCTATTGGTTCAAACTGAAATCCAATCCACCAACCTGATGATGGAGTACAAGAGAAAAAACAGATATGGGTTGAGGGGTTGAGAAATCTAACCCAAATACCTAATTACACACTGCTAAATGAAGCAGCCTACATTTTTTCTATTATAGGAGGGTGAATTAATCTGGTTTTGTGGTTCTAACAGACACTTTATGATTTATGTGCTATGATGCAACATGGAATAACATAGGAAAAAGAGTATAACCTCTCCAAAGTTTCTGTACATTAACAGTAGCCCATCGCAGGGTGATGAAGTCTTTTCTGGTCAGATGTGTTCGAATTTGCCTTTGGATGCGTCTGGCCGCATTAGCCAAGACTTCAGTTCTCCGCGCGTCTAATTCAGCCATCTGCCCAGCTCTAAGAAACACCTTTGTTTTCCCAATCTGAAATACAGGATGAGGGAGGCAACTATCAGAATACATAATGAAAATTTTCTTGAGAAATTTGTGTACAATGATCCTAACTATTGTCATGTCATATAGGTAGGTCCAAGTGTAGAGTGACCTGATAGCCCTTCAAGCCCATTCTGTCACAGATGGCAATACAGGCTGATTTTTCGTCAGATCTGCATAGAAGAAAGCAGTGGATTATCAAAGTTGAAACTACACAGTCAAAATCATTTTTAATAAATTCATCTAAAATGAATTATATCAATGGTATTTATATCCAAAATATCTGCCTGATTGCATGTGAGTATTTGCTAAGGTATGTATTTGTTAATTAGAGCATGCAGCTCAATAGGGAAACTGTAGCCTTCAACCTTGAGGTCCTGGCTTCCTTCCTATTCTATAGAATAAAGATGTGAAACAAAATCGGAAGATAAATATTTTACTTTCTAAATTTAGAAGTTTATACCCATCAAGAACATCTGGAGCTAGCATTCCAAAACGGTCGAGGAACTCATCAAATGATCTTTTTGTTGGATACCCAGCACAACTTATCCTAATAGCCTCTAATACACCCTGCAACAATACCATTTGAAGGAAAATTATCAACCAGTGCAACATATGATAGTTTCTGGGAAATGCGATTTATTCTGTGGGGTAGAAGTGGAATTTTAGTTACCCCGCATCTTAACTGGTTTAAGACATTGAAGTTTTCAAATATTCCAGGCTTCAAAACTGTGTTGGGCTTTACACATCTGATGTAATGTGGTTCTGTTGTGTTCAGTGTCTCCATCAAAGCTTGTAGTTGTTGCTGTTTGTTGAAGTTTGAGTCAAGAGTAAGTCAGGGTCTCAGGGTTTACAAGATATGATAATGCTACTATGGAAAAAGGCTTACCTTGAAGCGGGTACCAATGGAAGAGAATTTAGATTGCTTTGATGTCTCATCAGGTAGCGGAGGGAAAAGATTAGCGACGAATGGGCACTTGGATGCATCTAGTAGTGCTTGGTGTTCTGCTACAACATAATCCTTGTTTTTATCAAGAAATTGGTCTGCTTGGTATGTGACCTGTAGAGCATGAGGCTTTAAAATGAGAAACCAAATTTTATTGTCTTTAGCTGGATGGTTGTGAGAATGAAAAATTTTCTTACATCTCCTGCATAATGGTTGATTGTGAAGTCTGTTCGGGCAAGTTTTGGCTTGCTGAAGCGCTTGTGTCCTTTATATGTCTGATACATCTTTTGAGCAAATGTCTCATGGGTTGCCTTGGGAAACATACTGCAGCAGAAGTGAACTTGTCTGTATCCTTGTTTTCAACATTGATGCATTATCTCTATCTCTTATTTTCTTTGTTTTTCAATGTTTTATTAGTTCTACTATTTTTTCTTCTATTTTTGGTGTCAGGAGGAGATAATGTCTCCTTTTACCTAAGGTAGCATGTGCCATTGGTGCAAGGTTTAGAACCTGCTTAATTACTTCATAACTCATAAGTAGGTGATTTTCATCTGTTTCTAGATACAGATATTCATGATATTGCATGTAGAAAAAATGCGTACCAGGCTTCATCAAGAAGAGCAATTATACCACCAGGTTTCTGTAAGGATATATAATCAATATTTCATGTTCCATATAATAGATATAAATTGTGTTAGTTGGACATACAATGGTCTTTGTGAGTTGGTACCTTCTCAATAAGATCCAAAACATCCTGGTTGTCTATGAATTCTACGTAACTCCAATTTATTTCCTCTTTTGTGTACTCTTCTTGCTCCATCTTGAATACGTGCTGTTAAGAAAGATGCCTGTTAGTATAAAATTACTTTAGTATAATGATGCTCAAACTGTACCTATAATGTCATTCTAACCTGATTAAAATGTTGTTGCAACTTCTCATTTGTGAGGTTGATACATAGCTGCTCAAAACTACCAAAAGTAATGTTCAATATATCTTTCTGTAGATTGTAATAATGTTTTTCTGTTTATTATGTACCTGTTGATCTTGAAGCTTTCAAAGCCATAAATATCTAGGACTCCAATTAAGCTTACTGCATTGGGATCTTGGCCAATTGAACTGTTTATCTTATCCACAATCCTGCCATAGTTCAAGAATTTACTCAATTTAATTCGGTCCTTGTCCAGTTAAATAACATTTGTTTCTGAACAAATTTGAAATCAAATTGGTTTTGGTTCTGAGACAGTCATGATTGCCTATTTGTTGAGATGGTATCAGGTTTCCTATGTAACTTTGCTTCACTTTGAACTTGGCTGTGTTAGACATGTTTAAATTTTCATGTTGGAGTATTATTGCTACTTGCCTGGATGACGTCACTAATTGCTATTAACAGGTTAATTAAGGAGTTGAGTCTAGTTTGCTTACCAATCAAACAATCTGGAGTATACAGTCTTTGCCAAGGCATCACGACTTAGGGCAGCTTGGCCTGGGTCCAGTGGTTTTGTAATGTTACCATCGGGAGTTACTATGACACGCTTACAGAGTGAGTCTTCTAGCATCTTCGCGTCAGACCTGAAGAAGCATACAGGAGGCCATGGAGAGGCATCATTAGAATGTAGATATGTTATTTTTTTTAAGGTGGTCCAAATAGATCAGAGTTCTAACATGAGGAGCTCTGCGGCAGTTTGAAGATGGAATTTTGATTTCTCATCTTTCAGTTTCGAAGAATCAACTTCATTCCCTTTTATGAAGTCAATGTTTCCAAGATGTAGAATTGCAGCCACCACACGGAATATAGCATCCTACAGATAGCACCATCTCTGTTAATTTTATTAATGGACAAAGGAAATCTTCAATTTATTAACATTGAAAGGCTCAACACCTGCTCATCCGGGCTGATCCCCACAATATCCATGGCATTTCTTGTCTCCAAATATTCTCTCGCATCATCTACATTTGCTACTTCATAACAATTTGATTGATTAAGATAATGGAATGTTCTTGGGTTCCCCAGCTTGAATTTCTTAACATCCTGTAAGGCGACAATATAGTTCAGCTAAATGTTTGTTATGCCTGACATGGTTGCTGAGTAGGAAAATGTACGGAGGTCACCTCTGGTGGTGCTGCACAGAGCATGTAGAAACAATGATAGTTTCTCTCTGGATCAGAGGCTTGGCACACACGTGACCTCTCAAGAAGATATGTACGAATTGCAGCACCAGATATCTTTCCGTGCTTATCAAATTGAATCTCAACAAATTTACCAAAACGACTGGTAAAACCACAGATTATTGTAAGTTGAACCAGAAAGAAAATTATTCTAAAAAAGTTCTAAAAAAAGTCTCTGTAATAGAAGAAAGAGTGTGAAAGTATATCACCTTGAATTATTGTTTTTCACAGTTTTGGCATTGCCAAATGCTTCCAGGACTGGGTTGGACTGAAGATGTGGAAAAATTACTGTTTAATTATCAATTGGAAATAGTTAATTTACAAACAGAAGTTCAAACTCACCTCCAAAACCTGTTGTTCTACTGTTCTTCCATCTGTAACAGATCTGCCCCCCATGAATGCAAGGTATCTCATGAGCATTTTTGTTGTCTCTGTTTTACCAGCTCCGCTCTCTCCACTTACCAAAATGGATTGGCTTCCCTGTTCATTTATCATTGCCCTGATATGTGAAATTAATGAGTCAATTCTACTTCTTTGAAGATAAGAACAATACTCTGGTTGAGCCAAAGCCAGTTTGTACGCTGTTTATATACCTGTAACAAGTGTCTGCAACGGCAAAAAGGTGTGGACTTAGCTCTCCAAAGGCAGCTCCCTTATACTGCTCCATCATGTGGATGTCATACAAGTGTGGCAGTCTCCGAAAAGGATTCACCGCAATTAGAATGTTCCCAGTGTAAGTCTGTTTATTTCATCATTACTTGTCAGATTTCTTATATCTTTCATTACAAAATAACTTCACTGCAGTGGTGTCGGGTAGGTGGTAGTTACTCACATATATCTCATTGAGGGAAAATCGACAGGCAAGGTTATATAGGACTCCTGGCTCATGGAGGTAAGCTAACTTGGTCATGTCATCGACCCCTGCTGGTGGTGCTTCTGTGTCTTTTGGATATATACTAGAAATGTCTGCAATTATCTGAAATTGAGGCAAATGCCTATGTTTAGTTTTTATATAATGCAAGCCTGTTTGGCCAATGAGCTCTGGCTCAATTGGAACCTCCTTGCCTTGCAAGTGCTTGATGGAGGGTGAGATCATGAGTTCAAGATCCACTTGGTGTGTGTATAATTTACCCAAAAAAGAAAATCATGCAAGGCTCTTTGAGATGTCAATAATTTAAGCTTCATAAGACCTATCATCATCTACAGAAATCCTCATTGATTCTCCCAAATAAAATTTTAGTGGCAGATGGATTTTTAAGTTAAATAGTCATCTTGACAGTCCAACTAAATTATAAATTCTGTTTTAAGTTGAGAAAACAAATTTGTGCCTAATGACCCCTTTCTTTGAGTTTTCTCCATTGCAACAGGAATACTTATTAGAGGCTCATCGGTTCTTATTGAAATCCTGTTTTATTGTTTCTTAAATCATGCATGCTTTACAATAAACCTTACTACCATAAATTTATGTGGTGATGGGTTGTTTTATAGATCTTCTACCTTTTATGTTTTTATTTAAAGTTTGTCTCCTGGAGTTAATTTTTTCTTACTTTTTCACTATTAGTAAAATTCATGTGACTAATCCTAACTAGTCTATAGAGGATCCAATAAGCTTTGTTGTCATTTCCAGTAAAGTTATACAAAGTGCCTACAGAGGAGCCCTATGAGGTTATGTATACGGTTTGAAAGTGCATGTTATATTAACATGAAGAGTATGAAAGGATGGACAACAATCTGTCTTGCTAGATGATAAAAGTGAATAAAGAAATAAATAAATGAAGGGGTTTTACGAATTCCAGAAATATGGGAGGTGGCAGAAGCATACAGTTTTGCCATTAGTGGCAATAATTGTGGCATCTCTGCCATTGATTTCTTGGACGTCACCATCGACCCATGCATCCTCAGGATCCTCTGCCCACACATGTGAGCCAACAACGATGTTCACTGGGCTTCCCTGGATCACCGTCCAATCCATATAAGAACAAGAAAAGTTAACCAACATCTTGTAGGGAAAAAAGTCAGTAAATTAAAACTGAAGGAAAACCATGATCAGGAAGCTTACCATTGCTAAAAGTCTATATGATCATCAAAATTCAAAAGGAGAGTGAACATAAGCAGATGAGTGTGTGTGTGTGTGAGAGAGAGAGAGAGAGAGAGAGGGAGAGTGCGTTTTGGAGGATGATGGTGTTATTCTATAAGGAATGATATTGCAACACCTGAAAGTAGAAAAGAATGTTAAAAAGGAATTCAAAAGCAGAGGAAATGCCAGTGGTGTAACTCAAAAAGCAAAAGGCAGAGTAGCCAGCTACACCTCACCTCCCTCCCTCCCTCCCTTACTCAATCCTTGTCAAGCTGTCAACTTTTCTGCTCATTCCACATAGGATGCTGACTTGGCACTCAGTGAAGCCCTCAGAACCATTAAACTGTATCATTGAAATATATAGTATTAGTAGCTGGGTCAGTTGTGTTCTGGTCTGTGTACCTACAATCAATTGCTTAAGCCATACGAAGAAGAAAGAGGCTTTGGAGCTGGCCTGGTGCAGTGAGTAAATAAATGCTTATTGTATGCATCAATCGCTTTGCTTATTGTATGCATCAACACACCAAAATGGCTGTACCAATTTTGCCCATATCACGGTGTTGTGCATAGGAGTTTTTAAATAGCAGCATTATTTTGATTAAAATTTTGGCACATAAAAATAAAAAGAGTTATCTTCTTTTGAATGGTCATTGCTTTACTTTGTATTAAATCAAGGAGTGGGATTAAAGATGGCTAGTTATTATTATTAGCTTTAGCTGGTTGTACAAACACGACTAAAAACAAAGTCTCATTGAATGTTAAAAGGCCCCATGTCGAGCACTTTTGGTTTTGTGTTTCCGAGAGGCCTAAGTTAGAGAGAGTTGGAGTAAGAGGCTCCAAATCCAACACCAATAATAGGAAATAAATTTTAGATATGTGTGTATATGGGGGGTGCACTTTCATTTAGATCTAAGGCTATTCTAGTGATTCTCATCTAAAAAACTCAATGGGAGGGACACATAATAGAAGAAATGGCAAATGCATACTATAGTCTATAATTAAATTAGGGACCCAACATTTCCCTACCTCGACTTTTTGAATACCTCTTCCCACCACCCACCAAACCCTGATGTGGCCTTGTGGGCCTTATTCTGGAGGGGCGGTGGAGAATGGACTAGTGGAGGAGATGGTTATGAAGTAGAATTGGAATTTCCTTTTATTGGACGGCGGAAGCCGGTGCCGGAATTTGGGCAATGGCCATTCACATGGGAAAAAGGTACCCTGTCGTGGGACCATGGAAACAATTAAAAAAAAAAAAGCTAGCACAAGGGTAACATGGCTTTCCAACCAAGCTTTCTCTATTACTTGTCAGTTTTTTTTCTTAATAATAATTATTTGCTTATGTCTAGTATCATTAATCATCATTACTGTTGCTTATACTAGCTATTTTAATAATATAAGAGTCAGGAGGAGCTCAGGGCAGAACCAGCTTGTGAGTTGTGACACTCGTATATTATACTAGAAATTTTAATAATACAGTATACGTGTTTTATTGAGCACCAAGTCCTATATATATATAAAGAAAAAAAGAAGAAGAAGAAGCTTAGCTCTGGATCGACCTTAACCTTCTCTTTTCTACTAATTTGATATATAGTTAATTGATTAATTTTATAAATAGTAAAATAATTAGATTTAAAAGTTGTATACTAAAAATCAAACTTTAATGTTTCTACACAATGTGGTGGTATTAAATTATTTTATTTATTTTATTTTCCATTGGGGAAATTTTGCAGTAACTTTTTTTTACAACATTTGAAACTCATGTTATTCTCCATTGACGTAAGTACAGCGTATAATGAACTCATAAAATCAACAATATTTGCTTGTTTGCTGTATTCATAAACTCCCAAGGTGCTAGATAAATTATTTGAATTTAGTTTAGTAATAGAATATTATCCAGAACTTAATATAATCAAACTGTAAAAAAGGGGAGGTTCTAATTCAAACAGTGGCCTTTTGCGTTCAGTTTTGATTCTTCGTCTTCCTTGGAAAGTCATTCTCGCTCTCAGTAAAATTCAAGAACTTTTTCTCCTTGTAGTCACGTTACAACCTTATAGGCTATAGTTTTCAATTGCATGAAAGAAAAGAAAAGAAAAGGGTAGAAGTGCAGAGCCATACAGTCGTTGTTGGCCAACGAAACCGTGAGATTGCTACTGCTTTGTTGGGCATTTTTTTTTTACGTGAACAGTATATATACTAGGTTGTCCTCCAGTTTTGTCTGTGCTTAAAAGTAGGGTGCATGTATATTTTTGAATCAAAGAAAAGTCTATCCCAAATAGGGAAAACTTCTTATATAGTAGTATCAACTATCCTCTAACGTTTGAAATGAGAGTTTAATAGTGGAGAAAAAAAAGGTTGATAATAAAAAGAGTTCTAAGATTAAAGTAGGAGAGAAAAAGTTCTTTTTAGGTAGAATCGTTGCAATTTGGTGCAACCAATTGGCGCAACCACGAATTTTAAACCCAATTTTTATTATATAGTATATGATATGATATTGTATGGAAGAAGGGATATAGTCAATCGATACTCCTTTGTGTGATTGAAGTTCTATTAATTGTGCGATCTTTGTCCATGCCATATCAGTATGGGTAACTTTTTAATAAATTATAACTTATTTATGTCTCTAGAAGCCATGATTTGCTTTTTCTTTTTTAAAATTTATTTTATAGAAATAAAAGAGGTATTTGATATTCATTTTTTTTAGCTAGATCTCGTCATGCTCTTGTCGATTTTGGTGGTTGGCAAACTCATAAATTGCACGGAAAAGCATACAAACCTGAATGGGGATAACTGAACAATTTTGACAATTAAAAAAAAAAGAAAAAAAAGAAGCCTATGAGTAGATTTAAACTATGATGGAACACTATGTTTGTGCAAAATTGTCTTTCTAAATCTTGATAGATTTTTTTTTTGTTTTGATAGAATAGATTAGAATATTTAAAACTACTCCTAAATTAAATTTTAAAGCCATAAAAGCAAATTTCATTTAAGAATTCTTTAAAAAAATTGATAAATTTCTTCCACAAAATTTAAACCGCATCACTTCTCACTTTCCACTACATTCTTATATCTTATCATTCTTCAAATTGAAAAAATAAGATTCCCTCATCTTCTCTTCGCTCTTAAAATTAGCCTATATGTTTTACATTACCAAAATTTACGGGATACTATCCTAAAATTAAACCATTACAAATTTCTCATTTATCTCAAATCTATATCTATTTCTATATAATAATAATAATAAAAAAGTGAAACTTTTGACTTTTTGTAGACCATTCTTTATTATGCCATGTGTCTATATAAATTTATGCCACATATTCATTTAAACATACCAAGCAATTGTTTCTTTTCATTTTGTCCGTTAAGTTTTAGTATTTACTCACCATTTTAGATAATATGTATATATTAAAACAAAAAATTGTCATTGAAAAGAAAAGCATTAGCAAGGCTTAGGGAAGAGAATGAGAAATTTGAGAAGAAAAACATTCGTAAGACGTTTAAAGAAATCATTCAGTTTTATTGTTTCTACCATTGGCGTGGCATGGTTCCTAAACCTTTTCACTATTTAAAAAAAAAAAAAAAAACCGACTCACAAAAAAATCAACTGTCCAAATTGTTGGGAATTTAGAAGAGTAATATAATGAAATAACAAAATGATCCAGTAGACAAACTGAAAATTTGATTGGCTTGGAGGCACAATTGAATGTTATTTTTAGACAATATTTTCCAATCACACAAGAGTTGCTAAAGGGTTACTACAAATTTTTCCTTAGGATACAACCAAATTTATTGGGTTCTACAAATAACACTTTTGGAGAAGATCCACATGTTTTTTGTGTTTTTAAGAAAGATGAAAGAGAAGAAGTTGAGAAAAGGTTACCAAATGAATATGAACCACTATTTATACTCAAATGATTATGATCATTTAATATGCACATTTTAGATCAATAGACGCATATTCATTTAATAGGCACATTTTCAGTCAATAGACATATCTATATATATATAATAATAGATGAAGCAAAGAGAGTGTGAAATCAAATTCCAAATTAGAACTCTAATTGTGTGCCACATGTACACATCAAATTAGAATTCCTAATTAAAGTTCTAATTTTGTCCCATGAGTCTAGAATCTGAAATTGAAGTTGAATTTTGCATCATGTGGCTAAATGTATGTGGGCTCATTCTCATTAAAACCACCTCTATGTATCAGGTCAAGTGAGTTACTGTGCTAATTAAGTTTTTTCTTAATTTTGCAGTCAAACATAAAAACCAAAGAGATTAATATCGGTGAAATTGAAGTTGAATTTTGCATCATGTGGCTAAATGTATGTGGGCTCATTCTCATTAAAACCACTTCTATGTATTGGGTCAAGTGAGTTACAGTGCTAATTAAGTTTTTTCTTGATTTTGCAGTCAAACATGAAAACCAAAGAGATTAATATCGGTGATAAGAGCTTGGTTTGGGTACATTGCATAATTTCCAAAAAGATAGCAAAGCCAGAGGTTGCATCTTTGTTATAAATTGCTTACAAAGTTTGCATCTTTACATTTGCACTGAGTTTCGAATTAAAGTGCTTTCTTCTTGGTTCTGACACTGAGTTTTGTTTACTATTCACTTACAAAGTTTGCATCTTTAAATTTGTTATAAATTGCTAATATGTGATTAAATGCACATTATGTCTAAAATTCACTATCCTTATATTTGGCTTTTTGTTCAGGTTTGGCACCTATAACAATGAAGAAAGCACTGCTGTGGACCGATGGATGATACTTTTTGTAGGTTGCAACGGAACTTGGTGATCAATGAAATCTCACGCGAATTGGAGAGGACCCGGCTGTAGATGTCTAGATGGCAGATGTGAGTCACTATGTTTTAAAAATTTTCAGTGATGGTAAATGTTATGAACAATGTAAATTTTTCGGAGAGAGATTTATTATTCTATATTTACGCAAGTTTGGTTGCCTTCTTGGAGTGGATCACTCCACCCTGTCTTTTTACTGGAATTTTTTATTCAGATTGTTACAATTTAATCCAAAATTTTATTTGAATTTTCCTATTGTTGTTACTATCATATATTATCATTCCAATTGTTCAATTAGAATATGAAATTGGAGTCCAATTTTACTATACACGCGTACAATCTAATTATTTTTAATTTTGCCGTCATGTGTATAGAAGCCAATGAGATGAAATTAATAACACATTAAACACTCATGCTTTGAGAATCGGTAGTACCAATCTAAACCCATTAGACCTGCTTTGTGATAATACAGCTATTAAGGATGTATAAAAACACACACAAACCCATCTCTCTATAAAAAGAAATTGGAGAGAATTTCTTTTATCAGCCATGGAACTTCAGATGTTTTTTCTTCACACAAATGCCCATCATGTAACAAAATGACCCATCGTAAAACTACAAAATGAGTACAACTCTGAGGGTTTTTTTTTTTTTTTTTTTTTAAGCTACGAAAATTTCAATCATCAATAGAGATTGAAGATTCAAAAGCGTGAATGGATCTTTTGGATAAACATTGTCACCAAGATTTATCTTTCTGTGTAAAATATATATACTGCTAAGTTTTGTTAATGAAATTTTCTGGTTAATAATATGAATTTAGACTTAACTGAGCTTTTTAAACATAAATAAACTCATGATTAATAATATATCCATTCACGTGCGGTAGCACGGGGCTACATACTAGTTTTCATTTAATAGAAACATTTTTGGTCATTAGACACCTTTCTATTCAATATGCATATTCAATATATATCCAATACGAAGGGTTATGACTTTTCAATAGGCACATTTTGTATATTCAATATGAAGAGTTATGACCTTTCAATAGGCACCTTTTGATATATATATTACAACCTATCTTGTATATACCTATATATACAACGCAAACTAAACTAGAAATGCAACATTCTGTCTTTTATTCTTTCCTAAATAATAATAAAAAAAAACTAATAAATAAAACAACATTGATTTCTGCATAACTAATAAAACTTTGTGCTATTTTTTTTCAATATCTTTTATTTATTTTGATGGTGTAATGGTAATCTTTGAGCTGTTGGAAAGCAGAGGCGCATTCCTTAGTCCATTCGAATCCTTCCCATTTATTCAGCAGCTGGAAGAATGGCTTGCATTTGTCTGCCGATGTAGAAATGAAGCGATTCAAGGCCGCAGTCATTCTGGTCAGTTTATGAACTTCTTTGGGATTCTGAGGAGGCCGCAAGTTGTTGATTGCCTTGATCTGGTCGAGATTCACTTCAATTCCCCTATGGGTAACCATGTAGCCCAGAAATATGCTCGATCCCACACCAAATGAGCACTTGGAAGCGTTTAAGCGCAACTTGTGATTTCTGAGGACTTTAAGAACGTCTCTGAGATCCCCAATATGCTCGGTTATGACCTTGCTTTTCACTACCATGTCGTCAATGTAAACCTCCACGTTCTTACCCAATTGAGGTTCGAACATCCTAGTCATCATTCTTTGGTAGGTAACTCCTGCGTTCTTTAGACTGAATGGCATCACCTTATAGTGGTAGTTCCCAATGGGAATGGCGAAAGCAGTTTTTTCCTGGTCATCCAAAGCTAGTGGTATTTGATGATATCCTTGAAAAGCGTCCAAGAAACTCATCCAAGGGTGCCCAACAGTAGCATTAACCAGCTGATCGATTTTTGGCATAGGGAACGGATCTTTTGGACAAGCTTTGTTCAAGTCTGTGAAGTCCGCACATACTCGCCATTTTCCGGTCTTCTTTTTCACCACTACAGTGTTAGCCAACCATTCAGGGTAAAATACTTCTTTAATTGCCCCAACCCGTTTGAGCTTCATCACCTCTTCCCTGGTAGAATCTGCGTGTTCCTTAGATGGGCGTCGAAGTGGTTGCTTTTTAGGAATGATGGCAGGATTAACGTTCAGGTGATGGCAAATGAACTCTAGGTTCACTCCTAGGGCCTCAATGGAGTCCCATGCAAATACATCCACGTTGGCTCTGAGGAACTCTAATAACTCCTCCCTCTCTCAATGAGGCAACAGGGATCCGACTTGAAAGAATCTTTCCGGATCGTTGTCGATGACGACCTTTGTCAAGCTTTCACATTCTGCTTCCTCAGCCATGCCCTCGGCACTCAGCTTTGAGGCCTTTAACTGCTATTGGTCCTTTCCACTATGGGCCGAGGATTCGGCCTCTGGTTTATGCCGGATTGCTGCCACCAAGTACTGTCTAGCCACCGATTGGTACCCCAAAATCTCTTTAACTTGCCCCTCGGATGGGTACTTAACCTTCTGATGAAGCGTAGAAGACACAGCCCCTAGAGTGTGGAGCCAGGGTCGGGCAACAATTGCGGGGTAGGGCGAGTAAGTGTCCACCACTATAAAATCCACTTCTACTATTTCTGGGCCAGTTTGCACAGGCAGCCTGATTTGACCTTTCGAAATGACCACCTTTCTGTCGAAGCTGACTAAGGGAGAGTTGTACAGCGTCAGATCCTCAGATGTCAAGTTCAGCCTCTTATAAAGGTCTGGGTACATTATCTCCGCACCACTGCCTTAGTCCACCATCACTCTCTTCACGTCATACCCTCTATCCTGAGGGTGACCACCAAGGCATCATCATGGGGTTGGATAGTTCCGATTTTGTCCTCGTCCGAGAAGCTCAGCACTAGTTGAGCTTCTGCTCTGGCCCTCTTTGGCACCCTGCTAACATCTTCGGAGGGCTGCCGAGCAATGGATAGTACTCTGGACGGGCAAGACCTAGTTCTACCTGGCGCGGCAAAGATAACGTTTGTCGTGCCTAAGGGAGGTCTTGAGAAATCATCCCTCTGGGACCCTGTGTTCGTCTGGTTCCCCTGACCATGGGTATGGTGCAGGAACTATTTTAACTTGCCCTTGCTGACGAGTTTGTCCGGGTGGTCCCAGAAACTCCTACAATCCTCCGTGGTGTGTCCATGATCCTGGTGGTATTGGTAATAAAGGTTATGGTTGCACCTTTCAGGATTTCCTACCATTTTGTTTGGCCTTTTGAAGAAAGGATCATTCTTGATCTTCTCCAGAATTTGATGTACCGGTTCTCGGAACACGGCGTTAACTGCCTGAAGGTTCGCCGACCCTGGTGGTCCGGCCCAATCCCTTCGCAGCTTGTTGTTGCCATGGCGATTCGACCTGAAATCCCTGAGGGATAACCTTATCCTTTCCCTTACCCTGTTGCTGGTTTTCCTCGACTCTCTTATACTTATCAATCCTGTCCATTAGTTGGCGCACACTGGTAACGAGCTTGCCCGTTAGTGACTTTTTCAGGCCGTGTTCAATCGGAAGGTCGAGCTTAAAGGAACTAATGGCCACTTCGTCAAAACCATCCTCCATCTCGTTGTACACCTCCCAATACCTATCCGAATACGATTTCAGACTTTCACCTTCTTGCATTCTTACAGATAATAGGGAGGCTAAGGATTGAGGAACTCTGTGGCAAGTGACAAAACGGGAACCGAACGCCTGAGTAAGTTCTTGGAAAGAACTTATAGAGTCTGTTTTCAAGCTGTCGAACCACCTCATAGCGACTGGTCCCAGACTGGACGAGAAAACTTTACACATCAAGGCTTCATCTCTGGAATGAACGGCCATCCTTTGGTTGAAATGACTCACGTGCTCAACAGGGTCTGTTCGGCCGTTATAGATGATGAACGTTGGCTGGTGAAAGCATCGTGGGAGTCTTGCATCCTCAATGTTTTTTGTAAAAGGAGACCTGGAGATTTGTTCCAAGGCCTTACTCATAGCGTCATGTCCTACGCCTTGATGTGACGGGCTCCGCGTCCGCCGTTGACGATGATGTTCTTCTTCACAGGTGAAGGATTCACTGGGTGGGGTTCGAGACCTCTGCCTGTAGTCAGCATCTCTTTCTTGATCAAAAGAAAGGTCTGAATCTTTAGAAGCTTTCCTCTTTTTAACATGACGTAGTTCTTTTTTTAACCGATCAATCTCCAGCTGCATGATCTTGTTATCGTTTGCATGGGAAATATGGTTCTTCCTTTGAGTTCGACTCCGGCCGGTGTGTGTGGTGTGTACACTTCCTTCGCGGTCACCTCTCCATTCAAGGTTGAGGAAGGGGTCACCGCGCTTAGAGCCCCTTGATTCCGCTTGTTGTTGACCTGGTTCAGTCATAGTTAGCTGTAATGCTCACTCAAGCCCTTCCCACAGATTGCGCCAATTGTAGGGTCACGGGTTTTCGACCCAGGCCCAAAGACTGGTTTGGACAGAGATTTTGTGAGCCCAAGACAATAAATTTGTAGAGAGTGGGCCTAAGAGTTAGGTTTTAATGATTCATATTAACGACTAAGTAAGGATTCAATGGTAAACAGAAGTGAACAACACATCAAACTAAATGAAATGGTAGTCCGAGGAGACTGAATAGAATTCAAGACACTAGTTGTGAGTTTTCATACAATCCTTCGTGCTACAGTAATTCTCTCTTTTCTCCTTCTTCCCTTCTTTTTTCGTCCCCCCTTATGGGGGATCTTTTACATTTTTATAGGTCCTTTCAGGCCATTCTGGTCTTACACTTGTTACCCATCCAGA
Source organism: Quercus glauca (assembly GCA_023736055.1). Lineage (NCBI taxonomy): Eukaryota > Viridiplantae > Streptophyta > Magnoliopsida > Fagales > Fagaceae > Quercus > Quercus glauca. The sequence continues at coordinate 105,760,083 of CM043318.1, forward strand.
CCCTCACTTGAATGCATGTCCCATCAAATATCTTCTTTTGTTACCTGTAAGTGGCAGTGGCTAGTGGTTGCACTGTTCAGGGGTCTCCTCCCCATAAATGCGTCCAGAAGAGTTGGTGCAGTGCATTTAATGTGGTAGTAACAGCTTTTCTTTGAGATATTTCCATATTATCATCTCCTTCGTACGTGTCTGAAGTTCGTCATTGTCATTCTAACTACTTGATTGGTCGCCCAAGTCATCCGAGCACTTGTTTGAGTGAGACTTGATATATCCGAGAAGGGAAACCTCCTTGGACTATATTTCTCCATCCTTTCTTTGCGTGACCCTTCATTCCGTGGCCTCTTCTAATTATTCATCACTCCTCGGACATACCCATGAACAGGGCCCAAAGCCCAGTGCACAATTTTGGGATCTTGCCCCCACAATATACATGTGTTGCATATTTTTAACTTTCTTAAGTTTTTTTAGTTGTAGTTATCCGAAAGTTTTGTTAAATATTTGAAAGTAGAGTTTTTTTTTTTGGATAAATTTGAACATGGTTTTTTTTTTTTTTTATAGAAGTTGAACGTGGGTTTGAATGTGGTATTTGAAATTTTTTGGATTTCTTTTGCATATGATTGATTTCTACTTTTTAGTATATTTTTTTCTTCAAAAAAAAAAAAAAAAAAAACAAACGTAAGATAAGATTAAGGGAAACCGTTATTGAAAAATTTTTAAAAAAAGTTAAAATTTTTTTTTAATGCAAAGAAAAAAAAAAGTTAAGCCTTGATAAAGGAAAAAAAAAAAAAAAAACCTGAAGAAACTCCAAATCCAAATCCAAGCTTTATAACTCCATTGACATTATTGAATCCTTTATTCACAAACAACGACCTTCAACTCCCATTCTCATTCTTGGTACATGTTTCTTGGTTCTTCTTGTGCATTTTACATATAAAGGGTATGCTAATTCCTTTCAGATTTCATCAGGTTCTTTTCATTTCAAGACTCTTTTTTCTTGCCCAATTGCCATTGAAAACTCTGGTTGTTACATCCAGGCTGTATTAGTTGAGTACTTGACTACTTGGGTTCCCGTTGAACACAAAAGAGATAAGCCTATAATTAGAATGCAAAATTTTTATGCAAAATTTTAATGAAATTTTCTACTAAGAATTTAAGAACATACCTTCAATGAATTGTTAGGGTCTTAAATTCCTTTGCATTTACTTCAACTCCACCCTTTCTTCCTGTGGGTGGTCGGGATTTTCACCTCTTTGAGGCTTGACACCCTATACCTCACCTTAGAAGGCTTTGTCCGCTTTGAGGAGCCAAGCCCTCACGGTTTTGTATTACGAAAGGGTGGGATTGTCCCACATCGCTTAAGTAACCCTCCCACTCATGGTTTATAAGCCCTTGGAGCAACCATGAGTGGGAGGGTTACTTAAGTGATGTGGGACAATCCCACCCTTTCGTAATACAAAACCGTGAGGGCTTGGCTCCCCAAAGTGGACAAAGCCTTCTAAGGTGAGGTATAGGGTGTCAAGCCTCAAAGAGGTGAAAATCCCGACCACCCACAGTTCCCTATACAAAAAATAGAGAATCAACTTTGTTAGAAAATAGTTGCAAAATGCAAAGTTAAATGAGAAAGGAAAAAAAAAAGTACCAACTGCTCATGTGAGGATTCTGTCAATGAATTTTCTGGTTCTTAAAGTTTCTTAAATTCCTTTGCATTTACTTCAACTTCACCATCTCATCACTATACAGAAAATTGAGAATCAATTGTGTTAGAATATAATTGCAAAATACAAAGTAAAATGAGAAGGAAAAAAAAAAAACCAACCATTCATATGATGACTCTGTAAGCAATTGCTATATACGTAAAGTTTGAAAGAGAAAAATGATACTGGAGAAGTTATCTTTAAAGTTAAAATTATAAAATTGTTGAGGAAACTGCTTCTAAATAATAAGCAAACTTTTAGGAATAAAAATACCTAAAACTTTTTTTTTTTAAAATGTAAAACCGTGTTGGTCAGTAGGCTATTAGTAGAGGATTCTAAAATTTAGGATTTATTTTGCTTGAAATTGTAAAAAAAAAAAAAAAATTGTGGTCCTATTTTATAGGCAATGTTTTAGTAAAAGATAGAAGTGTATTTTTACCGGACTATCCCTTAGTTTTGTTCCTACTTAAACCTAGGGAATAGGGGTATTTTAGAATTTAAAAAAAAAAAATCTTGTTCAAACAGGAGCAGCCCCTTAAATAGTAGTACTAGCCTCTGAGCACACGCTCACGCGTGTGCTTAGAGGCTCTTCCATTTTTTGGGTAAGAGTTAATTTAAAGTATTTATTATAATTTGAGATTACTAAATTTTCCAATCATAAAAAAATCTAGGGGTGTGATGAAAAATTATTTCTCCACACATGATACTCATCACACCCCTAGGTTTTTTTTTGTGATTGGAAAATATAGTAATCCCAAATTATAATAAATGCTTTAAATTAACTCTTACCCAAAAAATAGAAGAGCCTCACGCGCGTGCTCAAAGGCTAGTATTCCGTAATTATTATTCATTTTTGCCAATTTTGATTATGCAGTAATCAAAGTGTTATTGATTGGAAGATGATGCTATAATTTAGTATTAACCTTTTGGGGAGGAAAAAAAAGATCCTCTGAATAAATCTTATAAATAATACATTTATTGAAAATGCATAATGAAATTGTAATAATAAAACTACTTTCAAAATACATGTGATGACCTTTACAAAAGCTATCATGAAGAAGTTTATGGATCAAATTATTAAATTTTATCCAAAAAATGGAAGAGCCTTTGAGCACGCGCTCTAGTTTTCTTAATTAACTTGAATCAATGCACTTTTTTGGTGCATTACTAAAATTAATTTGTACCTTTAAGTCTTTAACCCATGCAATCTTGATACAATTCATTATCAATATTTACTTTGCATAATTGCGTCGGACAAATAATATTTCATTGATAAAATTTTGTATTCAATACAATTTCATTTGCAAAATACTATCACATCTCTTGACTTAGTTAGTAAAATAATCTCCTCTTATACATAACACTTGGAATATTACTTTACAAATTCACTTGGATGCAAATTCACTCAGATGCAAATGCACTTTGGATGCAAATTCACTTGGAATATTACTTTAATGACTTAGCTATTGAAATAATCTCCTCTCATACATAACACTTGGAATATTACTTTATAAATTCACTTGGATGCAAAAGAGTTTTGGATGCAAATTCACTTGGAATATTACTTTAAAAATTAAATTGCTAGTTTTCAAATAAGTTACTTTTCCTTAATCAATCTATTCCTTAATCAGTTTTTAATTTTTTTAATTTTTTTTTTGTCTCGCATATGCAAATAAACTATATATCCAAAATAAGTAATTCTCAAATGGGCACTATAAAATAAAATTTAAAAAAAAAAAAAACTATTGTACCTTTCATGATTAACTTCCTAAATCTCTCAAAAAAAAAAAAAAAAAAAAAAAAAAAAAAAAAAAAAAAAAAAAAAACTTTCTTAACTCTCTACACGTGAAGACTTATCCTATACAATTGTGTATTATCACCCAAATCCAAGTTTTTAACAACTCTATCTGAGGGGAAAAAAAAGAAGAAGAAGAAGATGCATTTAGTTGGTAATCTAGTGAAGGCCTAACAATATTGCCAAATTCACATTGAAAGAAAAAATTTTGTGATCCCTAGCATGTTACCTTATTTTGAAAATTGAAATATATACACAGTTACAACTTGTAACTTATACATCCCAATCATTCTTCTTAATCTTTTAGATCAACCTGCTAGAAAATTAAAAAAAAAAAAAAAACTTATAAAAAAAAAGAATTACAATTTTTTTTCCTCACAAATCCAACAAAGAATAGATGAAGATATTAAAAAAGAAAAAGAAAAAAAGAAATTAGATGTCTCATACTCCTTTGCATTCATCGGGGCTCTTTGATAAGGGCTTATGTAATATTGTGTCTCTGATTCATCACCGTCGTCAACTATTCCGCAATCAATCTAATCACTGAATGATAATCTCTTTCAATATGCGTCTTCTCTCTATCAAAATACATAAATATAAAAATAAGCTTTAAAAAATTATATCAATATGACTCAAGAAATAAATATTTAAAAAAATAAAAAAGAAATTAAAAGTAAGAGTGCGTGAGAGGAAAGAGAGTTACCTAATTGTGATTTGTGAGAAGGTGGATTAATTGTAGAGCACCATTTAATCTCTTTCAAAATGTGTCTTCTCCTTGTCAAAATGCATCAATGAAAAATATTCTTAAGAAAAATACATCAACCAAAAATAACTATAAGAAAATTTTATCAAAATGACTAAAGAAAAAAAAAAAAAAAAACCTGAAAATGAAATTGAAAGTAAGAGAGTGCAAGAGGAGAGAGAGTTACCTAATTGTGATTTGTGAGAGGGTGGATTAACTATGGAGTACCCTTTTTCTCTTTTTTCAAATTAATCAGTTTTGGCACTTTCTATTGAAAAAAATGATGAATATAAATGGTCAATTTTTAGTAATTATCTTAAATAATAACTACTGAGTTTAGTGGGAGGTGAAAGAGAGGGAAATGGATAAATGGATTGGTAGGATAAAAGAGAGGGAAACGGAGAAGTTTTAATTTTTTAATTATTTTTTTTTTTGAATAGGATATAGCAGACATTTGAATACTGGTGAGGTAAACAACCTTTTTCTTTTTTAATTTTTATATGTGATGCAGTGGGTTTTTGGTGGAATGTTTGTTATTATTAGCAAGAATTTCGGGTTTTTTGAAATTTGGTAGTGTTTGACATTGAGCCTACTTCTAAAAATGCTAAATTTTAGGGAATAAAAAGATGAACGTGAAGAAAAAAAATCCCAAATCTTAGGAGTGCTCTGTTTGTCTATTTTACTAGATTATCCTTTAGTTTTGTCTTTACTTAAACCTAGGAAAATAGGGACATTTTGGAACTAAAAAAATCTGGTCCAAACAGGTGCAGCCCTTTAAATAGTAGTATAAATATAGATAGAAACGTGATTTGTCAAATCGTTTGGCTCCACAAAATCAGCACCACAAAATCAGCACGTTTGTGTTTTCAAAATCCAAATTTTTCACGTTTACAAAACACTATGAAGCTTTGCTTTTTCAGAAATGCAGATGAGCTAACCGCTATTTTTTTCTTCAGAAAGTCAAAATAACGCCAATACGATAAGAAATACCAACTTTATCCCTTCCCCCATGTATATATCTTCCTCTATTTTCTCAGTAAGTCTATACTCCTCCATGCAGTAGCAACGCCACGTTCAGTCCAGGATGTTCGGAACACCCTGACCTTAAAAAGAAATTATATGTAATAATTAAAAAAAATTATTTGTTTACTCTTAAAAAAAATTAGGAACACCCTCAAATAAAAATTATTAAAAAAAAAAAAAAAAACTCTAACCTCACGGTTCTCACAGTTCCTCCCACAGGTTGAGAAGAGATCAACGTGTTTGTGTTTCTTATTATGTGGGGATGAAATAGAGATGAGATCTTTTATATTTTTTAAACAAAAAAATTCCACAGCCACACACCTGTTTTCATGTTACTTTGACATGTATTTTAGTTTTGAAAAACGTGTTTCAGACTAGTTGAATACCTGCTACTTTCTAAAAAAAAAAAGTTAAATACCCGCTACAATTTCAAACTTTAATATATGTAGTTTTTTTTTTTTAATGAAATAAACTTTTTTTTTTTTTTTTTTGGTTGAAAGGAAACTTCAATTAACAACAAGCCAGCCTCTAAAACAGAGGGGACAAAACGATCATACAGAGCTCCTGCCGAATCAAGGCTAAGGAGAAAAGCTACATTCGGAGGGGGGTCAATTAAAATTGAAAAATCTTGGCTAAGCAGCCCACCCCTTCTAGCAAGGACATCTGCACATTTATTAGCCTCCTTATAACAATGTTGAATTCTTACACAAGGAATGGCTTTCAAGCTTTCCCTACAATCAGTGACCAAGATATCTATTCCGTTAGGATTGTCCAACTCCTTATTCAATAGATCAACAACCAGTTTTGAATCTAGCTCCACAATTACTGCTAGAAGCTTGAGGGCTGAACACGAGCGAATACCATCTCTGAGTGCCCATAGTTCAGCTACCACACTCGTAGTAATACCAATAGCTCTAGCATACCCCTTAAGCCAATCACCCTTCTCATTTCTAATTAAACCCCCTCCACCAGCCAACCCAGGATTCCCCATTGAAGAGCCGTCTGAGTTCAACTTGACCTAATTGGAAGGAGGAGGCAGCCATTGCACTTGGATTTTTACTTTGACTCGATTTTGCTTCTAAGTCATTCCAAGGTACAAGAATTCCGAAGCCTTGGCCAAAGTCTCAAGCTTCAATTCCTTGTGATGGTTTGGATTATCAAAAGCAATGCAGCTCCGATTCAGCCAAAGAGTCCACACCGCGAAGGGAAAGAGAATGCTCCAACTGAAATTCGAAGAAAGACTAGACATGGAGGTTTTACAATTCAACTTCAGCCAATCCACTAAATGCAAGCATAAAATAGATTACTATGGAATGGCAGAGAGAGGGAATTCCAAAAGGATTGAGCTTTAGGGCAGTCCCTTAAAGCGTGGTGAATTGTTTCTGACTCATTATTACACACGGGGCAAAGGAAAGGAATATCCGTACCTCTTTGAGCAAGTAAGGCTTGAATCGGGATGCTTTGGTGACAACATTGCCAGAGGAAACATTTGATCTTCGGGAGAGTAGCAGCTTTCCAAACCCAATCACTCTTGAACAGATGCTTTACATTGTTATTGTCACCCCTGTTGGCTAATTTGTAAGCTTCCTTAAGTTTAAAGTCTCCATTAGGAGATGAAAACCAAGAAAGCCGATCTTCTCCTTGATTAGAGAAAGGAAGAGGAGTGGCTTTCATTTCCAGAGCAAGAGACTTAGGAAAGGCAAAGGAAAGGCTTCCCTAGTCCCAACCCGAAAAATTAGAAGCATCCCTTAGAGAAAGATATTCCTCACCTTTATTCAAAGGACCTTCAATCTGACTTCTTAAAGTACCCTTATTCATCCATTTGTCAAACCAGAGAGAGAGGGAGCTGTTTCTACCTGCAGTCCACTTAGAGCCGTTTAAGAAAGTAGCTTCATCTTTCATCAGACTGATCCAAGCGGGAGAGCTGGTGGATGTATATAAATACAATACGTGTAATGTCATTAATAATTTCAACTCTGTGCTACGGATGAATAGAATATCTTATATATTAGTAGTTTGGTTAATTGGCTAATTATATTAGTAAATTACAAATTTAACAGAATATCTTAAATAATTAGACGATATTTATTAATCTTTGTAGCAAATTATGAGAAATATCTTCTAATCTTCAATCAAGATATATTTTTAACATCTTTAAATATTGTTTTTGTTAAAATTGTTAAAATTTATGTAATTATTTTATTTATTTTCATATTAATTAATTATTAAATTAATTATGACATCATCACGGTTTAACTACTGTGAGGAACAAATTTTTTTTTTATTAAATTGTGTAATTTATGTTTATTGAGGAACACCCTAAAAAAAATTTCTAGAGCCACCACTGCCTCCATGTATATTTTATTAGATTGTGTAATTAAAAGAACACTGATTAAAGAAAAAATGACAAAATAACCTTAACAAAATAGTTAAGTCTTTTTTTAGAATTTACACCCTGAATAACCATTTTTAAAAGAGCTTATCCAAATGCTTAATATAGCTTTAAAAATAAAAAAACTTATATTTTTACATTTTTACCAAATACTTGTCTGTAATTCTTAAAATGACGTTTTCAGAATGCACGCACCTCCTTGAGCAGCCTATCCAAAACAGGCCCCTAGAGTCTTCTCTGGAGCTCTTCTCTAAGCGCGTTTCAAACGCACACCTAGAGTCTTCTCTGAAACTCTTCTCTACTACAACATTTTCACTCCCCTCTGAAACTCCTCTCTTTTCCAAACTTCTCTCTGAAATTTCGATTCAAGCACGGAGACGATCTATTCCATCTGAAATTCCGATCCAAGCACGGCGCCGATCTGAAACTCCTCTCTGAAACTCCGATCCAACCACGCCGATCCAAGCAGTCCGATCCAAGCACGCCGATTTAAGCACTCCGATCCGCCACAAGCGCCGATCTACAAGTGCCGATCCACTCTCTCTGTCTCTGTTGGTGTGTCCGTGTGTGGGTGTGTTTGGTTTTGTGTTGTCTGTGGTTGATTTTGTGGTTGATTTTTGATTTTTGTGGTTTATTTTTGATTTTATGTCTGTGGGAGTGTGTGTATCAGAGGAAGAAGCAGATGATGAGGGCGTTGGTTTTGCAGATGGAGAAGAGAGAGAAAAAAAGGAGCGAAATTATAAATTTTAGGGTTTTTTTTTTTATATGTTTTATGGAGAAATCAAATGGGGGGTTTTGGAAATATTTTTCCCCTTTTTTTAAATTCCCCCTTTTTGAGTAGTGGCCTTATCAATATTTGACCAGTTAGCTAAGTAATGGTTGATTTTAATCCTGTGTTGTTTCATGATGGCTTAGGCTCTCTTGATTCCAAGTCTTTTTTCGTCTTAGAGGAGTGAGAACTATGAAAAAAATTTCATTTTACAGTGAACATCGTTCATCTATTTAAATCTCCTACCGAACCTAGAGTCTAGGACAAGCCAGTGCACGAACCCGGTTAGGCCTGAGTCCAGAACTTACTAATCCCAGTTACTCAAAAAACAAAAAAGACTTACTAAACCGAGGCCGAGCCCATGACCCAAGTCCACAAACACTTTGAGCCCACTTGTCGAAGGCCACGTTCAAATCAACACCTTCTTTTTATTTTTAAAATTTTTTTTTTTATAAATTTTATAAAAAGTTGGTACACATTTATATTTGATCCCAAATATATAAAAACTTTAAAGCGAAAAAGAACGTTTTGACATTTGACATATTTTTGGATTTCTCAGGTTTCTTCGAGGATTATCATTGACAACCTTAACGCATTGCGAACTCACCGAGCCAAACTATGGTAAGTTGTCTTTGCGAAACCCCTAGTTTAATTTCCCAATTTAATGATTTTGTCTTTGATAATGTCAAATTTCGAGATTGAAAGTTTTGATCTTTCCGAACTTTATTCCTTACTCGATGTGAATCTTAATGATTCTAATATTTCTTGAGCTATATTTTGGTTTCTGATCGTGGGTAATTACTTGATAGATTAATATTTTTGAAGTGATATTTTATAGGGTCATATGTGTAGCAGTGTAATTAACTGATATAATTATCAATTGGGATTAGTTAACAAAAAATTATCAATAGGATTTTTTTTCTTACAGTTAAAGACAAGGGAAACAAGGATTAATTAGAAGAAAGAAGGTAGGGTTAGTTTAATTTCATAGGAAATCCTTAAGGTCATGATATTTTAAGTTTAATTTCATAGGAAATCCACAAGGTCATGATATATTAAGAAATTGGCTGTTTTTTGAATATGTTTAGAATATTTTAAGGGACATTGAGTTGCTAATTGATTGGTATTTCTGTGTTCTACTTGGTTTTCAGTTTACTGCATTTGTATTAGTTAGTTGTGGAGGATCACATGAAGGCAGGAGATTAATGTTGAGAAATATTTTTGAAAACATGGTGTCACTATGGATCATGTGTGACATACATACATTACACTTCCTATTAAAATGTTAATAAAGCCATATACCTTGTTCTTGATCTATTTAGAGACCTATACTTGGTTAATGATACTCTTTTTTTCCTAAAAATTCTATCTCCTCGTCAGTCAACTCACTATAGAGGGGCATCTAGGAAAGATAAACCCAGAGGACGCCAGCATGGGTTAACTCAGCAGAAAAGGCAAGAGATCAAGGAAGCATTTGAGTTATTTGACACTGATGGCTCAGGTATTGAAATTATCTGTTGTCGTGTTTGTAATTTTTTTTTTTAATTTTAAATTTCTAATAATTTTTTTGTTTGACCTTCTTGTTTAGGCACTATTGATGCCAAGGAGCTGAATGTCGCCATGAGGTAAGAAGTTCATGTCAAATTTACTAAGAATTTTCAAGTTGATTCCTCATGAAACATTACAACAGAGATGTTTGCTTTTGACAGGGCTCTTGGTTTTGAAATGACAGAAGAGGTAGTTTCTTTGCACCATTTTATTCCCTTGTTATTTTTATTTTTTATTTTTTTCCTGTGTGGTCAAGTGCATGTGTCTGTGTACAAGTCTGCACGTGTTTTTGAAGAGTGTGGTTTGTTTATATCTGAAGGACAGTTCTAGAAGAAAAGAAAATGGGTGTTGGTGATTAGAAATGGAAACATAGAAACTCTCTCTCTTTGTGGCAGTGGTGCTTGTATGTTGTGTTATTTGCTCTTTTTTGATAAATTTTGGTTGCAGCAGTAAGTCTGCTTGATTAAGACGGGGGCACATGCTGGACTTCCTTCTTTAGGGTGATTCTTAGTAGCAAATGTGATGTATCTAGTTCTCCTTAGGTTGTCCTAGGAGAATCTCCGCATGTTGCTTGAGGGGTTCTTGACTTATATTGAGAACTATATAGTTTTCTCTCACATTTAATCTTGGCCAAAAGGCCCATAAAATTATAGCCATATAGTGCATCTTTCTATCTAATTTTGATTTTTTAGTTTTGACTACATGGCTAACATAATGCTGTATTGTGTCATTCTAGCAAATCAATCAAATGATTGCAGATGTGGACAAGGATGGCAGTGGAGCAATTGATTTTGATGAATTTGTGCACATGATGACAGCCAAAATTGGAGAAAGGGACACTAAGGAGGAGCTCATGAAAGCATTCCACATTATTGACCAAGATAACAATGTAATGTTTTGTTCTGTATGTATATATAGATATATAATTTTTTTCTCTGTTTCGTCTTGTCATTAACTTATTCTTTTTCCCATTTGCATGCAGGGGAAGATATCTATCTCAGACATTAAGCGCATGGTAAAGGAGCTAGATGAGAACTTCACTGACGATGATATAAAAGAGATGATTGATGCAGCTGACCGTGATCGTAAGTTTGCATACTTATATTTTGGATGTAGATTTTATTGGTTACTAGTTACCACTTTGCTTTACTGTTTGTACGGTCTAGATAAAGTTACACTTGATGTAAATCTTTGATAATGCTACACTCTTTACATGTTTTTTATGTTATTAACATGCATGTTATACTTAGTATTAATCAGTTGTTATTTACTATCCGAACTATAAATTTATTTTTTTATGTGTAATTTAAAGTACAAAAAAAAAAAAATATATAAATATTTTATAGATGAGATAGTTATTAAATTTTGATCATTTTGATATTTTGCAAAAATGGATGGCATAAGGAAACAATATCAAACAATGGATTTGACACTTTCAATATAATTTTATAAGGAATGTAATATTGGCAAAAGTTACACCAAGTACAGCTTCTTTTTAAATTTTTTTTTTTTTAATAAGTAACATAAAGATTTTATTAAAAAATAACACAGCCCAGTACATAGGAACAGTAGGTATAACTTGAACCTCTCTATATATAAAAGATGATCTTCTAGTTTTGTGTAAATATCATTTGGGGGCCCCTGGATTTTCATGTGAGTGTCATCATGTATTTAGTCCATGCATTTCAATTTGAGCAATAACTCCTTGGACTTTATGTTTGAACTTCAATTTAGTCCTTGCATCTTCCCATGGGCACTTTTTTGTAAATTAATTTCCCCAAGTGGCACCAATTATTGCATTTTTTTTCCTCCTCAAATTATCTGGTTCACTTCCCTAGTTTAGTCAACATGTTGACTCAATCTTGTAAGCACCATCCCACACCCCCCCCCCCCCCCCCCCCCCCTCTCTTTCTTCTTTTTTGGGTACTTAAAAATGTGTTTTATAATGAGAATATAATATCATGTAAGAAGTATGAGTGATATGTCGGTTAACGCTCTTAAGATTTAGTGGCACTTCCTCCCTTGTTTACAATGGAATGGAAGGGAAGGTTGTAGATTCTAGATCCATTAGGCGTGTGTTACTTGAAAAAAAGAAAGGAAAATTGTTGCAACCATAATCTCCAAGGGGTGAATTATTCTAATTGAAAATGCAAGAACCAACTCTACACTTACACATTAAAAGCTAAGGGTGAAATTTGTCTTTTCAAGAGCTTAAAGTGTGGAGCAGTAAGCTAGACTGAAATTTTGTAGATTTAACAATGTCAAAATTTTTTTTTTTTTCAAGAATTTGTTATTAAATGCTGATTTTGGATGTGATGGCCTTCAAAATGTACAGGTGATGGAGAAGTTAATGTTGAGGAGTTTATGCGGATTATGAGGAGAACTACATATGGGTTTTAGAACTCAAGAATATTATTGGGAGATGGTGTTGAGAGTTTGATCCTTTGCAGAAAGGTTGTTTCTGGACAATGCTGTTGCTGTTTATGTACTATAGCTGCCCCCCCCCCCCCCCCCCCCCCCCCCCAAAAAAAAGAAGAAGAAGGTTTATTAGACTTATTATGGGTACAGGAGACTATTATACTTACAACCGTGTGTAATTTATTTTAGCAATATGAAGTTCCTTCCGGACATTTGTTATATTAGCAATGTCAGGTAATTCAAGCCCTTTTTTTTTTTGACAGTTTGTTTGTCTTTCTTCTTGAATGAATGAATGATTTTAACAAAAGACAGGATATGGTAATTAGCTTAGTACTTATGCATTATAATTTTAGAGTTTAAGAGAACCTTCAAGATCCTGCATATATTGTGTTTTTTTTTTTTTTTTTAATTAATAATTTGATTTAATGCCTAGGAAATTCATAAAAATGGAGCAGGCAATGATATATGTTTCACTAGAGCAATTGGTTTTGGGTGTGGTCTCAATCCTCACTTGTTTGATGCAAAGTTGACACTGGCGTTGTCTTTGTGACAGCCAAAGACAACCAAAAGCTCAAATATTGGTTGAAGCTTGAGAAAACTACAGCGTTTGCATGCTCTCTCTCTCTCACTCTCTCTCACTCAATCCTTAAGGTCATGATATATTAAGTTTAATTTCATAGGAAATCCATAAGGTCATGATATATTAAAAAATTGGCTGTTTTTTAAATATGTTTAGAATATTTTAAGGGACATTGAGTTTCTAATTGACAGGTATTTCTGTGTTCTGCTTGGTTTTCAGTTTACTGCGTTTGTATTAGTTAGTTGTGGAGGATCACATGAAGGCAGGAGATTAATGTTGAGAAATATTTTGTAAACATGGTGTCACTATGGATCATGTGTGATGTACATACATTACACATGCTATTAAAATGTTAAAAAAGCCACATACCTTGTTCTTGATCTATTTAAAGACCTATGGATCATGTTCTTGATCTATCATGGGTTAACTCAGCAAAAAATGCAAGAGATCAAGGAAGACATCTTCCCATGGACTATTGTATCTACAACTGTGTGTAATTTATATTAGCAATATGAAGTTCCATCTGGGACATTTGATATATTAGCAATGTCAGGTAATTCAAGCTTTTTTTTTTTTTTTTTTGGTTGTTGTTAAACAGCCATTTTATTTGATTGTCTAACAGGTTTGTCTTTCTTCTTGAATGAATGAATGATTTTAATGAAAGACAGGATATGGTAATTAGTTTAGTACTTATGCATTATAATTTGAGAGTTTAAGAGAACCTTTGAGATCATGCATTATATATATATATATATATATATATATATATATTTTTTTTTTTAATTTGATTTAATACCTATGAAATCCATAAAAATGGAGCAAGCAATGTGATATATGTGTCATTAGAGCGATTGGTTTTGGGTATGGTCTCAATCCTTACTTGTTTGATGCAAAGTTGACACTAGCGTTGTCTTTGTGACAGACAAAGACAACCAAAAGCTCAAATATTGGTTGAAGCTCCGGAAAACTCCCGCGTTTGCAAGCTCTCTTGCTCTCTCTCTCTACACACACACACACACACACACAATACTGCAAGTGGTTTTTTCCTAAAATATGTAGCCTCTTAAGGTCTTTAGTGTAACACTTGTATAAAACATATTTCTCCTAAGGTTTTTGAGCAGAACACAAACACCTAGGTGATATTGTTTTTTGTGAAAATGTAGGTCCAAATTTTCACATAAACAAAAATGTAAGGAGCTTTTGTCTTGTTTTACACTCAATAACCTTAATAGAGTTAAGTGCAACACAATTAACAATTTTACACATAAAACAAGAAATATGGGGTTTAGAGTTACGTCCAAAATTTTAGGGTTTTATATATATATATATATATATATATATATATATATATATATATATGTTTTATGGAGAAATCAAATGGGGGGTTTTGGAAAAAATTTTCCCCTTTTTTAAATTCCCACTTTTTGAGTAGAGGCCTTATCAATATTTGACAAGTTAGCTAAGTAATGGTAGATTTAAATCCTGTGTTGTGTCATGATGGCTTAGGCTCTCTTGATTCCAAGTCTTTTCACGTCTTAGAGGAGTGAGAACTATGAAAAATTTTTTATTTTACAATGAACATCGTTCATCTTTTTAAATCTCTTACCGAACCTAGAGTCTAGGACAAGCCAGTACACCAACCCGGCTAGGCCTGAGTCCAGAACTTACTAAACCTAGTTACTCAAAAAACAAAAAAGACTTACTAAACGCAGGCCCAGCCCATGACCCAAGTCCACAAACACTTTGAGCCCACTTGTCGATGGTAACGTTCAAATCAACACCATTTTTTTTTTTTTTTTTAAAATTTTATAAAATGTTGGAACACATTTATATTTAATCCCAAATATACAAAAACTTTAAAGCGAAAAAGAACATATTGACATTTGACATATTTTTGGATTTGCCAAGTTTCTTTGAGGACTATCCTTGACAACCTTAACGCGTTGCGAACTCATTCGGCCAAATTATGGTAAGTTGTCCTTACGAAAGCCCTAGTTTAATTTCCCAATTTAATGATTTTGTCTTTGATAATGTCAAATTTCGAGATTAAAAGTTTTGATCTTTCCGAACTTTATTCCTTAATCGCTGTGAATCTTAATGATTCTAATATTTCTTGAGCTAGATTTTGGTTTCTGATCGTTGGTAATTACTTGATAGGTTAATATTTTTGAAGTGATATTTTTTAGGGTCATATGTGTAGCAATGTAATTAACTAATATAATTATCAATTTGGATTAGTTAGCAAAAAATTATCCATTGAGATTTTTTTTTCTTATAGTTAAAGACAAGGGAAACAAGGATTAATTAGAAGAAAGATGGTAGGGTTAGTTTAATTTCATAGGAAATCCTTAAGGTCATGATATATTAAGATTAATTTCATAGGAAATCCATAAGGTCATGATATATTAAGAAATTGGCTGTTTTTTGAATATGTTTAGAATATTTTAAGGGACATTGATTTGCTAATTGATTGGTATTTCTGTGTTTTGCTTGAATTTCAGTTTACTGCGTTTGTATTAGTTAGTTGTGGAGGATCACATGAAGGGAGGAGATTAATGTTGAGAAATATTTTTGAAAACATGGTGTCACTATGGATCATGTGTGATATACAAACATTACACCTGCTATTAAAATGTTAATAAAGCCATATACCTTGTTCTTGATCTATTTAGAGATCTATACTTGGTTAATGATTGACGTAGGACAACCAGAACAAAAACTAAACAATAGAAAAATAAAGGGATATGACCTAGGAGTCAACACCTAGGCCTTGCTTGGAGTCAGCACCAAGTGGGGAAACCACTAAGAGTCAGTACCTAGGGTAGACCTGGAGTCAGCACCTAGGATAGACCTGGAGTCAGCACCTAGGGTAGACCTCAAGGAGTACAATAGGTTGCTTATAAAGGATTGTTAAACCATAGTTCTAATTGGTTAGGAAACCCTAATTGCCTTATTACAAAAATAACCTTACTTCTAAATTAAAATATTAAAAGCCCAATAAATTAATAGGACCTAAAACATAAAAATACAATTGGCTTGCAAACATAAATAATACTAAATAATAATCTTCTTGCGTCTCCCGCATCAATGATACTCTTTTTTACCCAAAAATTCTATCTCCTCATCAGTCAATTCACTATAGAGGGGCATCTAGGAAAGATAAACCTAGAGGACGCCATCATGGGTTAACTCAGCAAAAAAGGCAAGCGATCAAGGAAGCATTTGAGTTATTGACACTAATGGCTCAGGTATATTGAAATTATCTGTTGTCGTGTTTGTATTTTTTTTATTTTTAATTTCCAATAATTTTTTTTGTTTGGCCTTCTTGTTTAGGCACTATTGATGCCAAGGAGTTGAATGTCGCCATGAGGTAAGAAGTTAATGTCAAATTTACTAAGAATTTTCAAGTTGATTACTCATGAAACATTACAACAGAGATGTTTTCTTTTGACAGGGCTCTTGGTTTTGAAATGACAGAAAGGTAGTTTCTTTGCACCATTTTATTCCCTTGTTATTTTTATTTTTTATTTTTTTCTTGTGTGGTCAAATGCATATGTTTGTGTACAAGTGTGTCTGCACGTGTTTTTGAAGAGTGTGGTTTGTTTATATCTGAGGGACAGTTCTAGAAGAAAAGAAAACGGGTGTTGGTGATTAGAAATGGAAACATAGAAACTCTCTCTCTTTGTGGCAGTGGTGCTTGTGTGTTGTGTTATTTGCTCTTTTTTGATAAATTTTGGTTGCAGTAGTAAGTCTACTTGATTAGGACGAGGGCACATGCTGGACTTCCTTCTTTAGGGTGATTCTTAGTAGCAAATGTGATGTATCTAGTTCTCCTTAGGTTGTCCTAAGAGAATCTCCGCATGTTGCTTGAGGGGTTCTTGACTTAAATTGAGAACTATATAGTTTTCTCTCACATTTGGTCTTAGCCAAAAGGCCCATAAAATTATAGCCATATAGTGCATCTTTCTATCTAATTTTGATTTTTTAGTTTTGATTGCATGGCTTACATAATGCTGTATTGTTTCATTCTAGCAAATCAATTACATGATTGCAGATGTGGACAAGGATGGCAGTGGAGCAATTGATTTTGATGAATTTGTGCACATGATGACAGCCAAAATTGGAGAAAGTGACACTAAGGAGGAGCTCATGAAAGCATTCCACATTATTGACCAAGATAACAATGTAATGTTTTGTTCTGTATGTATATATAGATATATAATTTTTTTCTCTATTTCTTCTTGTCATTAACTTATTCTTTTTCCCATTTGCATGTAGGGAAAGATATCTATCTCAGACATTAAGCGCATAGTAAAGGAGCTAGATGAGAACTTCATTGACGATGATATAAAAGAGATGATTGATGCAGTGGACCATGATCGTAAGTTTGCATACTTATATTTTGGATGTAGATTTTATTGGTTAGCAGTCACTAGGCCTGTCCACGGGTCGGTCCGGGTCGGGTTTGTGCCCAACCCGGAACCGACCCGACCAGATCGGGTGGGCAAACTTTCAACCCGCCGCCGACCGTCGGAGAAGTCGGTTCGGACGGGTTGGAATATCAACGAGCGGCGGTCGGGTTCGGTCGGAGTCGAGATCTGGATAATAAAGAAAATCCAGCTAGAAAATGATGAAGATCGGCCAAATTCTTTTGAGTTTTCGCCGGAAATAGCCAAGATCTCGACTAGATCTGGCAAAATCTCGCCGGATCTAGCCAAGAACTAAACTAGATCTAGCGAAATCTCGCCGGATCTAGTCAAGATCTAGCCCAAAACATCTCAAAACTCGCCGGAATTATCAAATAACGCCGGAATCTGGGTTTTGCTCGCCGGAATCTGGGTTTTGCTCGCCGGAATCTGGGTTTTTTCACTGGATTATGGGTTTTCTCCGGTCGGTTCGGGTTTTTCGGATTTTGAGGAGGAAAACCCGCCAACCGACCCGCCGGTTACGGGTTCTGGAGGCGGAGACCCGTCGCCGACCGTCACCGGCGTCGGATCGGTCGGTACTCGGGCCGGATCGGACGGTTTTTGCGGGTGGATCGGGTCTCGGTTTTCTGTGGACAGCCCTAGCAGTCACCACTTTGCTTTACTATTTGTAGGGTCTAGATAAAGTTACACTTGATGTAACTCTTTGATAATGCTACACCCTTTACATGCTCTTTATGTTATTAACATGCATGTCATACTTAGTATTAATCAGTTGTTATTTACTATCTGAACTATAAATTTATTTTTTTATGTGTAATTTAAAGTATACAAAAAAAATTTAAATATAAATATTTTATAGATGAGATAGTTATTAAATTTTGATCGTTTTGATATTTTGCAAAAATGGATGGCATAAGGAAACAATATCAAACAGTGGATTTGACACCTTCAATATAATTTTATAAGGGATGTAATATTGGCAAAAGTTAAACTAGGTATAGCTTTTTTTTTTTTTTTTTTTTTTAAAATAAGTAACATAAAGATTTTATTAAAAAATAACATAGCCCAGTACATAGGAACAGTAGGTATAATTTGAACCTCTCTATACATAAAAGATGATCTTCTAGTTTGTGTAAATATCATTTGGGGGTCCTTGGATTTTCATGTGAGTGTCATTATGTAAATTTAGTCCATGCATTTCAATTTGAGCAATAACTCCTTGGACTTTATGTTTGAACTTCAATTTAGTCCTTGCATCTTCCCATGGACACTTTTTTGTAAATTAATTTCCCCATGTTGCACCAATTATTGCATGTTTTTTTCCCTCGAATTATGTGGTTCACATCCCTAGTTTAGTCAACATCTTGACTCAATCTTATAAGCACCATCCCCAACCCCCCCCCCCCCCCCCCCCTCTTCTTCTTTTTTGGGTACTTAAAAATGTGTTTCATAATGAGAATATAATATCATGTTAGAAGTATGAGTGATATGGAAAATTCATTTACATATAATGTGGTTAACGGCCTCAAGATTTGACAATGTCAAAAATTTTTTTTTCAAAAATTTGTAATTAAATGCTGATTTTGGATGTGTTGGCCTTTAAAATGTATAGATGATGGAGAAGTTATTGTTGAGGAGTTTATGCAGATTATGAGGGGAACTACATATGGGTTTTAGAACTCAAGAATATTATTAGGAGATGGTGTTGAGAGTTTGATCCTTTGCAGAAGGGTTGTTTTTGGACAATGCTGTCGCTGTTTATGTACTATAACACCCCCCCCCCCCCTAAAAAAAGAAAAAGAAAAGGTTTATTAGACTTATTATGGGTATGGCAGACTATTATATTTACAATCGTGTGTAATTTATATTAGCAATATGAAGTTCCTTTCGGGACATTTGATATATTACCAATGTTAGGTAATTCAAGCCTTTTTTTTTTTCGTTGTTGCTAAACAGCTATTTTATTTGTTTGTTTGACAGTTTGTTTGTCTTTCTTCTTGAATGAATGAATGATTTTAATCAAAGATAGGGTATGGTAATTAGTTTAGTACTTATGCATTATAATTTGAGAGTTTAAGAGAACCTTTGAGATCATGCATTATATTGTTTATTTTATTTTATTTTTTATAAATTTGATTTAATACCTATGAAATCTATAAAAATGGAGCAAGCAATGTGATATAATTTAATCTCATATACCGTTTGTTTTGTTGTAAAATATATTAAAGGAAATATTTTCACATTTTACAGTGTTTATTTTGCATTAAATAATTGGACAATATATAAAATAATTTAAGTGAAAGGAAAAAACTGTAAAATGTTTTACACTTTAACATTGGGTAAATCATTTTACACTTTCTTCTCCCCCTCACTCCCCGACACTTTCTCTATTTCTTCCCCCCCCCCCCCCCCCCCAACGTTCGAGTTCTTCTCCCCCTTTCCATCTCTCAGCTCTCTCACTCACAAGGTCACAGCCCGCTCATCTCCGCCCATCTCGCACAACCAATCTCACACTGATGACCACCCACTGACCGATGCCAGTCACCATAATCGGTGCTACCAAACTCATTATGCCTCTTCCTTGCACAAACCCATCTTCTCTTCTCTCTTGCATCACCCTTGCGTCCGATTAACAAGCTACGACGATCTTGGGTTTTTGGTTGCTACCCGATCTCGCCTCCACTGGGTTAGATTTTCAAAGGGTAAATTACATATTTGGTCCCTATCTTTTACCCCAGATTTCAATTTAGTCCCTAACCTTTTAATTGTGTCAAGTTGGTCCCTAACCTTTCAATGTTGTGTCAATTTAGGCCCTGCCGTTATCTAGTGGACGGAAAAGTCTGAAGTGTCAAACAGTTTAAATAAAAGAAAAAAAATTGCCACATCATATGCCACCTAGACTAACACATTAGTGTGTTTTTTTTTAATAAAACACGTTAGTTTTTTTTTTTTTTTTTTGAGAGAACCCAAATCAAATCTTTTTAGTTTGATTCAGACCCATGTAAAACACTATCTCCCTAGAATCCAAAATCCCTTCTCCTTCCTTCTGGCGGCGCCTCTCTCTTCCAGCGGCACCAGGTTTGTCCCTCTCTCTCTCTTACTGAGTAAATCAAATGACAATAGAAACATTCCCAAATCCTTGACTCTTCCTCTACAGTTCCATATACCCATTTCTTTGCTCCATAGTTTCATCACAAAATTGTCTTTCATGGTATAAAATTTTTATTCAATCTATTGGGTATTGAGAAAAAAGAAAAGAGTTTGATTTTGTTCATTGAAAATGGTAGTTTTGTATTGAGTTGTTTTCATTTTCTTTCACAGTATCATATTTTCAATGTTTGCACTCTAGCTACACAATATCATGTGTACTTAGTTTATTTTGGTATGTTGTTTCAAAATAGCACACATTAATAAAATTATGAAATATAATTAATGTGGATGTATCTTTTTTTTTTTTTTTTTTTGCAAGAATGGATGAATTTTCTGTGGAAGTTCATCATGGTGGGAAACTTCTAAACAATCCAATTAGGTATGAGGGGGTTGCTATAAATTATTTTCATGGCAATGAACGTGATTGTTGGTCTGCCCAAGAATTGAGAAATATGATTGGGAAGTTGGGGTATATGAGTTATGGTAAATTGTGGTATAGGATGCCTATGGTGAGCTTGGAGGATGGTGGGCTTAGGCCTGTAACTACTGACAATGATGATTTGGCTATAGGTATGGCAGATGCTGTTCAGGGCCATAAGGTGATAGAGTTGTATGTAGAGCATTGTGTGGATGTGCCTAACATAATTGATGATGTAAGAGATTTTACTCAATCTGTTGCAGCTGTTGGTGGGGTTGGTTGTGATGCATCTTTTAATGATGTGTTTAAGGGATATGATTGTGATATGGATGAGGGTGATTATATAAACATTTCTGACAATTCTAAAGACTCAAGTGGTAGTGATGATGATGCTTTTGATAAGTTGGTGAAGGGGCCAGTTGATTCAGGCTAGGCAAGCAAAGAACAAGATAGTAACATGGTGACGGGGTCAAATGCCAAGATCGTAACTGGTCTTAGTGACAATGACTAGCCTTATGAATCTGAGGTGCTTCTAAGTATGGATGATGATGATGACAACAATGCTTTACCTTCTTATCTTATGTTCATACCTCCTACAAACCTAAAACATACATATTTTGTAAAGGGAATGTTGTTTATTTCACTTGAACAATTTAAGAATGCTGTAATTGATTATGCAGTTCATGGGGGCTGGGGTATTCGGTTTTAAAAAAATGATAAAGTTCGAGTGAGAGCAATTTGTCAAGATGGGTGTAAGTGGATAGCATATGTTGCAAAGATGAGGGACCAAATGAAATTTCAAATGAGAACATACTATGGTCGACATACTTGTACTAGGACTTTTAAGAATATGAGATACACTAGTAAATGGTTGGGGAAGACATTGGTGGGTGAGTTGAGTGACCACCCAAACATGACAAGTTCCATAATTGTAAAAGGAGCTCAAGAGAAATATGTTGTGCACATTTCAAGGAGCAAAACACATAGGGCAAAGGTTTGTGCACAAGACATGATTACTGGCAACCAAGCGGTACATTTTACCAACATTCAAGAATATTGTGCTGAGTTGTTAAGGACAAATAGAGGTAGTTCAATCCTATTGAATGTGGTTATGGCTAAGTTACCTATTGAGGAGATTGAAAGGCCCGGGAGCACATTATGTCCACAATTTCAGAGGTTGTATGTGTAAGGTTGAATTTAATCAACCATCTTGTTGGCTTTATTCCGTGCCAATTTGCTTGTTATTCAGCAATTAGTAACCCTGTATTTAGGTGGAAAACTTGTAAAGGTAGTGAGTGAGAGAGTGTGAAGAAATGCTCAAGATTGTGCAAAGAAACAGAATCTCGCGACTGGATCTCGCAGGTGAGTTGCAGCTTGCAAGTCACCAAAAGTATGCACACGTGCCAAGCATGTCAGAAGCTGAAGAGTTGCGCAAGTTGTTGCACTACAGGACAAAAGTCCCAGGCTGGCCAGGCCGTTAGCTCGTGGCTTGAACTCGCGACTAAACCCAGTCGCGAGGTTAAGTCGCCAAAATGCCCTGTTTGGGAAAATCTGACGTTTCACATTCCATTCTCATTCCAGTATAAATACCCCTCATTTCCACGATATGTAAAGAGTTTCCAGAGAGAATTTTATGAGAGAAACCCTAGTGAAATACAAGATTGATTCATCCACAATCTTAACCTTAGAGTCTCTACAAATTCCTCTACTCTCTTCCTCTCCATTGTCATACTCTTGAGAGGTCTTTAGCCAAATCCTTATCTCATCACACCCACGTCTGTGAGAAGGTTTATTTGGTGCTTTTGGGAAGCAGTTAGGAAGGAACCAATCTACATTAGTTGATGCTATGGTCTAGTAGCGGAATCCCGTAAGCTAAAGAAAAAATAGGTTTGGCGTAATCTCGTTGAAGCAAGAAGCTTGGAGGGTTTAGGTACTTGGGTAGATTAGGCTTGGAGGGTCTTCTGCTGTTCATGTATCCCAACTATATTCGTTAGTGGATTATTTAATTGCTTGGAGGGCGGCGGAGAGGTTTTATGCTGAGGGCTTCGGTTTCCTCTTCGATAACACATCGTGTATTGTCCGTGTGTTTGCATCTTCCTTTCCTTTATCTTTGCCTTATATTTACTGTCGTGGATGTGTTTATATTTGGCTTAGATCGTTTATCAATTCTGTGTTTGGCTTATGTTCATATTCTGCACATAAATTGTTTGATAATAAGCTTGAATTGATAAGTTGTAATTTGGGGTCTAAACGTTCAAGGGTGTTTCATACCCATTTTGAACATTCAATTGGTATCAGAGCGGGTACACTTGTTGTGGTTTAAATACCTAAGTGTGATCCCTGACCCCCTTTTTGAGATGGATAGGTCACAATCTCTTAATGTACCACTGTTCTTTGACGATAATAATTATGCTTTTTGAAAAGTCCGTATGAGGGCTTTTTGTGTTCTATTGATGATGCTGTGTGGGATGCAGTTGAAGTAGGATGGACAAGGCCAAAGGCTGCCAAGTCTACATGGGGTAAGGCTGCTCTTGCGGCGGCCAATGCAAATAGTGAGGCATTGAATGCTATTTTCTGCGGTGTCTCTCTAGAAGAATTTCACCGGATCTCACATATCACCATTGCTAAGGAAGTATGGGAAATTCTGGAGACAACCTATGAAGGGACTAAGAAAGTGAAGGACACCAAACTTTAAATGTTGACCACTCGGTTTGAGGAGTTAAAGATAAGTGAGGATGAGTCTTTTGATTCGTTTTACAGCAAATTGAACGAAGTGGTTGTTGGAAAATTCAATTTGGGGGAAAAGACGGAGGACTCGAAGATTGTAAGGAAGATCCTTCGATCACTACCAGAGAGTTTCTGTGCTAAAGTTACAGCCATTGAAGAGAGCAAAGATCTTGACGACATTAAGGTTCAAAAGCTGGTTGGTTCTTTGCAAACATATGAGTTGTCCCTTCCTTCACAGAAGAAGAGCAAATCCCTTGCTCTTAAGACAATTGATGAGAGAATGGTGTCTCATAACTCGTCGGAAGAGGATGCAGTAGATAAAGATGTGGCGTACCTTGTAAAGAACTTCCAGAAATTCCTAAAGCTCAAGAATAGTGGGAAATTTGGTGACAAAGGAAAATTTCAGAGTACCCAAAAAGAGAAGAAAGAGTTCAGAAGAAAAGAGGGTAAAGATTCCTAATCCTCACAAGGAATTACATGTTTTGAATGTAATGGACGAGCACTTTAAAAAGGAATGCCCTAATTACTTGAAGTCGAAGGGAAAGGCCTATGCCACTACTTTAAGTGATTCTGACTCATCAAATTCTGACTCAGAGGATAGCTGTGATGGAGAAGGAAACTACTCCGCATTTATGGCTATTGAGCATGTTGAGTCCTCGGAGGACTTGAATCAACTTGTACAGGAACTTGGAGAACACAGCGACGATGAATCCTTAGGGATTATTGAGGAATCAGATGCTGAAGAGGATAGAAATACAGTTAGTCTTCAAGAGAATTACGCCTTACTCCTTGAGAAATCAGGTGAGTATGCAAGGGTTGCAAAGGCGGCTGTGAAGAAGATGAAAATGGCTGAAGAGGACTACAAAAGCCTTCTAGCCAGATATAATGTGGCAAAGTGTGAAATTGAGACACTAAATGACAAGTTATCGAAAGCTTATACCAAAGTAAGATTTCTTGAGCAAGAGGTGGTGCAAGCACAAGCCAAGATAGAAAGAGTCTCCTCCAAGAAGCTGGAAGATGTTATCTCTTCTCAAAAACACTTCTCTGACAAATCTGTTTTGGGTTATACCGAAGGAAGTAGCTCATCGGCCAAAGCTACCAAAGAAGTAAAATTTGTGAAGGCCATAGAGCCAATTGTGGAAGAGCCCATCCCTGAGAATGTTAAGGTTAAGAAGAAGAAGAAGCTAGCTGAGCAACGAGCGAGCAATAAGTTCCGAAATCAATCAGAAGCTAGAGTTGAAGGTAGAGCAAGATCTCTCTCAAGACCACAACGGGGTCCTAAAACAGACTATGTGTGTCACTATTGCGGATTGTAAGGACATACTAGACCCAATGTCAAAAGCTGAGAGCAGACAACAATGCAAGCGCACCTCGATCACGAGGAAGAAGAAATGACAAGAGGTCTTGGGGTGGTAAGCAACCAAGAAGTCAAAACCATAATCCAGGAATGATGGACGTGATGAAGATGATCGGTGCCTTCACCAACTGCCTTGAAAGTTTCACACGAAGGTTTAATAGTCCTAATTCTCGTACCCAATCCGTTAAGGATATCACCCCAAACGCATGTGACGTGTGGGTGATGAAGGGTACTCATGCATAAGCATTACAACATGTCCATGCATCAATACTTCCCATGTTTATGAATATGCTTGGTTGTGTGCTTCTTGCTAGTATTTAGGTTGTTATTTTGTGTGTGTATCTGTCTTTGGTTTAAATGTTTTTACATTTTTCTGTTATGATTTTGATCAATCTTTTACTGCTTTTGTGTCAAAAATCCAAAAACACATAAAAAGTAGAAAATCCAAAAAGTTTGATCTGCTTTGTTGAGGTTTGTCTTAAATCATGTTTTGCCTTGTACCTTTGTACTAATGACTTTGTGCATCTACGAGCTTAGCTTGTCTCTCATGCACTTATATCATTGTGGGAGAAATTCTGAAATCTATATGACTGTTGTAAATAGATCTTCAACCTTGTCATGAATGATTAATGAATGGTTTTGTTGATCTTGAGACGTGCATAGACTCATGCCTATATATCTTCCCACTTTTTATTTTTGTTTTTGCTTAAAAGAGCTCTCTAAATGTAAATCTCCAAATGAAAAGAGATATAGAGCTGCAAAAGCTTGTTGCATACACTAGTATTTGACTAGGAAAAAGGGAAAGCGACCAAAATAAAATGCTTGATGCCCAAAAAGCCAAAGGCTAACTCATAAATTGAAATATCAAAAATTTTAGGCATCTATCTCACAATGAGATTTTCTTTGCTCAAAAAGTGCAAATGATATGTTGAATATGGAGCCAAATAAAAAGCTTCAAAGAAATGTAATCAAGTTTATGTGGGAGGTCATATATGCATGTTTCTATAATTGAGATAAGTCACATTATCTAGTGCTAATTGTGTATGCCTCGATTGAATTGATCATTGAAGCTTCACATTGGACTAAGGACTATCTTATTTTTGATTTCCACACACAACACACAAGTCTATGATCAATGAATGCCATATTCATTTGTATAATTGTACTTGTTTAAATGTGTTTTCACATTCTCAATCTTTGTTTGATCAAACACAAAAATATGTTTGAGTGTTTTTAGTTGTTTTTGGAAAGTATTTTGTTTTTACAAAAATATCAAACATTCCAAAAACTGTTCCCCTATTTTGGCAACTTAGTTGCGGGTTAGCCTAGTCGTAAGCCCCAGTCGCGAGCCCACTCAGAGATTTTTTGCGGCTCACTGGCGAGTTAAGGTTCCAGTCGCGAAAAATACTTAGAAATTTTTTTCAAAATTTGAGTCTTTACTAATTTCGCGGCTCAGTTTGGCGACTTGTTCGCGGGTGGAAGGTTCAATCGCGAGGTTACTCAGAGATTTTCGCGGCTCAGCTTGAGACTCCTTCGCAAGTAGATCTTCTAGTCGCAAAAAACACTTAGAGAAATTTTCAAATTTCTTACCTTCAGTGTTTTGCGGCTTACCCTAGCAACTTACTGGCGACTTGATCAAGTTGCGAAAAACGCGTATTTTGCGCTATTAAGTCTGATTTCAAAAACTTTTCAGTTTTCCCTCAAAATCAAGTGACTGTTCATTGTCTTCTCAATTTTTCTCTCTGAAACACTCCGTGTTCTCTCTTGGGAAATCTTCATTTCTGCACCATTCTTCACGAAAAAGGTATGGGTTTTCTTGTTTCCATTTCATATTTCGTGTTTTTACTGTTATTTTCTTGAATCTGTGAGTGGTATTGATGCCATTACATTTTTGAGAAAAAGCATGTTCTTTCATGTCTTTGTTTCATTCTGATTGAGAGTTATTTGGTTGAGTGTTGATGCTTTTGAGTACTTATTGGTTATTTTACTGGTGTTTATGGCGTTTAGTGCTTATTGTGGCAAATTTTTTTGTGGCTATATAAATATTTGCATATCATGCTTATGGTAGTTTATCACAGTGTCAGTATGTATTTGTGTGATTTTAAGTGTTTTTGAACAATCACCATTTCTGTTCTCTTGTTCTTCACTATGTTTCAGTGTGGCTTACTCTATGATTTAGTAAAATCTCTCAGATTTGCATTCTCATTTGAATCTAATCAAATTGATATTGGTACCCCGGTGGTATTGGATTTGGTGCTTTGCTGTGTGTTTGCTCTTTTACAGATGTCTCGACGATCCTCTAAAGGAAAAGAGGTTATGACAGAAGAGGAAACCGTACCTGTTGCAAAACGAACACGTTCTTCATCACAACCATCTACTGAACTCAATGTTGAGTTATTTAGAACTCCTTAGCACCTACATGCTTACTCAAGCATTTTTGACCAGGCATCTCCTATAGTGGAACGGGAAGTCAGATTTGACTCTTTGGAAACCACTTTTGTCCCTCGAATCTTCGAGGCAAAAGATTGGGCATAATTATTTGGAAATTTTGTTGATCCGATGATGAAACTAGTGAAGGAGTGTTTCGCCAACACAGTTGATCTTGAAACTGAACTACACTGTATGGTAAGAGGAACGGAGTTCATCATTAGTCCGGACACCATAGCTGAACTTCTCAAAATCACTAGACCTGAGAATGCGGACCTAACTCCTTATGATGATCGCACTCCAGTGATTCAGGACATTCTCCAAGTTCTTGGTCCTGACCATTGCAATCTCCAAGGTTGGCACATCCATTAGTACTACCAAGTTTTCATCTGAGTTGACAACATTGAAGCTGATCATGTATACCAACCTCTATCCGTTGACCAACACGGTGTATATCAACCTTGGAAGGGCTCAATTTCTATATGATCTCATCATAGGCACCACCATCGACATCTGTGCCCATATTTTTTATATCATAAGAAAGACAGCGACTCGAACAGTAGCACAAGGGTGCCTTCCATTTTGCAGTCTCATTATGAAATTCATTCTAAGTGAAGGTGTTACTCCTCCCTCAGTTGGGAAAATAATTGCTCGTCCTCGACCAATTTCTATGTCCACTCTACAAGCTAGCAGAAGTCATTCATCCAAAACTCTAAAGAGTGCACATTTCTCTCCTGTTACTCCTACTCCTGAGCCAGATTCAAATGTACATGCCACCCAAGCATAGTCTGGCCCTCAACCTGATAGGTTGGAGATGTTCTTTGAGACTCTCCACAAGCGCCTTGAGGAGTTGGAAAAGACTCTCAGTAATGGCCAGAGAGAGCAGTCAGAGAGATTGGCAGGCATGCAGGACCAGATTGATGTTTTAGTAGCTCAACTTGATGGCATTTTCACCAAGTTACAACAGTGACCCTTTGGCCATTTCGGTCAAAAAGGGGGAGAATTTTTGGGCAGCTCTTGAGGGGGAGTGCTTGTTTTAAGGGGGAGCTTTCATATTCTATTTAGCCTTCATATTATGATTTCAGCTTTGATTATTATGTTTTGATCAATTGATGCTTGTATAGGCTTGGTACACTGTGGTTTTTGTTTGGTTTAAAATCACAATTTTTGGATGGTTGCGGAACTTTGGTATTTATTTATATATTGATGATGGTTATTCAGTTAGTTTTATTGTATTATGGTTTATCTGTGTTTTGTACCCATGTTGCTTTTGTAAGTTTTAAGGGTTTATTTCCTTGCACTTATGCTTTTGTAGGCTTTTATGGTTTGTACCATGTATTTGCAACACTTTGCTTATGCAGCCTTTATGCATTGTGCTTTAGTACTTGTTAATGCTATGCATTATCTTAAGTACATCACTCTTGTGCCCTTGTAGGATTGTTCCTAGATGCATATATGTTTGTATGCATTGGTTGAGTGTTGGACTTGCAAATGATACTCTTCAATTGAGCTTATCACCTTGCATGTCCAGATGTTCATTCCTTGTGTGAATGAGCATAGTGATCACTTTTGTATAGTGATTGCTTGTTTGATCTTGCCATGGTCTATTGCTTTATTCCATTTTGCTTGATCATACTTTTATTGCTCCATATGCATCTCAAGTGTTTTTGCATACAATGATATTGCTATGTTGTTATGTTTCAGGAGATACTTGTTCATATGTTCAAGAACTGTTCAGAATCTAGAGTTAGGTATGAGTGAGTTTTGTTCAACTGTTCCCAACTCACGCTTTAAGTTTAGAGTCTATTGTAGGGTTTTGTCCCGGAATAGCCAAAGGGGGAGATTGTAAGGTTGAATTTAATCAACCATCTTGTTGGCTTTATTCCGTGCCAATTTTCTTGTAATTCAACAATTAGTAACCCTGTATTTAGGTGGAAAACTTGTAAGGGTAGTGAGTGAGAGAGTGTGAAGATATGCTCAAGATTGTGCAAAGAAATAGAATCTTGCGACTGGATCTCGTGGGTGAGTCGCGACTTGCAAGTCGCCAAAAGTCTGCATACGTGCCAAGCATGTCAGAAGCTGAAGAGTCGTGCCAGCTATTGCACTACAGGACAAAAGTTCCAGGCTGGCCAGGCCGTTAGCTCGCGGCTTGAACTCGCGACTAAACCCAGTTGCGAGGTCAAGTCGCCAAAATGCCCTGTTTGGGAAAATCTGACGTTTCACATTCCATTCTCATTCCAGTACAAATACCCCTCATTCCCACGATATGTAGAGAATTTCTAGAGAGAATTTTATGAGAGAAACCCTAATGAAATACAAGATTGATTCATCCACAATCTTAACCTTAGAGTCTCTACAAATTCCTCTACTCTCTTCCTCTCTATTGTCATACCCTTAAGAGGTCTTTAGCCAAATCCTTATCTCACCACACCCATGTTTATGAGAAGGTTTATTTGGTACTTTTGGGAAGCAGTTAGGAAGGAACCAATCTACATTGGTTGATACTATGGTCTAGTAGCGGAATCCGATAAGTTAAAGAAGAAATAGGTTCGGCGTAACCTCGTTGGAGCAAGAAGCTTGGAGGGCTTAGGTACTTGGGTAGATTAGGCTTAGAGGGTCTTATGCTGTTCATGTATCCCAACTATATTCTTTAGTGGATTATTTGACTGCTTGGAGGGTGGTTGAGAGGTTTTACGCCGAGGGTTTCGGTTTCCTCTTTGTTAACACATCGTGTGTTGTTCGTCTGTTTGCATTTTCCTTTCCTTTATCTTTGCCTTATATTTACTGCTGTGGATGTGTTTATATTTGACTTAGATCGTTTATCAATTCTGTGTTTGGCTTATGTTCATATTCCGCACATAAATTGTTTGATAATAAGCTTGAATTGATAAGTTGTAATTTGGGGTCAAAACGTTCAAGGGTGTTTCATACCCATTTTGAACATTCAGTATGTCTGTTTAGATGCATGTAAGAAGGGCTTTGTTGCATGTAGGCCTTTTGTTGGTGTGGATGAATGCCATTTGAAGGGATGTTATGGTGGCCAACTCATGACTGCTGTGGCTATAGACCCTAACGATCAATTGTTCCCTTTAGCATTTACCGTTGTAGAGGCTGAGATGAAGGATTCGTGGACTTGGTTTATATTAAAGTTTATAAGTGATGTTAATGCTAGTTCAAAGCGTAGATTGACATTCATCTCTGATCAACAAAAGGTTTGTCCAAACTTTTAACTTACTTTTAATGTTGTTTGTTTTTTCATAGTTTGTCCATTATTTATTTGTTGTTGATATGTGTTTAATACCCACATTTGAGGAGTTGATGCCTGGGGTGGACCATAGACTATGTGTTAGGCATTTGTACAATAACTTTAAGAAGAAACATCCTGGCTTGATCTTGAGGGATATTTTTTGGAGGATCGCTACTGCAACTTATTATAAGCAATGGGATAAGGCAATGAAAGAGTTGAGATTAGTTAGCACGCAAGCATTTGAATGGGTTAGTGGTCATTCACCTTCATAGTGGTGTAAACATGCATTTAGTGTGTATCCTAAGCGTGACTCATTGACTAATAACATGTGTGAATCATTCAACTCGGTTATTTTAGATTCTAGGGAGTAGGGAGAAGCCAGTCATTCATTTGGTTGAAGATTTAAGGTTGTATCTAATGAGAAAATTCCAATCATGCAAGGATCAGATGATGAAATCTGAAGATGAGTCGTGTAAAGTAACTAGAAAGAAGTTAGAGAAGAACATAAATGCTAGTGGTAATTGGATGTCAACATGGGCTGGTGATGACAAGTTTGAGGTGCATTGTGGTGCAATGCAATTTATTGTTGACTTGACAGATAAATCTTGCACTTGTAGGAGGTGGGACTTGACTGGAGTGCCTTGTTGTCATGCAATTAGTTGCATTTTTTTTACAAAAAAGAGCTTGTAGAGCCCTATGTCAACCAGTGCCTTAAGATGCAAACTTATGCAGCATGTTATGAGTCAATGGTCATGCCTATGAATGGGCCAGATATGTGGGAAGATACTGGGTTTGAAGCTGTGGGACCTCCACGTAAACACAGAGCTCCAGGTACGCCTAAGAAGCATAGAAAGAGAGATGTTGATGAGCAGAGGCCATAATCTTCAAAACTGAGAAGGCGTCTAGTTATTGATGGGGAACTCCAAGGTTATCACCATGGTCCATGGTATACAGTGGCTAGACATTGTTTGATCATCTGTCTACATTACTTTCTCTTTGACAGACATTTTATGAGATAATATTACCATGCACCCAAAGGCAATCTTCTTTTTTAACGATCAATATTTCCCTCACAAGTTTATCATGTTTAATGTGATTGACTCACCCTCATATATCAACAGATCAAATTAAGGAAACAATCTCCTAACAAGTCCAAAAGCTTGATTTTGGAGGATTACAAAAGAAAAGTGAAAAAGAACTGTTGAAAGGCTTCTATTATTATTCGTTAATCCTTTTTTTTTTTTTTTTTTTGAAAATGACATCTCATTTAATTAATCTGATACAACTGAATGACATCTCATTTATAGAAAAAAGAGATGCGATGCAAGAATACAAAAATGAATTATCCAAAGGACCATACGTGCCCTTTACAATACATGCTTAAATACATAATAATAATAATAATAATAATAATAATAATAATAATAATAATAATAATAATAATAATAATAAAGACTATCTATTCTAGTATATTTTTACTTTTGAGTCATGTATATAATGTATTCGAATTTGGTAAGAATAGAGTGTAAAACTCATATTTTATACAATCAAATAAGAGATTGTCATATCAATTTTTTACTTAAAATTTAATACATCTTATCATACCTAATTACATCTTAATAAACTCCCAGTTAGACTGATTTTTCATATAAGTATTATAATTGATTAAGTATGGTTGTGTCTATTATTTTGTAGGGTGTTAAAAACTTAGGCTTTAGACCTTTATATAATTTAATCTCATATACCGTTTGTTTTGATGTAAAATATATTAAGAGAAATATTTTTACATTTTACAGTGTTTATTTTGCATTAAATAATTGGACAATATATAAAATAATTTCAGTGAAAGGAAAAAACGGTAAAATGTTTTACACTATAACATTGGGTAAATCATTTTACACTTTCTTCTCCCCCTCACTCCCCAACACTTTCTCAGTTTCTTCACCCCCCCCTAAAAACGTTCGAGTTCTTCTTCCCCTTTCCATCTCTCAGCTCTCTCACTCACAAGGTCACAACCCTCTCATCTCCGCCCATCTCGCATAACCAATCTCACATCGATGACCACCCACTGATCGATGCGAACCACCATAATCGGTGCTACCAAACTCATTACGCCCATCTTATCTTCTTTCTTACATCACTCTTGCGTCCGATTTACACTATAACATTGAGTAAATCATTTTACACTTTCTTCTCCCCCTCACTCCCCAACACTTTCTCAATTTCACTCCCCACCCCCCCCCCCCCGCTAAACGTTCGAGTTCTTCTCCCCCTTTCCATCTTACAGCTCTCTCACTCACAAGGTCACAGCTCTCTCATCTCCGCCCATCTCGCATAACCAATCTCACATCGATGACCACCCACTGACTAACGCCAACCACCATAATCAGTGCTACCAAACTCATTACGCCTCTTCCTTGCACAAACCCATCTTTTCTTCTCTCTTGCATCACCCTTGCATCCGATTTACACTATAACATTAGGTAAATCATTTTACACTTTCTTCTCCCCTTCACTCCTCAACACTTTCTCAGTTTCTTCCCCCCCCCCCCCCCCCAACAAATGTTCAAGTTCTTCTCCCCTTTTCCATCTCTCAGCTCTCTCACTCACAAGGTCACGGCCCTCTCATCTCCGCCCATCTCGCATAACCAATCTCACATCGATGACCACCCACTGACTAACGCCAACCACCATAATCAGTGCTACCAAACTCATTACGCTCTTCCTTGCACAAACCCACCTTTTCTTCTCTCTTGCATCACCATTGTGTCCGATTTACACTATAACATTGGGTAAATCATTTTACACTTTCTTCTCCCCCTCACTCCCCAACACTTTCTCAGTTTCTTCCCCCCCCCCCCCCCCCACAAATGTTCAAGTTCTTCTCCCCCTTTCCATCTCTCAGCTCTCTCACTCACAAGGTCACGGCCCTCTCATCTCCGCCCATCTCGCATAACCAATCTCACATCGATGACCACCCACTGACTAACGCCAACCACCATAATCGGTGCTACCAAACTCATTACGCCTCCTCCTTGCACAAACCCATCTTTTCTTCTCTTTTGCATCACCCTTGCGTCCGATTTACACTATAACATTGGGTAAATCGTTTTACACTTTCTTCTCCCCCTCATTCCCCAACACTTTCTCAGTTTCTCCCTCCCCCCCCCCCCCCCCCGCCAAACGTTCGAGCTCTTCTCCCCCTTTCCATCTTTCAGCTCTCTCACTCACAAGGTCACAGCCCTCTCATCTTCGCCCATCTCGTATAACCAATCTCACATTGATGACCACCCACTAACTAACACCAACCACCATAATCGGTGCTACCAAACTCATTACGCCTCTTCCTTGCACAAACCCATCTTTTCTTCTCTTTTGCATCACCCTTGCATCCGATTTACACTATAACATTGGGTAAATCATTTTACACTTTCTTCTCCCCCTTACTCCCCAACACTTTCTCAGTTTCTTCCCCCCTACAAACGTTCAAGTTCTTCTCCCCCTTTCCATCTCTCAGCTCTCTCACTCACAAGGTCACAGCCCTCTCATCTCCGCCCATCTCGCTTAACCAATCTCACATCGATGACCACCCACTGATCGATGCCAACCACCATAATCGGTGCTACCAAACTTATTACGCCTCTTCGTTGCACAAACCCATCTTATCTTCTTTCTTGCATCACCCTTGCGTCCGATTTACACTATAACATTGGGTAAATCATTTTACACTTTCTTCTCCCCCTCGCTCCCCAACACTTTCTCAGTTTCTCACCCCCCCCCCCCCCGCTAAACGTTCAAGTTCTTCTCCCACTTTCCATCTTTCAGCTCTCTCACTCACAAGGTCACAACCCTCTCATCTTCGCCCATCTCGCATAACCAATCTCACATCGATGACCACCCACTGACAAACGCCAACCACCATAATCGGTGCTACCAAACTCATTACGCCTCTTCCTTGCACAAACCCATCTTTTCTTCTCTCTTGCGTCACCCTTGCATCCGATTTACACTATAACATTGGGTAAATCATTTTACACATTCTTCTCCCCCTCACTCCCCAACACTTTCTCAGTTTCTTCCCCCCCCCCCCCCAACGAATGTTCAAGTTCTTCTCCCCCTTTCCATCTCTCAGCTCTTTCACTCACAAGGTCACGGCCCTCTCATCTCCGCCCATCTCGCATAACCAATCTCACATCGATGACCACCCACTGACTAACGCCAACCACCATAATCGGTGCTACCAAACTCATTACGCCTCTTCCTTGCACAAACCCACCTTTTCTTCTCTCTTGCATCACCATTGCGTCCGATTTACACTATAACATTGGGTAAATCATTTTACACTTTCTTCTCCCCCTCACTCCCCAACACTTTCTCAGTTTCTTCCCTCCCCCTCCCACAAATGTTCAAGTTCTTCTCCCTCTTTTCATCTCTCAGCTCTCTCACTCACAAGGTCATGACCTTCTCATCTCCGCCCATCTCGCATAACCAATCTCACATTGATGACCACCCACTGACTAACGCCAACCACCATAATCGGTGCTACCAAACTCATTACGCCTCTTCCTTGCACAAACCCATCTTTTCTTCTCTCTTGCATCACCCTTGTGTCCGATTTACACTATAACATTGGGTAAATCATTTTACACTTTCTTCTCCCCCTCACTCCCCAACACTTTCTCAGTTTCTCCCCCCCCCCCCAAACGTTCGAGTTCTTCTCCCCCTTTTAATCTTTCAGCTCTCTCACTCACAAGGTCACAGCCAATCTCATCTTCGCCCATCTCGCATAACCAATCTCACATCGATGACCACCCACTGACTAACGCCAACCACCATAATCGGTGCTACCAAACTCATTACGCCTCTTCCTTGCACAAACCCATCTTTTCTTCTCTTTTGCATCACCCTTGCGTCCGATTTACACTATAACATTGGGTAAATCATTTTGCACTTTCTTTTCCCCCTCACTCCCCAACACTTTCTCAGTTTCTTCCCCCCCTCCCCCCACAAACGTTCAAGTTCTTCTCCCCCTTTCTATCTCTCAGCTCTCTCACTCACAAGGTCACAACCCTCTCATCTCCGCCTATCTCGCATAACCAATCTCACATCGATGACCACCCACTGACTGACGCCAACCACCATAATCGGTGCTACCAAACTCATTACACCTCTTCCTTGCATAAACCCATCTTTTCTTCCCTCTTGCATCACCCTTGCGTCCGATTTACACTATAACATTGGGTAAATCATTTTACACTTTCTTCTCCCCTTCATTCCCCAACACTTTCTCAGTTTCTTCCCCCCTCCCCCCCCTAAATGTTTGAGTTTTTCTCACCTTTTCCATCTCTCAGCTCTCTCATTCACAAGGTCACAGGCCTCTCATCTCTGCCCATCTGTCATAACTAATCTCACATTGATGACCACCCACTAACCAACACCAACCACCATAGTCGGTGCTACCAAACTCATTACGCCTCTTCCTTGCACAAACCCATTTTTTCTTCTCTCTTGGATCACCCTTGCGTCCGATTTACACTATAACATTGGGTAAATCATTTTACACTTTCTTCTCCCCCTCACTCTCCAACACTTTCTCAGTTTCTTCGCCCCCCCCCCCCCCCAAACATTCGAGTTCTTCTCCCCCTTTCCATCTCTCAGCTCTCTCAAGCACAAGGTCACAGCCCTCTCATCTCCGCCCATCTCGCATAACCAATCTCACGTCGATGACCACCCACTAACTGACGCCAACCACCATAATTGGTGCTACCAAACTCATTACGCCTTTTCCTTGCACAAACCCATCTTTTCTTCTCTCTAGCATCACCCTTGCGTCCGATTTATACTATAACATTGGGTAAATCATTTTACACTTTCTTCTCCCCCTCACTCTCTAACACTTTCTTAGTTTCTCCGCCCCCCCCCCCCCCAAATGTTCGAGTTCTTCTCCCCCTTTCCATCTCTTAGCTCTCTCACTCACAAGGTCACAGCCCTCTCATCTCCGCCCATCTCGCATAACCAATCTTACATCGATGACCACCCACTGACCGACGCCAACCACCATAATCGGTGCTACCAAACTCATTACGCCTCTTCCTTGCACAAACCCATCTTTTCTTCTCTCTTGCATCACCTTTGCGTCCGATTTACACTATAACGTTGGGTAAATCATTTTACACTTTCTTCTCCCCCTCACTCCCCAACACTTTCTCAGTTTCTGCCCCCCCCCCCCCCCAAACGTTCTAGTTCTTCTCCTCCTTTCTATCTCTC
This sequence comes from Quercus glauca, assembly GCA_023736055.1. Classification (NCBI taxonomy): domain Eukaryota; kingdom Viridiplantae; phylum Streptophyta; class Magnoliopsida; order Fagales; family Fagaceae; genus Quercus; species Quercus glauca. The sequence goes on from CM043318.1 coordinate 105,797,064, forward strand.
AGCTCTCTCACTCACAAGGTCACAGCCCTCTCATCTCCGCCCATCTCGCATAACCAATCTCACATCGATGACCACCCACTGACCGATGCCAACCACCATAGTCGGTGCTACCAAGCTCATTATGCCTCTTCCTTGTACAAACCCATCTTTTCTTCTTTCTTGCATCACCCTTGCGTCCGATTAACATGCTACGATGATCTTGGGTTTTTGGTTGCTACCCAATCTTGCCTCCACTGCGTTAGATTTTCAAATTACTTAAAAAAGACTTACTGAACCCAGGCCCAGCCCATGACCCAAGTCCACAAACACTTTGAGGCCACACGTTCAAATTAATACTTTTTTTTTTTTACTATAAAAATTTGGAACACATTTATATTTGATCCCAAATATACAAAAACTTCAAAGCGAAAAAAAACGTATTGACATTTGACATATTTTTGGATTTCCCAGGTTTCTTCGAGGACAATCCTTGGCAACCTTAATGCATTGCGAACTCACCAACCCAAACTATGGTAAGTTGTCCTTATGAAACCCCTAGTTTACTTTCCCAATTTAATGATTTTGTCTTTGATAATGTCAAATTTCGAGACTAAAAGTTCTGATCTTTCTGAACTTTATTCCTTACTCACTTTGAATCTTAATGATTCTAATATTTCTTGAGCTAGATTTTGGTTTCTGATCCTTGGAATTTACTTGATAGATTAATATATTTGAAGTGATATTTCATAGGGTCATATGTGTAGGAATGGTCATACGGTTAAAAGTAGTGTAATTATATGATATAATTATCAATTGGGATTTGTTAGCAAAAAATTATCAATTGGGGGTTTTTTTTTCTTCTTCTTCTTACAGTTAAAGACAAGGGAAACAAGGATTAATCAGAAGAAAGAAGGCAGGGTTACTTTAATTTCATAGGAAATCCTTAAGGTCATGATATATTAAGAAATTTTCTATTTTTCGAATATGTTTAGGATATTTTTAGGAACATTGAGTTGCTAATTGATTGGTATATTCTCGGTTTCATTTTCTTTGCTGATATAAGAAAAAAAAAAAAATGTAAGGTACTTTTTGAGGGGGGATTCTGAGAGTCTGCTCTAATTGCTTGTGACTATGTTCTTCGTGGTTTTCAGTTTATTGCGTTTGTATTAGTTAGTTGTGGAGGATCACATGAATACAGGAGATGAATGTTGAGAATTTTTTTTTGAAAACATGGTGTCACTTTGGATCATGTGTGATATACATGCATTACACCTGCTATTAAAATGTTAATAAAGCCATATACATTGTTCTTGATATTTTTTCCCCAAATATTCTATCTCCTCATCAGTCAACTCACTATAGAGGGGCATCTAGGAAAGATAAACCCAGAGGACGCCATCATGGCTTAACTCAGCAGAAAAGGCCAGAGATCAAGGAAGCATTTGAGTTATTTGACACTGATGGCTTAGGTATTGAAATTATCTGTTGTCGTGTTTGTATTTTTTTTTTTTTTTAATTTCCAATAATTTTTTGTTTGACCTTGTTGTTTAGGCACTATTGATGCCAAGGAGCTGAATGTCGCCATGAGGTAAGAAGTTCATGTCAAATTTACTAAGAATTTTCAAGTTGATTCCTTATGAAACATTACAACAGAGATGTTTTCTTTTGACAGGGATCTTGGTTTTGAAATGATAGAGGAGGTAGTTTGTTTGCACCAGTTTATTCCCTTGTTTTTTTTATTTTTTTTATTTTTTTTCCTGTGTGGTCAAGTGCATGTGTCTGTGTACAAGTGTGTCTACATGTGTTTTTGAAGAGTGTGGTTTGTTTATATCTAAAGGACAGTTCTAGAAGAAAAGAAAACGGGTGTTGGTGATTAGAATTGGAGACAGAAACTCTTTCTCTCTTTGTGGCAGTAGTGCTTGTATGTTGTGTTTTTTGCTCTTTTTTGATAAATTTTGGTTGCAGCAGTAAGTCTACTTGATTAAGACGGGGGCATATGCTGGACTTCCTTCTTTAGGGTGATTCTTTGTAGTTAATGTGATGTATCTAGTTCTCCTTAGGTTGTCCTAGGAGAATCTTTGCATGTTGCTTGAGGGGTTCTTGACTTATATTGAGTACCATATAGTTTTCTCTCACATTTGGTCTTAGCCAAAAGGCCCATAAAATTATAGCCATATGGTGCATCTTTCTATCAAATTTTGATTTTTTTAGTTTTGACTACATGGCTAACATAATTCTGAATTGTGTCATTCTAGCAAATCAATCAAATGATTGCAGATGTGGACAAGGATGGCAGTGGAGCAATTGATTTTGATGAATTTGTGCACATGATGACAGCCAAAATTGGAGAAAGGGACACCAAGGAGGAGCTTATGAAAGCATTCCACATTATTGACCAAGATAACAAAGTAATGTTCTGTTCTGTTTATATATATATATATATATATATATATATAGATTTATAATTTTTTTTTCTTTGTTTCATCTTGTCATTAACTTATTCTTTTTCCCATTTGCATGCAGGGGAAGATATCTGTCTCAGACATTAAGGGCATAGTAAAGGAGCTGGATGAGAACTTCACTGACGATGATATAAAAGAGATGATTGATGCAGCTGACCATGATCGTAAGTTTGCATACTTATATTTTGGATGTAGATTTTATTGGTTACCAATTACCACTTTGCTTTACTATTTGTAGGGTCTAGATAAAGTCAAACTTGATGTAACTCGTTGATAATGCTACACCCTTTATATGCTCTTTATGTTCTTTACATGCATGTCATACTTAGTATTAATATTAATCGGTTGTTATTTACTATCCGAACTATAAATTTATTTTTTTTATGTGTAATTTAATGTGCTATTTTTTTTTAATTTAAATATAAATATTTTAAAGATGAGATAGTTATTAAATTTTGATCATTTTGCAAAAATAGATGGCATAAGGAAACAATATCAAACAGTGGATTTGACACCTTCAATATAATTTTATAAGGGAGGTAATATTGGCAAAAGTTATAGTAGGTATAACTTTTTTTTTTAATAAGTAACATAACGATTTTGTTAAAAAAAATAACACAGCCTAGTACATAGGAATACTAGGTATAACTTGAATCTCTCTATGTATAAAAGATGATCTTCTAGTTTGTGTAAAAATCATTTGGGGGCCCCTGGATTTTCATGTGAGTGTCGTCATGTCAATTTAGTTCATGCATTTCAATTTGAGCAATAACTCCTTGAACTTTATGTTTGAACTTCAATTTAGTCCTTGCATCTTCCCATGGGCATTTTTTTGTAAATTAAGAAGTATGAGTGATATGGCAAATTCATGTACATATAATGTGGTTAGCGCCATTAAGATTTAATGGCACTTCCTTGTTTACAATGGAACGGAAGGGAAGGTTTTAGATTCAAGATCCATTAGGTGTGTGTCACTACCAGTTGAGAAAAAGAAAGGAAAATTGTTGCAACCATAATCTCCAAGGGGTGAATTATTCTAATTGAAAATGCAAGAACCAACTCTACACTTACGCATAAAAATCCAAGGGTGAAATTTGTCTTTTCAAGAGCTTCAAATGTGGAACAGTAAGCTAGACCGTGAAATCTTGTAGATTTAACAATGTCAAAATATTTTTTTCAAGAATTTGTTATGAAATGCTGATTTTGGATGTGATGGCCTTTAAAATGTACAGATGATGGAGAAGTTAATGTTGAGGAGTTTATGCGGATTATGAGGAGAACTACATATGGGTTCTAGAACTCAAGAATATTATTAGGAGATTGTGTTGAGAGTTTTATCCTTTGCAGAAGGGTTGTTTCTGGACAATGCTGTCGCTGTTTATGTATTATACCCCCCCCCTCCCCGTCTCTCTCAAAAAAAAAAAAAAAAAAAGGTTTATTAGACTTATAATGGCTACTGCAGACTATCATTTACAACCCTGTGTAATTTATATTAACAATATGATGTTCCTTTCGGGACATTTGATATATTAGTAATGTCAGGTAATCCAAGCCTTTTTTTTTTTTTTTTTGTTGCTAAATAGCCATTTTATTTGTTTGTTTGATAGTTTGTCTGTCTTCTTGAATGAATGAATTATTTTAATCAAAGACAGGATATGGTAATTAGTTTAGTACTTATGCATTATAATTTGAGAGTTTAAGAGAACCTTTGAGATCATGCATTATATTGTTTTTTTTTTTTATAAATTTTTTTAATAATTTTGATTTAATACCTATGAAATCCATAAAAATGGAGCAAGCAATGTGATATATGTTTCACTAGAGCAATTGGTTTTGGGTATGATCTCAATCCTCACTTGTTTGATGCAAAGTTGACACTGGCGTTGTCTTTGTGACAACCAAAGACAACCAAAAGCTCAAATATTGGTTGAAGCTCCGGAAAACTCTAGTGTTTGCATGCTCTCTCTCTCTCTCTCTCTCTCTACACACACACACAAAACTGCATGTGGGTTTTTCCTAAAATATGGAGCCTCTTAAGGTCTTTAGTGTAAAACTTGTATAAAACTTATTTCTCCTAAGATTTTTGAGCAAAACACAAACACCTATGTGATTTTGTTTTATGTGAAAATGTAGGTCCAAATTTTCACATAAACAAAAATGTAAGGAGTTTTTGTCTTATTTTACACTCAATAACCTTAATAGAGTTAAGTGCAACACAATTAACAATTTACACATAAAACAAGACATATGGGGTTTAGTGTTATGTCCAAAATTTTAGGGGTTTTTATTTTATTTTTTTTATTTTATATGTTTTATGGAGAAATCAAATGGGGGGTTTTGGAAAATTTTTTCCCCTTTTTAAAATTCCCTCTTTTTGAGTGGAGGCCTTATCAATATTTGACAAGTTAGCTAAGTAATGGTTGATTTAAATCCTGTATTGTGTCATGATGGCTTAGGCTCTCTTGATTCCAAGTCTGTTCACGTCTTAGAGGAGTGAGAACTATGAAAAAAATTTCATTTTACAGTGAACATCGTTCAACTATTTAAATCTCCTACCGAACCTAGAGTCTAGGACAAGCCAGTCCGCCAACCTGGCTAGGCCTGAGTCTAGAACTTACTAAACCCAGTTACTCAAAAAACAAAAAAGACTTACTAAACGCAGGCCCAGCCCATGACCCAAGTCCACAAACACTTTGAGCCCACTCGTCAAAGGTCACGTTCAAATCAACATTTTTTTTTTTTTAAAATTTTAAATTTAATAAAAAGTTGGAACACATTTATATTTGATCCCAAATATACAAAAACTTTGAAGCGAAAAAGAACGTATTGACATTTGACATATTTTTGGATTTCCTAAGTCTCTTCAAGGACTATCCTTGACAACCTTAACGCATTGTGAACTCACCGAGCCAAACTATGGTAAGTTGTCCTTACGATACCCCTAGTTTAATTTCCCAATTTAATGATTTTTTCTTTGATAATGTCAAATTTTTGAGATTAAAAGTTTTGATCTTTTCGAACTTTATTCCTTACTCATTGTGAATCTTAATGATTCTAATATTTCTTGAGCTAGATTTCGGTTTTTTATCGTTGGTAATTACTTGATAGATTAATATTTTTGAAGTGATATTTTATTGGGTCGTGTAGCAGTGTAATTAACTGATATAACTATCAATTGGGATTAGTTAGAAAAAAATTATCAATTGGGATTTTTTTCTTACAGTTAAAGACAAGGGAAACAAGGATTAATTAGAAGAAAGAAGGTAGGGTTAGTTTAATTTCATAGGAAATGCTTAAGGTCATGATATATTAAGTTTAATTTCATAGGAATTCCATAAGGTCATGATATATTAAGAAATTGGCTGTTTTTTTGAATATGTTTAGAATATTTTAAGGGACATTAGGATCAAAAAAAAAAAAAAAAAAAAAAAAAATTAAGGGACATTGAGTTGCTAATTGATTGGTATTTCTGTGTTCTGCTTGGTTTTCAGTTTACTGCGTTTGTATTAGTTAGTTGTGGAGGATCACATGAAGGCAGGAGATTAATGTTGAGAAATATTTTTAAAAACATGATGTCACTTTTGATTATGTGTAATATACATACATTACACTTGCTATTAAAATGCTAATAAAATCATATACCTTGTTCTTTATCTATTTAGAGACCTATACTTGGTTAATGATACTCTTTTTTTCCCAAAAATTCTATTTTCTCGTTAGTCAACTCACTATAGAGGGGCATCTAGGAAAGATAAATCTAAAAGATGCCATCATGGGTTAACTCAGTGGAAAAAGCAAGAGATTAAGAAAGCATTTAAGTTATTTGACACTAATGGCTTAGGTATTGAAATTATTTGTTGCGGTGTTTGTAATTTTTGTTTTTAAATTTCCAATAATTTTTTTGTTTTTAAATTTCCAATAATTTTTTTGTTTGACCTTGTTGTTTAAATTTCAAAACCTTTTTATGAATTTATTTTTAATGCAAACAACATCCTATAACCACCCTGCAAAACGCACCGTTTCGTCATGCATGTAATAGACAAATTAGACATAGAAAGACATGGGACAGCGCGGTGAGTAGAAGGAATAAGAAATGGCTGTGATTCTGCCTGTGATCTTCTTCAGCAGCCACTTCCCACCAAGTTCCTCAAGGTCAAGGTCTAAAACCTTCTCCTCCTGTTGCTCCTCAGCATCATCATCTCAGATGGAGTTGAACAGCGAATTCGGGGTAACAAAATTCAAGGAGTTCCCATACGTGTCGGCCCCACACAGAAACCTGATGGTTGATCTTGTATCAACGGTGGAGAACCGCCTTGGGTCGCAGCTCCTCCCTTGTAGTCTACCGCCAGATGTACAGTACTACCAGAACCAAACTGGGTCCACCCATGCTTCACTTCACAACAGATCTGGCAACAAGCCTTCCCACTCTCAGGTGTGATTTCATTTTTCCTCACTCCTTTTGATAAACGGCACAGAATTTATGCCGTTTTAGTTGTTAGTAACGGCAACGTGTTCGTTATCGTTTCAACCGCTACGTCGTTTAAATGGCACGAAAACTAATATCATTTTTTTTTTCACTGAAAACGACAACAAGGTTGCTCATTGAAAGATTACAGTTAACTCTGACAACTTACTTGCATAAATTATTGTAAATTGGTGCAAAACATGTTGGAAAAATAGGATTTAGCAAGTGTTTGGTTAGCTAATTTTGAGCCAAATTTAAAGTTGGACCCATCCATTGAGACCGGTCCAAATTGAAACGTATTCTCCACCATGAGGAGATTAACGTCGTGTGGTCAGTTGCCCAAACCATTTAAGGAGTGAATGAGAAATTGATTCTGTTTGGATTGAAGGGGAGGGAGGGGGGAGTAGAGTAGAGTTTGCTCCCCCTCCCACCCCCCTCAATCCAAACGGGCCCTTAAAGTGCCCAATTGAAGATGAAATTGGACTTTTGAAGATATTGTAAATGTTGAATGGGGAATTACAAGGACAGACAAGTCGAATATGGGTGTTTGATCATCTTCTCTTGTAATGTGGGCCTTATTTATACTTGAGACTTGATGATTATCAACAGTTGCTGTAATATACGCCTCAATTCTCTAGGACATCTGTTCTGGTTCGCTATCGTTCCTCCCTTGCTTTAGGAGTAGTTTCTCAATTGGGTGTTAACTCCTCTTTATATTCCTGTTTATTTTATTACTGTTGCGTTGATCATCAAATGGCCGCCATGCTATTTGGCACATGCTAAATGAGCTTTAGGCTTCCCTTTAAACACCCAGATACGCGTCGCAACCCCCCCCCCCCCCCCCCCTCACTCCCTACTGCTACCAGTCTGACTTTTAAAACAATTATTTTATACAAACAAACATAAGGTCTAATGTAGACGTTGTGATTTGGCTGTTGCTCATAGGTTGTTTGATGTGTCTGCCTGAGAGATGTAGATTTTGGCATACAATAATTGGTGAGTGTTTTTGAAAGGTGGGAATGCTGGGTGCAATTTTTGAAGTTGTTCAGGGAAAATGGCATAAGAATTTGAATCAGTGGTAGCAACATTATGCAAAATTCTGTTCCCAAAGATTGCTAGCAAGTTACTTTATACAGTAGCCCGTGGGTCTGAAATTTTTTGGTGTATGGAGAACTCTTCAAGTTAGATGGTCCAAAGATATATCACTACAATAATCTTCTAATAAATCAATCAGCCCTCGTATAGATTTCATAGCGGTTCATCTTCATGCGCTTGTTTAATATGAAGCAATAGAGCCAGTGGCTCTAGATTTAAGGATCATATGCTGGGACACAAATCCCATAGCTATGGCAATTAGTGAGTATAGTTAGTAGGGCAGATTGCCCAGGCTCTTGGGAAGAGTTGAACCCATCCTTATTGTATATATAGAAATTGAAAACTTGTACCATAAGCTTATTCCGGCTCATGCTTGTATGGTCATCATTTCTAGTAGTCAAATCCACCTTTATCTTAACATATAAGTGTAATATAGGAGGAGAAATAAAATCAAGGTAATTTTTTTTCATGCTCGCTTATGGGAATTTGTTGAAGACAAAAGCATTACAAACGGTAGAAGCAACATCACTAAAAACGACAGAAGAAAAGCAAGGTTGAAGAGTGAAACGACAGAGGCAAGAAGAGACTTGAAACAGAGCGTTTTGATTAATGAAGTCACACAGGCCACACGTGTGGAAGAACACAGAGTTTAGTTAGAGAGGAAGCCAGCTGTCAAATTATAATAAGTTGATTAGTTGAAAAACAGTTAGTTAGTTTTAGCACCTGGAGTAATGCTCTGTTTTGGGATTGTATATAAATAGCTTAGTTGGTAACTATAATTTGATCAATTCATTTTGTACCATTCATTCAGTTAATGAGAATTACAGTTTTTCTCCACTTTCTGTTATTTTACATGGTATCAGAGCCTATTTTCTCTCATTTTCTCTCTTGCCAAACAGAAATTTACTCTTGATTTTCTTCATTTTTCTTGGTTTCTCATGGCTTCAAACTCATCAAGTGCACCTTCTTCTTTGTCTACACCAGCTGGAAGTGTAGCTATGGCAGATGAATTTCCTAATAACCCCTTTTTCTTACCAGCGAATGAAAATCCTGGTTTGATTCTTACATCTCAGCCTCTCATTGGTCCTGAGAACTACATGACCTGGGCGAGATCTGTGTTTCTGGCTCTGAGCTCCAGAAATAAGTTTGGATTTGTCAATGGTTCAATTTCAGAACTAGATCCAACCTCGCCTTTGTTCAATTCCTTGAATAGGTGCAACACTACGATCCTATCATGGCTAACCAATTCACTCAGTCTTAAGGCTAGTGTGATGTAAATCAATTCAGCAAGAGATTTGTGGATTGATCTCAAGAATAGGTTATCTTAGGACAACACTCCAAGGCTGTTTGAGCTTCAAAAGGAAATTTCACATTTGGTTCAAGGATCGCTCTTAGTGAGCTCCTACTTCTCAAAATTCAAGACTATGGGATGAGTTTGTGAATAATCAACCTTTCACAGTGTGCAATTGCGCTTGTGTTTGTGGTTCTAGGTCATCTCAGCTAGATACACAGCATAAAGCGTATGTTTTCCGTTTTTTAATGGGGTTGAATGACAGCTATGGGACCTTGATTGGGCAAATCTTGCTTATTGAGCCCTTTCCCCCTCTTAGCAAGGTGTGCTCATTGGTTTTACAAGAAGAGAAAAGGAGAAATATAGGCAACATTGTTAATGTGGTTTAGCAATTGGATCCTATTGCTATGTATGTGAATGGTAGTAAGTCATTTCAAGGTAATCAAGGTAATGCTCAGAATAATGGAGGTAAAGGAGGTAACTTCAAGAAGGAGAGACCAGTTTGCACCTACCGTGGCTTCACTAGTTACATAGCAGATAAGTGCTACAAACTTCATGGATACCCTCCAGGGTATAAGCCAAAAGGTGGAAATAAGGCTATGGCTAATCAAATCACAGGAAGTTTTGGGTTTGATGGTCTTCCTAATGTTCAACCTTGTGATGCTAATCAGTTCAACATTGGTCTTTAGACTCCTTTTAGTGTTTCACAGCAAAATTTTGGAGGTTTTCCTGGTGGTTTTGGTCTTCAGAATTGTCAACAGACCACTCAACCTCAATGTCCAATTTCTCAGGTTCAATATGAACAACTTCTCAATTTTCTAAAGGCTCATACTGCATCCCGTTCAGGTTTTGGTGCTCCAAATGGCATTGGTACTCAGACTGCTTCACAGGTTGCTTCAGTAATGGCACCTGCTCTTCCTCTTACAATAGCCACTTCATCTCCTAGAGCTGCTTCAGCTTCATCATCTTCTTCCAATTTCTCAGGTAATCCCTTTTGGATTGCCCTCAATTTGTCTCATTCTATCTTCCAATTCTTGGATTCTTGACACTGGGGCCACTGATCACATGGTGCACTCAGTGTCACAATTAACCACAATCACTTCTATTATCCATTCTTGTGTCTATTAGCCAAATGGGGAAAAGGTTGTAGTAACACACATTGGCACTGTACAAATTTCATCTACACTCACATTCACAGATGTATTGTGCGTTCCATCCTTTAATTTCAATCTCATTTTAGTTAGCAAACTCACTAAGCATAAACTTTGTTGCCTTATATTTCTTGGTGATTGGTGTTTCGTCCAGGACCATGCTCCATTCGTCCAGGACCTTGCTCAATGGAGCATGATTGGTCTGGGTAAGCAAAGCAATGGTCTATATTTGCTTCAAGCTTCTGTTCCTCCATCAAGATCAGTTGCTCTTGCTAGTAATGTCAGTCACATTTCTTCTTTAGATTTGTGGCATTCTAGATTAGGACACCTTTCTTTGTCAAAACTTCAATTGTTGAAGCATTTTGTAGATATTGATGTTCAAAATAAGGCTACTTGCTGTGATGTATGCCATTTTTCAAAGAAAAAAAGGCTCTCTTTTCCTTCCAGTTCTCATGTAACCACTAAGCCTTTTGAATTGATCCATTGTGACTTATGGGGTCCCTTTTCTGTTAGTATTATTGATGGTTACAAATATTTTTTGACTATTGTGGATGATTTTACTAGATGCACATGGGTTCACTTACTTAAACATAAATCTGAAACTTAACTTCTGTTTTCTAAATTTGCATCAATGGTTTCAACTCAATTTGATAGCAAGATCAAAACCATTAGAAGTGACAATGGCACCGAGTTTTTCTTGAAAGAATTTTTTCATTCTAATGGCATTTTGCATCAACTTTCCTGTGTTGATACTCCTCAATAGAATGGTATTGCTGAAAGGAAGCATCAGCACATCCTCAATGTTGCAAGAGCTTTGAAATTTCAGTCTCACATTCCCTTATGTTTTTGGGGTGACTGCATCTTGACTGCTGTTCATCACATCAATAGAATTCCTTCTAAAGCATTAGGTAATAAGAGTCCCTATGAAATGCTTTTCAATTCTTCTCCATCTTATCACCATTTAAGGACTTTTGGCTGCTTGTGTTTCATTTTTACCTTATCTCACAATAGGCACAAGTTTGCACCTAGGGCCAAAAAATGTGTGTTTCTTGGTTATCCTCATGGCATTAAAGGTTACAAGGTTCTTGATATTCAGTCCAATTCAGTTTATATTTCCAGAGATATTATCTTTTATGAAACTATCTTTTGTTATGCTGAATGTTCTCAACCTTTTACTTCTTATTTGGATGTTTTTGTTTTCCCTCATACTACCATAGATTCTGTTGATTCTGTCCTTGTTCCCTGTTCTTCCTCCATTCCTCATTCTACTTCACCTCCTATCCCTGACTCTAATTCTACTCCTATTCCTGTTTCTGTGGAACCTGTTTCTATAGAGCCTGTTTCTGCAAAACCTTTTATTGATCCCATTGGTCTTGATGATCCTACTTCTTCCCAGTCTTGTGATCCTCTTCCTTGTACTTCTAGTTCCATTGTTCCTTTTAGAAGTTCCACTAGGTCCCACAAACCTCCTTTGTACTTGTCTGATTACTCTTGTAAATTTGTTAGTACCAAACCCAGTTCAGGTTTGCCTTATGCCCGTTCAGATCATTTGAGTTACTCACATCTTGGACCTATCTTTTATTCCTTTGTCATGGCTGTTTCTTCCACTCCTTCAGAGCCTGTCTCTTTTCAGCAGGCAGTGCAATTTCCTGAGTGGAGAGCTGCCACGGAAAAAAAAAATTAGGCTTTAGAGGTGAATGATACTTGGACTTTAACCCCTTTGCCTCCTGGTAAGTCAGCCATTGGTTGCAAGTGGGTTTATAGAGTTAAATACTTACTTTATGGTACTATTGAGAGGTACAAAGTTAGGTTTGTTGCCAAGGGTTTCACTCAAAAACTTGGGTTGGACTACTCAAAAACTCTCTCCAGTTGCAAAATCAATCTCAGTCAGGCTTGTTTTGTCATTGGCTGCTGTGAAATGGTGGTTTCTTCATCAAATGGATGTAAATAATGCATTTTTTCATGGGGAGTTGCTTGAGGATGTTTACATGTGTTTACCACCTGGCTTTCACAGCAAGGGGGAGCATCATTTGGTTTGCAAACTAAAGAAGAGTTTTTATGGTCTCAAACAAGCATCCAGACAATGGTTTGAGAAGTTTTCCTCAACTATTCTACAAATGGGGTATGTCCAATCCAAGTCTGACTACTCCTTGTTCACTCATACACAAGGAGTTTCATTCACAATTTTATTGGTATATGTTAATGATATACTCTTGACAGGAAACAATATTGATTGTGTCAATAATTTGAAGAAAGTTCTTGATGCTAAGTTTGGCTTGAAGGACCTAGGCTCATTGAGGTATTTTATGGGATTAGAAGTGGCTAGGACTGATGAAGGAATCAGTCTCAATCAGAGAAAGTATGCTTTGGAAATCCTCAAGGACACTGGTTTCATTGGCAGCAAACCTGTTAAGTTTCCCATGGAACAAAACTTGAAGTTATCCAAGTATGAAGGCAAGTTATTGGAGGAACCAGGCCAGTATAGAAGATTAATTGGAAGACTTTTATACCTTACCTTAACAAGACCTGACTTGACTTATGTAGTGCATAGGTTGAGTCAGTTTGTCTCATAGCAAAGGGAACCACACTTGTAGGCAGCTCACAGAGTGCTTCAACTCATTAAAGGGTCACCAGGTAAAGGCATATTCTTCCTAAGCAACTTAGAGTTGCATATCAAGGCCTTCTGTGATGCGGATTGGGCTGGATGCCCAGATACAAGAAGGTCTCTCACTGGTTATGCAGTATATTTGGGAGATTCCTTGATTTCTTGGAGATCAAAGAAGCAAGGAGTTGTGTCCAGCTCCTCAGCTGAAGTTGAGTATAGAGCTATGGCAAGTGTGGCCTGTGAAACCACTTGGGTTTTGCAATTGTTGAAGGACTTAAGGATTGAGCATTCAAGACCAGCTATACTGTTTTGTGATAACCAAGCTGCACTGTACGTAGCAGCAAATCCGGTCTTTCATGAAAGAACCAAGCATATAGAAGTTGACTGCCATTTAGTGAGAGACAAAATTTTTGAGGGAATGATTAAGACTTTCCATGTTGATACAAATTCACAAGTTGCAGACATCTTCACTAAAGCTTTGGGTTTTTCATCTTTTGTGAGATTGTCAGAGAACACAGAGAGGAAGCCAGCTGTCAAATTATAATAAGTTGATTAGTTGGAAAACAGTTAGTTAGTTTTAGCACCTGGAGTAATGCTCTGTTTTGGGATTGTGTATAAATAGCTTAGTTGGTAACTATAATTTGATCAATTCATTTTGTACCATTCATTCAGTTAATGAGAATTACAGTTTTTCTCCACTCTTTGTTATTTTATAGAATTGATATCATAATTATGATTGCAACCGTGAGATTAGTCTTGGAGAAATTGGCATCTACTTTACCTTACTAAGGTAATCGTGGGATTTTGTTTTTTAAGTCTCTGGCTTGGACTTCATTTGCAATTGCAAAATTATTTAGGTTGGGTTGCAGTTGTTAATTTAACAGTGTTTTCTCCGCGATGATGATTCAACAAGCCCAAATTGTTGTAAGCTTGTGTAAACAGCCATTGGATTCAGCCCTTTGTTCTTCAAGGCCTGAATGCTGTTTGCTCAAGCTGTTTGAATCAAGTGTGTTTCTTGTTGGTTAGCCACAATGTAATATCTGAACTTCCTTAGAATGGGGGATAGTTTTCTGGTCTTGCCATGCTCAACCTAGTTCTAGCCCAGTTATATTTGGGTTCAGTTGTAATGAGTTGGTGTATTAGAGCATGGCATCATCTGTTCTCTTCTATGTTCCTTGTAGGGCAACTGTTTCACAATAATTGTTCACCATCGATCTTTGACAATTGGTGTGAACAACATATATCGTATGTTTTGTATTTAATGCACCTATTTTTTTTTTTTTTGAAAAGGGCGTACCCTTTTTCTGGGGTCTGAATTCTAAACATTATTTAATCAGATTGATTTTATATTAGGTAGCTGGATACACTGCAAGCTACCAACGGGAGGAGCATTTAACATCACAAGCCTTTCAGCCTTTCTGAACCCTTTTAACTGATGCACCAAATTTTCTTATTGAACTCATTCAGAGCAGCCCAACATCATTAATCCTTATTCTTGATTTGCCTCCTCGAAAAGACCTTGTCCTCTGTCCAGACTAACTTCACACTTTCTATGAAGAGACCCAGCTGGACACACGTAAGCAGATACTCGAGAAAATTCCTGAGGTTAAACCCTATATCTCTTCATCACTTTACATCCGTTCCGTAGTCTCTCCCACTGCTATTATGGTTCGTATTGAGACACAGGCAAGTCAGCCAGGTCGCGTGGAGGAGGTCATAAAAGATCATGTGGATCCCATTGCAAAGGAAGTGTTGGGAATCTGGTTGGATCAATGTGCTTGTGGGAAGAGAGAAGTGGGAGAGGCAGAGAGAGCTATTTTAGAAAAGAGGGATGGGTTGATTAAGATCAAGACTATTGAGGTTGATCTAGGCTCGAGCTTTCCGAGGTTGTTTGGGCCAGAAGTAGCAGACAGAGTCTTGGGAGCCATACGAGATGTTTACACTGTATGAGAAGCTAATTTGGTCGGTGCATTATGTGTGTTTCGAATTTTTGTGTAAATAATATGCCTGTTAACCAAAAAAACAAAGTACATAATGCAATTGTTGAATATACATATGCTCTCCTGTTTTATCTTACAACTGAACAAGGTTTCTTGGTTTATTCATTTGTTAGAAATTTGTGGTTAAATAATTAAATTTACTATATTCAGACTGCTTAAACTTTTGAGACAATCAGTAATTTAATATGGTATCATAGTGATCCTTATCTCCTCCACTTTTGGGATAATTAGTAATTTGATATCATTTGTGACCATTAACTATTATAGAGTATAAACTAGAAAAGTTTCCGTTAATGGAAAAAATTTCAGGTTTTTAGCTGAAGGTTCCTAGTATATTTTAGCTCATTTAATCCTTTCATCTCCCAACACTGAAAAATTTATCTTAAATATCTTTCAAAGGTTAATTCGAAATAGACAAATACATATTTTCTCAAAGTTTTATTTTTCGGCCTTTTAGCATCAAATGCAATTTCACTTTGCAAGGACAGTATCAGGATTATATATATATAGTTGACATTTCGGCGCCGACCCTCAATCGAACCTGGAGACCAGGCTATGTTTTTGAATGTTTGGATTTGTGTGTTAGATTTTTGGGCTGATGTGTGTGTGGGTTTATCCTTTATCATTTTACCATTTATATGGAATCGTCGTCAACCATAGGATTTTTATTTTTTAAAGGCGAACACCTATGCCTAATTTTTTTTATTTCCAAGTAAGCTAAGGAAAATTTTGGGGCTCCTAAACTAAACTAAGATCAAAATCACGTCTTGAACTAAAAATTATGTACACTTTGGGCCCAAAGTTTAGTCTGTTTCTAGTTTGACTATTTATGTTTCAAAATTTTCATTTTGATTTTTTATGTTTGATTACATTTTCATATTGATTTAACCGTCCATTTTCATTAGTAATATGATTGTTCATAATTGATTTTCTGCCTACAACAATTAAACTCTTGCAATAATCCCACAACATAGTGTGACTTTGGTACAACTTATTCTAATGAGATTTATTTATTTATTTATATATTTTTTTTAAAGTTGGATTTGAGTAAGCTGTACCTAAGAAAGAATGAGGCTTTGATTAAGTGTAGCTAACAAAATAAGTTATCTTAATTTCTAAACTAAGCTGTAATAAACAACATGCATATTGGAATAACTTATTTTAGTGAGATAAAAATAATTTGAGTTTGACCAAGCTTATATATCTAAGAAACAAATGCTTAAAAAATTGTATATCTAACAAAATATGTTGACTTAATTTATAAATTAAGCCTTAACAAATTACACGTAATTTTTTTTTTTTTTTTTGGTAATCTGGAAATTTTATTCAACTAACAAAAAGGAACAAACTCAGGACAAAGCCTGTTACAAGAATCACCATTGCGGTCAGCCTCAACAAAGGAAATCAAATCCTCGGGAGGGACAGAATGAATAATAAAATCTAAGCCTTGGAAGTGGCCATAATTAGCTAAACGACCTACACTAGTATTGGCCTCTCGGTAGATATGCTTGATATGAACAAGGGGAAATTGGGAAATGAAAATCTTACAGTCATCAAAAATAGGAGATATCACTGAGTTGTTGTAGCTGGGGTTGCTTAACGCATCAACAAGAGCCTTAGCATCAAGCTCAACATCAATAGCAGGGAGCTTCATTTGGTGGCATAACATCAAACCATCACGAAGAGCCCAGACTTCCGCAGTAAAACTGTTCACGCTGCCCATTTTCCTAGTAAAACCAACCACCCAGTTACCTAAACCATCTCTAATCAACCCTCCCCCTGCTGCCTTCCCCAATGTTGCATTCCAAGACCCGTTAGTGTTTAGTTTTAACCACCCTTGTTTTGGCTTCTCCCATCTAATTGGTTTTAGCACCATCCGATTAATGCGTCTTGGCTGGGAGGCACACAGGAAGAACTTCGAGGCTTGAGAGGTAATAATCTTACCAAGGTTTGGATTAACACCCCTGTTATTGAAGACGACTTGGTTCCCTGCTTCCAAATCAAGCAAAGAGCAAAGGGAAAAATGACATTCCATGGAATTCCCACTGCATTTTGAGAGGATTTAAGGCCACCATTGGTGATTAACCATTCCCTGATGTCTTGAGAGAAGAAGGTGGAGTACAAACAGTGAGTTCCCAATTGTTGCCATATGGATTTAACCAAGCTACAATCCCTGAGGGCATGCATGATAGATTCATCTTCTAAGTGGCATAGCGGGCAAGTAGTATCTAGAGGAATCCCTCTATTGGCTAGACATTCCTTAACACCGATACTTTGCTTCATGCACTTCCAAATAAACATTTGAATTCTAGGAAGAGATGGTAATTTCCAGATCCAAGAACCAGAGAAGGAATCAGTATCTGAAGAGTCTATGGCAAGGAGATAGGCACTTCTCATATCAAAATCCCCTTTTGAAGAAAACTTCCAAGCTAATGTATTAGAGAAGATATCTAATGTATTAGATATATGGATTCTCTCTCATAGTGTATGAAAGAGGGAGGATGTATATAGAACCACTAGGCCATTTAGGCAATAAAAATTTAGAATATGTTATTTGTCTCACATAATTACAGCACACAAATTTTAATTTAGACCTCTCTTTTAGTTTATAAAATACACTATCTATCTATCTTGCATTGTAAAAATTTTAATTAATGTCCAAATATTAGCAATAATTAATGTCCAAATAATAGCCAATAAATGAAATTTATTAAAAAAATATAGGGAAAATTACACTTTACCAACTTGTACTTTGCTCAAAAAACATTTTACCCATTGTGGTTTAAAAAATGGCACTTTGCTTACCTGTGGTTTAATCTGTTAACCAAACGTTTACCCACCTCTGTCCTGCCGTTACTCTAACACTATTCCACTCAAAAAAACAATAGCAATTGAATCAAAACACTTGCCTGAGAAAAAAAAAAAAAAGCTTCCTTTTACTTGATAGATTGCTCAGAAGATGACAACAGCTGCAAATAGACCAATGCAAGAGCCTTATGAGAAAGCAATTCAGTAATTGGTCTGAACACAAATTAACCATTTCCTTATCTTCAAGCTTCCTTTTTTCCTTTGGCAACTCCAAATCCAACAACGTGTCCACATACGACACAACAAACTCATCGTCATTTTCTTTGCCTTCTTTCGTTTTACTCTGTCTTTCTTGCTTCACTTTCCTCCTTGCTTTAATCAAAGGAATTAACACATCATCTTGGTTTCTCCGAAGTTTAAACAACTCTTCCCAACGCTTACGAAATAAAATCCTTCCAATACTGGGGAAAAAATTGAGTATAGCAATTAGCAAACCGACCAGAGCTCAAAAGCAAGCGACGTTCAACCTCTTCGATTTTCTTAATCTGGGTTTCACCGAGTTTGTCTCCAAAACACATAAGAACCAACAAACAAAACATGGAGTATTGGAAATGGTCTTTAACAACTTATTCAGTGTTGGAACGAAGGCGATTGAGGAGAATATCCAAGACCCACTTGTGCGCGTGAGAGTAAGATTTCATGTGCCAAGGGTGGAGAATCTCTGAAGTGAGATTACGATGAAAGAGTCGCCATGTGGGACCATAAGAAGTAGAGTTGATGTTGTGTTTGTTACTAGATACGATCACGGCTGTAGGTGGAGGAGCTGGGCGGTCAGCGAAAACTGCATTGTTTTGAATAAGAGCTTTGTGTGCGAGAGAGTGGTTGGCAACGAAGATAGCTGGGCTGAAGCCTGTGTAAATGGTGATGATGGGTCCGTAAAAGATAAGGAAGCTTTTTTTTTTTTTTTTTTCTCAGGAAAGTGTTTTGATTCAATTGCTATTTAGAGTGGAATAGTGTTAGATTAATGGCAGGACAGAGGTGGGTAAACGTTTGGTTAACAGATTAGACCACAGGTAGGCAAAGTGTCATTTTTTAAACCACAGGTGGGTAAAGTGTTTTTTGAGCAAACCACAAGTGGGTAAAGTGTAATTTCCCCAAAAATATATATCCTCTCTCTTTAGATTTGCACTTTTTTTGCAACCATTTAGAGTTTGTTTGGATAAGCTGTTTTAAAAAGTGCATTTTAAAAAAATAGTGTTTTTAAAATGTGCGTTTTGAAAACACTATTTATCAAATCACACTTAACCGTTTGGTAAAATCATGAAAAAGTGTGGTTTCTATAAACTGAACATTTGGATAAAATTGGTGTAAAATGTATGTGGTAGGTGTAATTTATCAAAATGGACATAACTATGTTGTTAAGGCTTCTTTGTCATCTTGTAAGTTGTAACTTGTAATAAGGCATATAATAATAGCATTTTTTTTTTATAGGGTAATGACTTGTTATAAAATAAGAAAAAGTTTTCTTAAAAATTAATAAATTAAAAAATAAGAAAAATAAAAGAAAAGGACACCCACTTAAAAGAATTATTATTATTTTTTGGTTAAAAGGATAGATTCATAAAACTAACTAGCCAGCGTGGGCTGTGAGTTGGCTATAAGCCTTAAGGAATACAAGCCAGCAGTGTCAGCATCTAACAAAATACATAGATCATCTGACTAGGGATATTCAAGAACTACAAAATCATCATTCAAGCAACAACCTTCCCTAGCAAGCATGTCTGCGCATTTGTTCCCCTCCCTGTACACATGCCTGATCCTCAATTTTTGCCCATGTATATCTTCTCTGGGCCTACCACCGCATGACTAATTTTCTACTTGCCTGTCTTCCTTTTCTCATCCCTACAGCACCACCCATTAATCTTCTTTAGCTCCAATTTTCATCCTTGCCCATAAGATTCTAGTCAAGCAAAATAGTGAGGACAACTAATCCTTGCAATGGCAACGAAGCAACAAGCTAAGAGAGACAAGGGAACAAAAAGTGAACAACTGGAGGTAGATAGGAGATAGAGGCAACTAAGCAAAAGCATAGAGGAGATCGATGGTGTCAAGCCAATAAATTTTTCTTAAGTATTTTGGTCATTATGCAATTTTGTGAGGATATTTTAAGAATTTCACACTCAAAAAAGAACTTTGATAGTAAACTCATATTTGCGTTTACACCAATGTTTTTGGAAAAGCTTGAGCTCTGTTTTTTGAAAATGTGAGGTTTTGGTAATTTGAAAACGTGATTTCCTTATAAATGCAATGCCAAACGTTTGACTTTTAGCATTTTCATACAAAACACGCGTTTTGATTATCAACGATTATTCAAACAGGCTCTTAGTGTTACTCTAATTTAAAAAGTTTTAGAGCAATAAAAATTTTCCAAATGAACATAAGGTGAATGGTCTCTTTCTCTCTTTCTAAAAACATGAAAATCAAGACTAAAAATTTTGCCAAAAAAATTTATTGACTGAAAATAAAAGGTCAACATAAAAAAAGCACACTTTTCTCTCTGTTGGTCCATCTTTGATTCTTGAAGAAATTTTTTTTTGCTTATTGCTCTCCATTTTCATATGGTATTCGATTGCTCTCTTCAAATCTTTAGTCATCCTGTCTTTTTTTTTTTTTTTTTTTTTTTTTTTTTTTTTTTTTTTAAAGATTACTATAGATGAAAAGTTCTTAGGTATTCTTAGCACGGAGAAATAGTGCTTCAACCTCTCATATATATGATGGATTTCATCATGAATTTAATAAATGGACCACGCTATAAATGTAAGAGAAAAAACACAAATTTTCATGCTTCAAAATTATCTAAAATTTACTCACTCAAAAAAATTAAAAAAACTCAAAAAATCCTACAAAGAAAAGTAGGTCACGCACGAACACCAAAAGTCACTGTGGCAATTCAAGTCACACACGCATCATATTGTTTAGAAAAAAAAAGAGAGGAATGAATTAAAGAAAAAAAAAAAGCCATCAAAAGAAAAAGCGTCTCACGTCATAATGTCTTGTACGTTTCTTCCACCATGTGTATGTCCACTAGCACCTGCAATTCTTCTGGCCCCAAAAATATCAAGAACAAGACCATCGTTTCCTTGTCGATCATCTATGGAGAAACAGCAGCTAATTAGAGGGTCCAAACTCATGGAATTCCCATACCTAACAGACCCACATAGGGATACGATGGTGGACCTCATCTCAGCCATGGAGAATCGCCTGGGTTCTCATCATCTTCTTCCTTCTTCGGTCCCTCCTGACGTTGAACACTACCAAAATGAGAGTGGCACTTCTCAAGGCACTCTTCACATTAGATGCGGCATCGACTCCTCTCCTGTATGTACTGTCTCTTCTAGATCTCCACACATAAATGTTCATGCTTGCTTGCTAAAAAGGATGACATGGTTTTTTTTTTTTTTTTTTAATAAGTTCCCTTTTTTCTTTTACAGAAAAATTATATGTTTATATGCTTATTGATTTCAAAGCCTTAATTAAGATTTTTAAGGCAGAATTTTGTTTGTGATAGCTTTTTAAGTATGTTTGAAACTTCTGTTGCGTATAAAATTAAAATTAAAGATGTGGAATAAAATCTTAATAATAATTCCTATATTCTTACTTTTAAGTTTTAACCTTGTACATGTCCACTATATTTTTGTCATGCTTTGTTCTCTTTTTTTAAATTTCAACTTAAAGTAAGAATTTATTTTTTTAGAGTAGTTCTCCTTTCTCTTGTTTTTGTTGAAAGAAATCAATTTTCATATGTTAGTTGAGGTTGTTAAACTGAAACTATAGAATAGATCTCTCTCACTGGAGGGAGGCAACAAAGTTTTGCTAGTTTGAGTTGATTGGAATTAGCAATTATGCCAAAATGATATTTTATTAAGTTAGAAAGAATCATATATTAGTTGTCTTTCCAAAGAGGAAAAAATAAAAAGAGGAGGAGGAGTTTTTTAGCTGGTGTTCGAAAGTTGCATATTGTTATTAAAATCGATTTTATTATTAATCTATCATTGAAACTATTTTTATAATGCATTAATGATTATTGCAAATTATAACTTATTTACATGTAGTTTGACTGAAATTTAAATTGTCTACTTGTAATTTGAAATTTGACACTTTACTTACTTGAAATTTAACCAAAATTTAAATTGTCTATCTGTGATTTGAAATCTCATCATAAAAGTATTCCGCTGAATCTTTTTTTTTTATTTTATTTGATCTTATATTTTTATGTATTTTTGTGTTTTTGGAGGAGAGAAACGTAAAAGTGGAGTAAAATTACATATTTAACCATGTTTTTAATAGAAATATGTTACGAAACTTTAACTGAACTGATTTCAAGTAAGTAAAGTGTCAAATTTTAAATCATATATGAGTAAATTGTAATTTTTCCTAATCATAATGTATCAAAATTTTTAAAGATAAATAATGTATCATGACTTATGCCAACAATTATAAAATTCTTTAATTATACTCATGTTTTACTCTCTCTCTCTACTTTTAATGTAGTTTCTATTATGCATAATATAGTGTACACATAATACACAGGCTGCATTTTACGAGAGAGCTCCTAAATTTAACAAGTAACAAATTTGAACTTCTGTACTGGTCATTTTCCCAAAGAAAAAAAAAAAGAAAAAGAAAAAAAAAGTGAGGATGTCAACCTTGCAAGGATTACTTTGCGTGTTAAAGTTTGGCAAGATTGACACATTTCGCACATCACTAATTGTATGTGACAGAAATAAAAAGAATTTTTGTGCGGTAGGTTTAGCAAGATTGACACATGTCACACATCACTTGAATTTTTGACAGAAATAAAAAAGAGTTCATGTACGCAGTAAGTGATATGTCAATTTATTAATAGTCAAATTAACGGAGAAATTGACTAAATGTTTTTTATTTTTAAAATGTGTAGCAGAATATATACTACTTTTTTTTCTTCAAAATATCTAACAAGATGCCTTTATTTTTAGAAGTTGATTTTAATAAAATTGAGTTTCGGGTGGAACTACCAATATCGAGTTATACTTAAAAATATATATAGATTTCTGTTTTGAGGATATCTAATTTTACATGAAATTCAAGTATGTTAAAATCAAATTTTAAAATAAAGTCATATTGCTACTTATTTTAAAAATAATGTTAATTAATCATTTTCCTTCAAATTAAAATGATTTAAAAAAAAAAAAGTTACATTATGACTCATAACAACTCAAAAAAAAATTATAAAAAGAGTTTTACTAATAAATGGCTTAGAGTATATATTAATAAACCATTTAAAAAAATATTTTATAAAAAAATAAATAACTAATTTTTCTTTACATTTTTTTCAACTTTCCATTAAAAATTTTAAAAAATAGATATGCCGCATATGTTATAAAAATATTGAACTTTCTCAAATCAAGAATCCCAGAAGGTGTGGTCCTGCTGCGAGTATAATGATTAATTTCTTGCTTACGCAAGTGGCCCAAATATCTTACTTACGAAATTAGTCACACAACTGGCAGCCATTTATACTTTTTTTTTTTTTTTTTGGTTAACGCTAATTAAAAATTCTCTTTCTTCTCTAATGTTATACTGCCAGATGAACTATACTTCTCAAGCATGGCTCAAATATTTGTCTTTTTTTTTTTTTTTTAATTATTTTTTTATATTAAAAAAAAAAACTAAAAATGCCCCAACTATCTATACTATGAACTATCATGCTGCCCATTTCTATCATTTTTAGAATTCTTCTGCCAACGAACGAGTGGAAAAAAATCCCTGTGCTTTGCTCGCAAAGAGCCAAGAGTTACACATAGTAACAATATTGCTGCCGTAAATACTTGATATGAATGGTATATAATCTATATTGTATGGTCCAGATTGATTTCGTACTAGCAAGTTGGCTTCACTTGGAGCAACCAACCGGTGGTGCCTTGGACATAACCAACATCGCTGGCTACCTCAAGTCATCAACAGACGTGCCCCACTTCCAATTCGAGCTTGTAAAATGCAGCCCCACATTTCTTATCTTCTTCCTCGACTTGATTCCTCGCAAAGACATTGTTTTCAGTCCAGACTACCTCAAAACCTATTATGAAGATACCCAACTCGAAAAATTCAGGCAACGACTAGACCAACTCCTTGAGGTTCAAACCTACTTCTCGTCGTCCCTATATTTTCGTCGCGTGGTATCGCCTACTGGAATCGTGGTTAGCATAAAATGTGGGGATGGTGCTGGACCAGAACGTGTAGAAGAAATTATACGTGAACATGTTCGTCCCATATCGAATGACATTATGAGAATTTGGATTGATATGTGTGTAGGTGAAGGTGTGGAGGTAGGGGAAACAGAGAGAGCAGTATTGGAAAAGAGGGATAGCTTGATTAAAAGCAAGGCGATAGAGATGGACTTGAGCTCTAGCATGCCCAAGCAATTTGGACAAGAAGTGGCAGATCGAGTCTTGCGAGTTATAAAAAGTGTTTACAACGTATGATGTACTTTAACCCTTGCTGTCTTATAGAATAATCACTGGATTGAATATGTAAGTACTCTATATTTATCTTTGTATAATGCACCAATTATCTCATGAAGTGGTCTCCGGGATTAAATAAATACTTTTTCTTTAAAACCCATGGTAGCCCATTGCCCCCATACAAAAAATCCGATAAGATCATCTTACCAAAGCTTGGGACATGATAAAACCTACATGGCAAAATAACCTTTGATTATTTTTACCTTAAATATTAAGCAATTCCTCCTGAATTAAATTAATTAATGACTATTAGCACATTAAATCAAGAAAAATTTACACCACAAGATCTCTTATCACTCTTCCATGTGAGCATACAAATTACGCTAAAATGCAAAATTCACATTTTAAGTTTCAACATAATTAATTTCAGTTCTCAAGTTTATTCAATTAAAGTCTCTTTGTCAACTTCAATTAATTTCTTTAAAAAAAAAATTGGAAAATAATTTTCAATTATTAATTGGATTTTTTAAATTTTTTTAAAGAAATGAAAAAAAAATTAAAAATTTGGACAATTAATCGCAATATTTAACAATAGTTGATGAAGATGCCTCAAATGAATAAACTTGAAACTAGGGGTGTGTAAAAAAACTGACAAACCGAAAAAACCGCTTCAAATCGACAGAACCATTGCAAAAATTTCGGTTTGGTTTCGGTTAGGTTCGGTTTCGGTTTTATTATATAAAAAACTGAAAATTTCGGTTCGGTTTTCGATGGCAGATTTGAATGCACCGAATCGACCGACCTAACCGAAATATATTATTATATATTATTATATTATATTTTATATTAAATATATATAATATCAACTCTGTAAACGTGGGCTTGGCCTTGCCAAAATTACTCAAGCCCACTGCCCCCCCCCCCCTTTTTTTTTTGAAAGAAGCCCACTGCCCACTACCTGTTAGATAATCTAGATTAATTAACTAAAATTAATTAAGTTAAATAGAAACTAATTGAAAATAAAGAAAATAAAAACCCTTACCCTACCTACCCCACTTACATTACACGCCCTCATCTGAGTCCTCCATCTCCTTCATCTCCCTCACGCCTCAATCTCCCTCATGCACATCGGCCACCATCTCCCTCATCGGCTCATCGCCCTCACGCCTCCATCTCCCTAATCTCCCTTACACCTCCATCTCCCTCACGCACGGCGGCCACTGTCTCCCTCATCAGCTCATCGCCCTTACGCCTCATGCCTCCATCTCCCTCATCTCCCTTACGGCTCCATCTCCCTCACGCACGCCGGCCTTCATCCCCCTCATCGGCTTATCACCCTCACGCCTCACGCCTCACGCCTCCATCTCCCTCATCCCCTTCACGTCTCACGCCTCCATCTCCCTCATGCCTCACGCCTCTGCTGCCGCCTCCACATGCCGGCCTTCACACGCCGGCCGCCCCACGCGGCTTGATCTTTTCATTCTCACGGTGACGTTCTCTAGTCTCTTTTTAATTTCTTGACAAGCCTCTCTCTTTTTGTATTTTGGGTTTTGAATCAATGCTATTTTTTTTGTGAATCTGATGTTGAGTTGTTATTTTCTTATTGAAAAAATGTGATGTTGAGTTGTTATTTTTTGTTGAATTGTTATTTTCTTTTTGTGACTGTGATGTTGACTTAGAGTTTTGGAAAAATAGATAGCCTTATGTGCTTAACCGAAAACCGACCGAAACCGACGAAAACCGAAATACCACCGAAATCGATTGATTTCTAATTATTTCGGTCGGTTTCGGTTGAGAATTTCACAAACCGAAAATTTCAATTTCGGTTGGCCAAAACTAAAAAAACCGACCAAACTGAATCGATTACACCCCTACTTGAAACTTAAAACATTGAAATGAATGAAATCAAAGTTAGAAGATTAAAATAAATTCTAGTGAAACTTAGAAAGTAAGTTTTGCATTTTAGCATATGAATTACTACTTCCGCAAGTATCATATCAAATTCAAAACATGATTAATTACTTAGTTATAAATTTTGTTTTTATAATTATAAAAATAGTTCGAGAATTGATTTAGTTTTGAAAAGCACGATCATACTACTCAATCAAATTCAAAACCAATCATTGCTGTTAGAAATATATTAGTCCATTAGTACAGTCTCAAGCTTAATTTTACTTTATATGCAAGTTAAATCTCCTACTTGTATTTGAAGTCTATTAGTTTAAGGTTTAGTCTAAGGTTTAGTCTACTATATAATATACATACACCCATGTTATGGTTCATTGTAACACAGATTTTGTACTCACTTTTATATAACAAAGATGTAGTTCTTAAGGGTTTCTTTCATGGACGTACGCCGTAAGGCTAAATCACGTAACCCTCGTGTTTTTGTGTTCTTATTTTATGTTTTTCTCTTCTGCATCTATTTAAGCATATTCAACTTGGAATATATATATCCAAGCTAATTTTCGAACTTTCCCGAGGCAAAATTAAAGCTAGGCAATAGGCAACAATGTAAATCATTGAGTAAAATATGGGACCTTGGCTTGGTACCTCTATTCTAAAATACCATCACGATCTCGACACGTAGCTGATCGTATGGTGACAGATACCACCTTTCATCGATACCTTTGAGATCGTCACCCGCTCAGTACTTACTGGGAGGACAGCCTCTTATTGTACTCCTTCGGTATCATTAGCAAATCCTCTAATATATACCACCGACTTGTGGTACTTGGGTCGGCAGTCGGGACCCGACAGTTCATACGATCAATTTTTTATTATTATTACGGAGTATTTTTTAATTTTTTTATAACAGCCATTTCACAAGAAGGAAAATTGTTACAGGAACCCTAAGGGTTGCGTACGTAGCCTTGAGCATGCATACGCATTAGGGTTTCAAAAGGGATATGTATGCAAGTTTGTATGGAAAATGCGGCAAAACTAATCCCACATCGCTTGGGGAGCTCCGCCCCTTCTCTTTGAACACTATATAAAGGCTCCACGTCCCTTTTCCCAATCAACAAAATCTTCTCCAAAAAAGTGATTCAAGAGAAGCATACTTCCCATGAGGAAACCGCTCATCATGGGTGCTTACGCCCACACGTCTCCTTCATATCCTCTTTAGAGTAAAGTTGGTACACTTTCAAATAAATTCAAACATGCCCAACATAGATAGACATGATCTTCTCCCATTGTCTTTAGTCTTACCTAATATAGATTCTTGTACATTTACATTAGTTTTGTTGCACATATCCTATCTATATGGGTAAATACATCTTGTAATATTTTTCTATATAAGTAAATGAAAGATATCTCTATGATTCACCATGAGACAGAGTTTCTCAAAATTCTTTAATATGCACATATGAGAATACAAATTATTTGTCCTGCCTTTTGTCTTCGACTTTATGGTGCACTAATCATAGCTTGTCATGTATTTGTTTGACTTTTCTTATAAAATAAATGTAAAGTTGTGATTTACAACTATGTTTTATGTTGGCTTTATTTCATGACAAAAAGTGTTGTAAGTGCATTAAATTTTCCTTGTATTTCATGAGATTTTATTGTAGTGGGTTTAGTATTAAGTTGGTGAAGAATCGAGCATGAAATGAAGATCAGTGCAGTTTCGCGACTAGCTCGCAAGAAGTTCTCGAGAAAGGTTCCTACAAAAATGGCACATGAGAAGCATATGTTGAAGCTGAAGAGTCAAGTGTCAGGTCGTATTTCTCGAGTACTTCGCGAGATAGGTCATCTCACGAGGTACCCTCAAAACTCTCTACCTGGAGGATTTTAAGTGTGACTTTCTAACCCTTCACCTATACTGTATATACCCTCAATACCTACAAAAGAAAAAGAGGCTATTCAGAGAGAAAACCCTAGATAAGTTTCTACAACATAACACACCCACCTTTAGAGAGAGAGATACTCATCCTTTAGAGAGAAATCATTGTAGTTTCTTCTCCTTCCCTCTCCCATTGTCATACATTGAGAGGAGATTTGTACCCAAACACAACCCACACATATTCAAAGTGTAGAGAGTGTTTTGAAACTTGGGAAGTTTTGAGAATTTGCCAAAAGAAGCCGGTGAGGCTTGGTGGATGCAATTGGGCGGTATTGCGAAGGAAAGTTAAAGAAGACATGACTCCGAGAAGTCTGTTAGTAGCAAGAGCTTGGATGATTCAAGTACATGGGGTAGACTAAGTTTGGAGGATCTTTTGTTATTTGTATACTCCAACTTATTCACTAATGGATCGATTTCGACTTGGAGGGTTGTGGAGAGGTTTTTCGCCGAATTCTTCAGTTTTGTCTTCAATAACACGTCTTGGTGTTATTTTGTGTTTGCATCTTTCTTCCCTTACTCTTATACTTTAAATTTATTGTTTATTGTTCATGTTTATGCACTAGAGTAGTTTCGGTGATTGCGCTTCATTTACTCTTGTTTCGCATTTAGATAATTTAGAGTAAAAGCAATCTAGCCATTATTTTAAAATTGGGGTCTAAACTAGCTCGTGTGCTTTCACACAAATCTGAGCTTTCAATAAATAAAATTTAAAATGGAAAAAAATCAAACACTTGACATACCATAATTGATGGAGCATAAAGTGATATATAGAAAGTGAGATAAAGAATTTGTATTTCACGTATGGTGCTCCCAAACAAACATTAGTAAGAACCTGTAGGATTCTTTCTACTCCAAGCTTTTTGCGGAGTGTTTTTTCTGGTACAATCCTTATGTGGGACAACAATTGGACAAATAGGCTGCATTAGCAAGTTCAACCCAAAGTGCTTTGGACATTCTCATGCTTTTTAACATTCTTTTTGGCCATGTTATCACTATCTACCTTGCATATTGGGATCTAAGTAATACCTTCCAAATGAAAAACGCTATTTTCACCACGAATCTACTAGCTCTAGTACCACTTTTTGGAAGTTTGTGGGTTGATACACCACTAAAATATGTGGAAGAGACTCACTTACAAGGCACACCAAGGTAAGTAGAATGAAGGTAGAAGAAGATGAGAACTCTTGGTTTGGAATGGAGGAAAGCATGAGCATATATACTACACCATGCAATCTTAAATTCCACTATATTAAATTACGCAATTTACAAAATTTACTACTCCATACAATAACTCCTTATTTCATTGATGAAACGGAGAGTTTCATAATCTAAATTAAGCATAACTCACAACAATAGGGCTAGGGAAATTTAACACCTACTCTCCAACAAATTATATGAAGAGCATAAAAGGGAGTCAAATCTCTTAATACAGAAGAAGAACGAGAAAAAGATGTACAAAAGAGTGACAATTCGCAACTCACTAACCTAAACTATGTGTACATTAAAGAAGATAAGGGCATATGGCTTCTAGGTATATTTTTTGTGACATGAAAAGATGAAGATAATAATTCTTCTTTTTCTTCTTTTGCCTTCTTTCTCCTTAATTTTGAAAGAATAATCTAAATGATCATAGACAATTGGGGTTTTTACCAGGACCACCATAATAAAAGTAGTTTCCCCAATTATCGCTGCTTTTCCTATTTTGGACATTATAGCAATTGGGTTGCTCAGTGAAAGTGGCAATGTCCTTGGGAGGCCTAAGATTGTTGGAGCCATCAACAATTTGGATATTCTTGAAGTAACTAGCTCTGCCAAACCCTTCTCCAGAGAAATGACCACTGCCCATTTGGGTTGAGGTGTGCTGCCCATCAGGCTGTGAGTTTACCACCTCTCCTCCCCATTCGACCATTGAAGCACTGTCGGATAAGTATGAGAACAGGAAGGCTGGCCAATATCCCAATACATGCTCATTCCCAAATTGCATCCACCAGTTTCCCTCTTTTGGGTCCTGTATATACCTCATTAATATGCCAATTAGTATGTAATATTTTGAATGACAATTAAAGTCATAAAGCCTAAATATTTTGTAACATTTGTTACTATGAATGTTCTTTAGAGAAAAAAAATACATATGATATGCTCACATATCTGTATCCAAAAATTAGAAGTATTTCATATAAATGGAAATATTGTACTACCTTCCAGACAAGTATGCTAATATCATATTGGGAACCACCATAGCCGGAAACAGGGTAGATGCTTGCACCCATTGCAATTTGGTTGTTGATTTGAATAAAGCCAGAGCACAGCAAATTGTAGCAACCAGTGGCTTGATATGCATCACTCTGCAGCCATGATAAAAGACTCTTTTCAAAAACCAGTAAAAATAAACAATAAACAGGCTGGTGCTGATGGGGAAGTCAAAAATCAAAACACGGAAACTTACAGTCCAATAAGTGAAGAGTCTAGAGTTGCTATCTCCATATAGATCAGGGCTGACCTATTTTTCCACAAATAGTTTTGTGAATGAATATTATTAGTAAAGAAATTATTATAGAAAATAATATTAATAGTAAAGAAAATAATATAGGATGAAATTAAATAATATATGCACCTGCCAGCCAGCTTCAATGCTATTAAGATCTTCACCAAAAGAACCACCTAGGATCCAGATTTGAGACAAGCTAAACTCATTAGGTTCTTGGATTTGGGGTTTCCACACGTTTATAGTTGCCTTAGCTCCGTAATACTTATCTCCTTCCACATAGACTATTGCATGCTAGAAAATCAACCAAAAGAAAAAAAGTTAGTGTTGAGTTCTTAATATAATCAGTTGTAGATATCATTGAGCTCAAACCTATTATTGGTTAAAAATTAAGTTGTACCTGATGGCCACCTTGATTGACGAGATCAGGCTGAGCGGAACTGGGTTTAGGGATGGTAAGGTGTTTTTTCCTTCCATAACTTTTGATAGAGCTTGCCCTCAATAAATCATCTTCTTTAGTTCTTCTAACTGGAATCGTTCCTTCCGGGCACCTTCCATTCAAGTGCCATAGCTGATTAATGGACTTGGACTTTGAAGACACCTTGCTCTCATCGAATAAACGCCCGTCTGGGTGGAAACTTGGTCTCATCTACGACATGACAATGCAAAACCCCATACATAGTTGATATCAAATTATTATCGATACCAAATTAATGAAAGTTAATTAAAGACAAAAACTAGGATATATATATAGCCACCTGGATTGTATGATTTTTGAAGAGAGGATGATCAAAAGCTGGCTGGTTGTTGATATGTATGCAGTCGATTATATCTCCATCCGAGCTCTGTTTTGGACATTTTCTCACACATAGAGACATCAGTCCGAATTCTCAGTTCTATCATAAAATTACACTTGTACTGGGCATGCTGAGATATGGTAGTACATGGGAATCATGGAGACACCATTGCCCACAAAAGTGAATAATTCTAAGACTCAATCAGCTGATAATCCTATAATACCCAAATGAGGTATATATAGGTAGAACACAAGCTTTACTTAAAGAAAAATGTTAATCATTGTTATGTAAAAAAGAAAACAAAAGGAAAAGATGTTTTGGACATCCTGCTCTGTTTTGGACATTTTCTCTCACACAGAGATACCAGTCCGAATTCTCAGTTCTGTCATAAACTTACACTACTACTGGGCACGCTGAGATATAGTAGTACATGGGAGTCATGGAGACACCATTGCCTACAAAAGTGAATAATTCTAAGACTGAAATAGCTGATAATCCTATAGTACCCAAATAAGGTATATATAGATAGAACACAAGCTTTAATTAAAGCAAAATGTTAATCATTGTTATGTAAAAAAGAGAGCAAAAAGTAAAGATGGGAAATCTATAAATTAAATTGGGGTAGCATGTTAAGTAATAACCTTGATAGATTTATGAGCAGGCTTGTTCAAGAGCTTCAAATGCTGCTGCAACTCCAGTTTAAGTTTCTGATCACCAAAGATGCTGTTAGTATTTTTAATTCCAGCTGCTGCCATTGGTATGAGAAAGCACAAGCACAAGCCCAGGGCCATCTTTACCGCCCTCCACCACCTCCTCCCGCTTCCACAAGGCAGCGCCATGAGTGACTAACTCCTCTCCAACCAAGTGGCGGGTTTAATTAAAGATGTATAATAGCTACTAGCTACAGGTTAAAACCAATACTTTGGTGGGTGGCTATTGAGTGCGTGACCTTTTATTTTTAAGTCTTCCTACCTTATCTTATGCACCCCACCACCAAACCAACCCTTCCCTACAAGCTACAACTACATAATACAAACAAAGGAGCTTGGACATTTTTATCTTTTTTTTACAGGGCCTAGCCTTTTGAAAACGCAAAAAAAAAAACAAAAATTTCTGGTTACTGCAACAAACCAACAAATTGAACTGCCGACACTTCCCTCTTCCCTTTGTATGAGGCTAGAAGAAAAAGAATATGAGAAATCCGTGGTTCATTCTTGATTCTTCCACTGTTCCCTTTGCAATACTTAAACAGCATTTGTTCCTCCTCTTTGGACTGTTCCACATGCTATATTTCTGTTTATATGTATGCACAAACAAACTTCTACAAGGATCACCTTTTCCTAATCCTCTCGTTCGAAGTTTGAAACTGACACATTACACATAATTACTCAATTGCTCCTCAACTAACATAACCCTATTTTTGGCCATGTCTAAATGGGACTTTGAATTAGCTTTTTTACTGTAACATTTCAGCTTAGAAGTACAATTTTTTATAATCTTATATGTATAACTATATTTTTGTCAACTTTCAACGAGTAACTAAATAAATTTTTAGTATAAAGAAAATCCAGACACAATTAACAAACTTGCATAACGATTGCAAATTTAGAAAGAACGCCGAGAAAGTAGTAAATGAAATTATGGAGGTTTTTTTGTGTCTTTTTTGGATGTGTAGAAGAGAAAAGAGAACCTATTTTATTTTGTTATTGCACCCTTTGATTCTTTGATTGGTTTAAGGTCATTAATTACCTCCAGGAAACCTATTCAAATCAAGTCCTTGAAATTGCAGTTTTGAACATGTAAGCACCAAAAGATAGCAAACCTAAAGGAGTTTGCAAAAACAAATGTAACTTTTGGGGCTTTTAGCTTAAAGTGGGATAAAAGATTTATATTACTTAAAGATATTGACATATTTTTCTTCCGTCCCACTTTTTTTTGTTCTGTTTGAAAAGTCAAACTTTTTAAGGAAATATTGTTTATTGTCTTATCTACCTTTTAAAAATATGTGTTTCCAAAACTACACTTAAAAAAATTTATCAAAATATTAAATTAGTAAATTAATAGGGGTATAATAGGAACATTAGTAAATTAATGATTTTTTTTTTAGAAACATAACAATATTTTGAGACATCTCAAAATAAAATAGAGGACAAAAAAAATAATTAGGGGGAGTATATCTTATCATTTTCTGAGCTAATTTTACAGGTTTAGCTGATTTTAAGTACACTGATTTAGAAAAAAAATTGACTTTAAAAATTTATTTTTTTCTCATTAAAATATTATTAAAATTTTTCAAAAATAATCTATTAACAAATTACAAAGCGCAATATTGATAATTTAATAAATTTATTGCAATCATTTACCTCTGGCTACCGAGTCCGATATTTTCCTGTCATCTCAGACTGCACTGTGGATCCTAACTTCACATGCATACATTGTCGCGGTCATGAGTTGATTGGCTAATAGGCCTTCGTGACCAATAAAATTACGTGATTTTGAATGGCTGGCCTAGGTATTGAGGCCGATAGTTTGTCCTGTTAGCAACATGTCGACAATGATAATAAGTGCACTTGTCATCAAGTAATTGGACGCAGACAAAACCAGATGGTATCACTGAGTGGCCGATAGTTTTTCTTTTCTTTTTTGGAATCTAAATAAACCAACAATATTGAATTAGACTTGAGAAAAAACTTGTTCATATTAGTTAGTTTAGAAAATAAACCAAGTTCAAGTTTTAAGTTTATGTTTGATTTTTAAATGAGTCAAGATCAAACATAATAATTATGTTTATGAATAAACTCATAAACATGAAAGTTAAATTTAAGTATATACAATATTATATTTATATATATATATTTGTCTAAAAATATATTTAGATAAACTTGAAATTAAATTGTATAAATTTAACAATAAGTTCATATGATATTAATTATTATTTGTAGTTTATTAATGATACAAACAGTCTATTAGTAGTAAAAATTCATAAAATTGTGAATAAATAAAATATTTTAGTCATAATTTTACAATATATAAAAAAAGAATAATTTAATCATATAGCTCATGAACAAATTCAGGCTCGCTCGACAAGAAAATGAGTCATATTTGAACATAAAATCTTATTTGAAAATGAGTTCAAGCTCGACTCATGTTTGAAAAAAATTTTAATGAACAAGTTTAAATTTTTATGAAACAGGATACAGTTACAAATATATTTGGCCTCTGGATATTTTCCCGAGATGCTAAAAGTGCAAATGGTTGTTGCATCCAATTTGATCTAGTCCCACTCCCCACCATTATCTTTCCGTATTCAAATATATCTTAAATTCCCCAGGAAATTCCAGAAACTATTACACAAATTCTTTTATCCACTCAATGGCGCTCATCATATGGTTCGTATCATTACTCATAAATATTCTTCATTAAAATAATTAGAAACCCTTTTTTTACTCCCATACAAATATTAGTGTGACATGACAAGATTCCCAGAAAAATTGTCTGTGCTGCTACTAATCATTACTTTTCCAGATCAATTTGAAAGGCCAAAATTAAAACAAGTCATAGAGGTGCATGAATATTGTTAGTAGAACAACCACGATACGTCAAAAAAAAAAAGGATAAAAAATTACAGTTGTCCACCACTATTGTAGCGTGGGATTTCGAATATAATGGTCGAAGTGATGAGTCTATCATTTCCTGTGGAATCACAAGCTCGAAGTCTCATCTTGAAAAGTAATGAGGACAGCAGCCCTAACTACTGAAACCCATCATCAAGCATTTTCCCGTCACAAAAAGGTATACAGTTTGAAAGTGATATAATCCAAGAACATAACCGAAAGTCTTCCATGTGATTCAAAATTGTCCCCACCTTCCTTATCGTTGATCTTCAAAATTAATTATTTAGGGGTAATTACATATAACTCACCCATGATTTTGGCGAAAATCACTTTGCCTACTCATAATTTAAAAAGTATCACTTAACCCACTTGTGATATGTCTTTTTTTGTTTCTCGTAACCTACCTCTGTTAAAATCTTGGGTAAATAGGTATTTTTGCTCAAATTTAATGTCTCTCTCCTCCCAAAACAAAAAATAGCACCAAAATACAAGAGAAACAAGATCAAAAGGGAGGGTTTTGTGGAAGAGGTAGTTGAAGAAGAAGAAGAAGAACTAGTAATACAATTCCAAGTGCCTGGAACACAAAGTATACAAAATACTTCCTCTTGATCTTGAAGCAAATGGACAGAAAACAGAAGTTCCACTGCCTCTCAACATCTATAGCTTGCACTTTGCCTCTACAATAAGGGCAAGATCCAAGTGCTTGCTGGCCGCCCCCCCCCCCCCCCCCCCCCCCCCAACTCCCTCTC
Source organism: Quercus glauca (assembly GCA_023736055.1). Taxonomy (NCBI): domain Eukaryota; kingdom Viridiplantae; phylum Streptophyta; class Magnoliopsida; order Fagales; family Fagaceae; genus Quercus; species Quercus glauca. Next base: position 105,832,909 of record CM043318.1, read on the forward strand.
TTCCTCATCACAAACAAATAGAAAGCTTTTGAAGGCCACACATCCGGGAGATGAAACCCATCAACCTGCATACTTGAAACGGAATTGAACCCGACAAAACCAGACTCCAAAAGAATCGCATGAATCGCAATCACCATGAGCTTGTGATCACTACCATCGCCACCACCCAGCTCTTCCCTCAATACCCTCCTCTCAAAATAATGCTCAAAATACTTCTTGAGTTGTTGAAGCATAGAAGAGGGATTTGGGAGTTCAATTTTATGGTTTGTTTGGATTCGAGGGACCTAAGTCTGAGTTTCATGATTGGGATTTTGGAAAATGAGATTCAAGATTGAGCGTGTTTGTTGGTTTCTGTTTGTTTGTGATGAGGAAGAGAGGGAGTTGGGGAGGCAGCAAGCACCTGGATCATGCCTTTATTGTAGAGGTAAACCACATTAATTTTCACAAAACCCTCCCTTTTGATCTTGTTTCTCTTGCATTTTGGTGCTATTTTTTGTTTTGGGAGGAGAGAGACATAAAATTTGAGCAAAAATGCCTATTTACCCCCGATTTTTACAAGGGTGGGTTACGGAAAACAAACAGAACATATTATAGGTGGGTTAAGTGATACTTTTCAAACCATGGGTAGGCAAAGTGATTTTCGTCCAAACCACAGGTGGGTTATATGTAATTACCCCAATTATTTAATTATATATATATATATATATATATAGAGAGAGAGAGAGAGAGAGAGAGAGAGAGAGAGAGAGAGAGAGAGAGAGAGAGAGAGAGAGAGAGAGAGAGAGAGGTAGGTGTGTATACCATTTTGACACTATTATATTATTTACTAACTTTATTGTATTAATATTTTCAAAATCCTTTTCTTATATAATTAAATTACACATTTTCTTTGTCTACTAGATGCACATTAAATTTCATTCTAATCAGATATTATTTATTATTTGATTCATAAATACATGTTTTATGTATAGTATATTAAAATAAAAAAAAATATTAAAACTTGAACATTTTATAAAGGAGATAATTATTCATATTATCTTGATATTTTACTAGTGTTAAAGGTAATATATAAAATATTATATTCTTCTAATTAAACAATAGTCCCCTCAATCTCTTTTGCAATACTAGAAAAAGCTAGAGAATTACAATTACATGTGAAGGTATACTAAAACAAGATATATTATTAAAACTATCATATTTGTGCTTGATATCCTCAAGAATCCAAGTTACTATAGTGAACAAAAATTATCTGAACTCAGAAAATGAAGTCATTGGATGCCTATACAAACCAATAAAGTGCAAAACAACACCCTTCAGATTCACCACAGCAATTAAGAAATACAATCTAAAGGATTAATTTTCAAAGTAGTTATATATATATATATATATATATATGAAATATTTTCACCAAAGCAAAATAAATCTAATTCACAGGAATCGTCAGATCTCCGAAGGATCATCATGTGTAGGAGGATTGTTAGGTACCTATATTTGGTGCCATACGATGCGATCCATCCAATGCCTATTCTTCCAATACCCCAGAGCAATGGATGGACCAATCTTGACAGACGATCCCCTGTACTTAGTCCTCTAAACCTTTGCATATTCTCAATTCCATTATCTCCATATGGAAAGAACTTGCATACCATACCCAAAGATCCTTCTACATATTCGTATCCTTCAAATATGGGAAGGTAAACCTAAAGATCTTGACACATTAACCCCAATGCACTCCCTATAAGGGAAGTGCCTAAACTCATGAGAGTTGGTCAGCTCTATACCGCTATATAAGCAGCAAGCCCCTACCTCTCTAAGGTACGTTGAATTTCCTAGATTTCATACATTTCGAGTTGTTGGAAATCATTGAGTTATGACTTAACATTCAGAGGGTATTTGGCTAGCACCACACCGGTGCACTTTGTAGGTCTTTCGTTCTTTATGTATCCCTTGTAGACACCTCATTTTGTACACAGTTAATAAACTTTAGTCCCCGGTCCCAATAATAAGCTTGACATGTTTACAAAAGGTAATTGATAGTTTAGAAGTAATCACAATTCAAAAGTGCTCAAATTGCTTTGAAAACGATGCTGAAAAATGACCTTTGCTCACAGTGTTTTGACCATAACTTTTGATCCATGAAGAATATTTGAGTGAGGTTTATTTCATTGGAAAGTAGATATTTCGAGCTTCAATTAAAACATATATGTTTCCTAATTTGGATTTATATTGAGTGAGTTATGGTCGTTTGAATTCAGGCCATCCGAGTAGTCAAAATTAGGGTTTTTGGGGAGCATGCGTTCGTAGGCCATTTTTCTGGGTTCTAGAACTTTAGTTTTAAGGTCCCAAAACATCATTCTTTGATGTGGGCTGGCCCCTACACCCTTGGGAAAGTCCAAAGACATCTAAAAAGCCCCGAAAACCCTAGTTTAAATATATAAATACAACCTTATGCCTCTAAACTCCAACCTTAGCTAGAAAGAGTGCCTTTTTGATTTCTAAACCCTATTTTCTCTCTTAAAAACCCTAGGGCAACATATAGAACGGTTGTTTTTTTTTTATTTGTTTTTTTTTTTATAGAGATTCAAAACCTTTTTCTAGCACAAAACTAAGGCAGAAAGTTGTTCTTAAGGGGATTTCTCAAAAACCTTTTCAAAAACCTTTTTTTTTTCTTCAGTTGTGATTACCTATGAACTATTGTATACTTTGATTCCTTTGATTATCACTTGATCTTGTTGTGTAGGCACTACAAGGCAGGTTAAATATTAACCAAGTTGTGTTCCATAAGCAAGGTGAGTCTCTCTTCATGACTTTTCCTTAATTTGGGTTTTATAACTTGTGTTCTTTTTGTTCTTAATTTTATTTACATGTCATATATGCTTAGAAATATGTTTTTCTTTATTTGATTTTGTTTTGTTGTGTCTTACCATGCCTTGAATGAAGGTTTGAATTAGATATTAGAAGCATGCTAGGTTTTTGTTTGATTGTTGTTTGGTTGTGCCTTTAAAACTGTTTTTCTAGGCATGTATACTCGAGGCATGCGTATGCATACTTCATGTATGCGCACATATACTCGTGCCCAGAAACCCAGATTTAGGATTCTTGTTTTTTATTTGTTTTGCTTAGTTTTAATCACATGTTTAGGTCTTGTTGAGTCTAGTTTTCACGTGTTTAGTATAAGGGTTAGTAGAATAACATGTTTCACATGCTTTGATTGTTGACTAATAATTAGGGTTTATATCTTGGTTGAATCACATGAACATGCATTGATGAATATGTATTGTGGTGCAATGAGGTATGTGAGGTAAGTCATGCATAATTACATGAACATGCATTTGATTTGGTTGATTAACATGATGAGATTTCTTGATTGATGAGTATGGGACATATGCCATGTTTGGATGTTAGATGCATGTTAGTGTGTGTGAGTTTGGAATAACATATTAGAGGACCCTTTGATGGGATTAGGATTTAGAAGACAATGAGTGGAGGCTGACCTACGGGTCTGGTGGGGGTGGGTGCCTAACACCTTCCCATCCCCATACCTAAACTCTGAACATGTGCTCTGGTAAAGATCAATCCTTCCACAAAGGGCGCTATATATATGGTTCCTAAACCTAATCTAGGTGGCAACTCTATTATTTCTCCGCCCTGGTCCACTCAGCCGAGGTGTACTCCCCCTATTGCACCCACACCCCCAATGATTGTGTGGTTAAACAATTGACTCACTAACGATTCATTGCATCATTAGTTGGCACTGTTTGTAGGAAAGAGTGACTAGCCATATTACCACTTCGAGTTGTATGATCCAAACCTAATCAATGACTACCATAAACCCTGAAAATGAAAATCCTTCTAATGCAATGGAAAGACAACAACCGACTCTTGCTACCATTGTTGAACAACTCACACAAAAAAAAATCAAGAGCTTAAGCAATAGGTTAACCAACTGTAGGAGTGCCACTCCTGTCGAACAATTAGAATGAAGATGAACGTGACAATCGTCCCCCTTAAACAAACAACTAACATGAAAAAGAGGAAGAAGAGGAGAGAAATGTTGCTAGCAAGCGTGCTAGGAGGGATGACAGCAATTGCTCATCCAAGTTGGAGAGGCAAACTTTCATGGCACATTACATGCAAGCAATGAAGGACAAGATGAAATTAATGATGAGTGCCATGTCAGCGCAAGTAGCCACCAATCTCGACAACTTAGTCCACCGCACCGACTCTCCCTTCATGATGCAAATCACCTCATGCCTTCTGCTACCCAAGTTCAAAATTCTTCAATTGGAAACCTATGATAGGTCAATGGATTCAAACGATATCTTAAGTCCTTCATGACCCTCATGCACTTCCAAGGTATACCATATGAAATAATGTGCCAAGCCATCCTTACTACCTTAAAGGGGCCAGCTAGAATCTAGTTTAGCAAGATCATTCTGAATTTTGTCTCATCCTTCAAAGAGCTGAATGGCCTATTCATCACCCACTTCATTGGAGGGCAAAAGCATAAGCATTTTTTTGCAAACTTGCTACACATCAAATAGCGTGATGATGAAAGCTTGAGGTCATTTGTGGCTCAATTCAACAAGAAGGCCTTTCTAATTGACGAGGTAGATGATGAGGTTCTCATGACAACTTTTACCAATGGGCTCTACTCTGAAGAATTCCTTTTCTTCGTGTATAAGAACAACTTGAAAACTATGGCGGATGTCAATACCTCGTGGTAATGACCACCCTGAAACAACGACCTGTGTGAGAGTGGAAAAAGCAAAGTGGGACACGAGTGTCCCCCTAAAAATGTACACATTGCGTGTGAATTGTGACAGTAAGCCATTTTAATTATGGTTCTAGGGTAGCCACCATTCATTGGGTTTTTCTAGGTGTGATTGGTCACCTACTTTGACTTTATTCCCATTCCAAGGTTAAGAAAAAGTTGGTTTTTCCTAATCTAAAAGGAAAAAAAATCTTGATTTGTGGCTTCAGAAGTTTGGTTATGCATGGGGAAAATGCTAGGTACCCCATGATGCATGTCACAAGACAGTCCTTTGTTTTAATAAATTCTTTAGTTTTGGTCATTGGCAAATAAAACCAAGCTATTGGCTTTAGCTTTGAGGGCTTAAAAACTTTGGGTTTTGAGGTTTGATTTGGAAAGGTAAGTGGCCATTGTCAAGATAACAAAATCTCGATTTGCTCTACACGATTCTACATCAAAAAAACTTTCCTTATAGAAATCTGGACCCTTACATGTTTGTATCGCATACAAAACATACACAGTGGAAAATTAACGGATCTACTTCATTCGTAATTAATAACATGTACTATGTGAATTTCAAAATATAAGAACAAAAGAGGGTACCTTGTTGCGGTGAAATTCAAAACCAAAAATTAAAAGTACTCGGGAACACTTTTAATCTTCACTCCAATTCCACTTGGGCCCAAGAAGTGTGGTCTCTCAATCAGTTTATATGTGTGTATTCAAGGGAGAATAAGAGAGTGTCCTACACTCATATACAAACTATTTCATTCTCTTACAAAATTTTGTATGTTTCTTTCCTTATAACTGATTATCTAATTAGGCTAGCCTTTTGGGCCATTACAATTGGGCTTTAGTATGTGGCTTGGAGGAGGACAAAAAAGGGAACAAATAAGACACTAGCTCCAATGGGCCTTGGGCTTTTTTGTCAACTCTTGACAAGTTCTAAGTTACCATTAATTATATTTAATATCGCTATATAAATATAATTGCACTTTAGGCCTTGTTAATAAATTATATCCCAATACTTTATTGTACGTTCAACCCCTTCATTAAATATTCGTAGTAATACAAAGTCATGAATGTAGACTGCCATTTTGAAGATTACTACATCTTAATCCTTGAGTACCCGGTTTAATCCTTTAAGTTATTCATCATATATTTATGAAATCCAATTTCATAAATATATATTTTAGTAACTCCTTACTAAAGTGGTTAGGCCTAACACTCTGAATAACCAAATCCATTAAACTTATCTCAAGTGAATATTTTATATCTCCATTAAGAGATTATGAATTCCATCTTGAGAATATATGTTCCATCAATACTAAATGTGGCTGTCCAACATACTAAGGTTTTGATTATGACTTTAGATCTCACTCCTGATATATCAAAGCAACTTACACTTCATGATCATGTCCATTATTCTCTCAGGATTAAGAGTTCATGTAAATAAATAAAAGTCGTGAGATTTATTATTCATTTGACAGTTGTTAGATGAATAATAAATCTCACAGCGGTCCAGTTCAATATGTCTTAACTCTTAAAATATATTAACATGCCAACTAGAAGTCTTCACTTCCATGATCAAGACAAATCATCTTAGTTGATATGTTATAGTCTTCGCAGATGAAATGCCCAATTTCATCACCAACTACGAATTAAAATTCTGAGTTTACAAAGAACTTGAGATTTATATCTTTTATGACTAAATCACATACTATGCATCTCATGGACTAAATGATAATGTCCAAATATTCATGTTACCATTATTTTAGATAATAATAAAACAACTTTATTAATCACAACATTAAGTCATACATAATGTCATACATAGTATCATACAATAGGATTTAAGGGCAGCAATCCTAACAGCATACACATGTTTTTAGTATGTGTGCTCATGAATGAAACATGTGTATGCATACTTAGGGTTTCTGCAAGTTTTTCTATTCACCAAAGCATCCTTCAACCTAAAGATTCACAAGATTGGGCCCTAAATCAACCCTCGGCCCGCCAATCATGAAATGACATATGTATGCTTTGGCATAGCAAAAGTGCAATGTCAAGAGCTTAACATCATTGGGTATTTCTTTTCTCACTCTTATATGCCTATGCATGGTTTGCTTAAAAGAAAAATATGCAAAGAAAAATAAAAAACAAAAAGAATCAAAATGCTTTATATATGATTGCAAGTGTGTCTTCTAGGAGATGTGGAAGTTATAGGATGTACCTCGAAGGTGATATTCCCCATCAAACAGTTATGATCGTGTGTGAGTTAAAGTGATTTTCTCATATCTCAAATCGTCATAACGTGTAGACACTTATGCAATCTTGCGATGTTTTTTACACACAACACGCAATATCCTTTGCTACTCTTGATACATGTGCAGGTACAATGTGATTTGGCCATCACAAGGATACATGTGTTAATGTATGCTCACTAAACTGTCTTGACTTGTTTTTGAAATATAAAATTGGTTAGACTTGTTTAGTGTCTGTGTGTGTGTGTTTTGGATCTAAATGCTTGACATTTTTTATGAGAGATGTTTTTGAGAGCTTAAAATATTGTTTGGATCTTTGGTTGAGTATCATGTTTGATTGCATCCATGTCTGTGTTTTTCTCATCTTTGAAAAACTGTTTTTAAGCAATCTCGACAGCTTTTCGATACCTCTTGACAGCTAGGTTATCTATCGAGCCTTTTTGAGCTTCCTTGCTCGATAGCTATTATCACAATCTCGATCCATTGAGATTCTTAAGATTCAATCTTGATAGCTTCTCAACAGCTACTTGAACCATCGAGGAAGATTCTGGATGCTCGATAGCTTCTCGATCCATCGTAGTTTATGTGCTATGGACACCTTTCGATAGCTCCTCGATAGCTATTTCTCGAGTTTTAATTTTCGACAACCCTCAACTCCTCTCGATCCATCGAGAAACTGGAAATCCTATAAATAGGGTCCGCGCGACATTTCTCTCATTTCTCCTCGATCCTTTTTGACTTCTCACCTTCCCAAACCTCGCTTTCACTCCAAACCTCTTCCCCAAGTGATCTTTGGCCTCTAGATCATTGTTCTTTTCTGGTATGATGCTTTCTCACTCATTAATCATGCATTTCATATCTCTTGACCTAACTTTTGGGGTTTTGAAAATTTTTGGGATTTTTTCAAAACTGTTGAGGTTTTTGCAAAAGTTTTGGGATGGGTTTTTGTCTAAATGATTTTAAATCATCATGCATTGCATAACATGTGCATTTCAACTATATTCTCATGCAATAAAGATGTGTGCTGTATATGTTGAATTGTTGTGTGTTGTTAGGTTTTGATTGGGCTGAGTCCATGATGTCTTTTAGTGCATTTTCATGCATACATATCTTCAATTATTTATATTCTTATATATTGATTTGTTTGGTGCTTTTTTGCGTGTCTCTCTCTCCCTCTCTGTCTCGGAACCCTCTTCATTTCAAGGCATCTTTTTCTTCTTCACCTTCTGACCCGATTCCTTCTCACGTCAAGTTCCGTGATGATAAAGCCCATAAGGACTTTTCGGAGAACTTCTCACGATGAGGTGTTCATTTGAAATGCCAAGTCGTTCTATCAGATTTTTTCGATACTAACCTTCCCATTGTCAGTTACAGTCGGGGTTGGGAATCACTGTGTGGCATCTCGGGCACTGGTCCCTCTGTGATCATATAGGAGTTCTACTCCAACATGCACAGATTCAATTATTATGTACCTCATTTTGTCACTCACGTTTGAGGTACGCACATCTGTTGACACCCCATTTTACAACCCGCATTTAACCTTACCGGGAGGGTAAAAGGGTAATTTTGACTTGGAAATATGCATCTTGATTCTGGTCATTAGATTTTTAATCTCATTTCATCAAAATGATCTTGATGTTGTAACGATCAAATCGACTGGTCATAAGCCCTAATCGGACCATCAGATTGAAAGTTATCATCAAATCAAGTTTTAATGGCCGAGATGCACTATCAAAAATTGAGTCCGACTATATGTGATTATGAACAATTGATTCCAATTGGTTATAATTCTAATCAATTTGAGATCAATGATGTGTCATAATTTGATTGGTTAGGATTACATTTTATGGTGAGGTTGCATACACCTAATTAATTAGATAGTTAAACATTAATTATTCAATGAGTAATTTGTGTAATTATCTTTTAATTAGAGTAAATTTAGAACCAATTAAGTCTGAAATGGGAGTGATTGGAGCCATTTAATGTTAATTGGGAGCTAATTTGGGACCTATTAATGTTAATAATGCTGAAACCATTTTCTAACAAATGACCTCTACTCACCATTTCATCAATATGTCTTATAACATTTTGAATCTGTGAATGAGGTTAATTTTCCCAGAAACTAGACATCCGGGGCTTCAATTTGAGCGCAAGAACGAGGCAATTCCGATCAGAATTGAGTCAGATATAATTTTTTAAAGTTAGCTCTACAAGCTGTTACAGCAGCTACGGGAAAACCGAATTTTGGCTTATTCCTCACTCCTACCAATCTTTCCATTTAATGCACCAGATTTTCCCCAAGGCTAAAATGAGGTCTAGGTTCATGATTCTTTGTCAACCCTCATTAAATGGCCTTCCATTCATATTTCCTCCACCACTACTATATAAACCCCGCTCTACTTCATTCCAAGGGACAACAAAAAACCCCCTCTTTTCTCCTCTCTTGACTTCTAGTGAAGTAGAGTAGTCTTGTCATATCTTGGTCTTCCTGAGACTCAAGGTATTGAGTGAGACTCACTCTTTCTCTCCTAGTTCTTCTTTTTTTCCTCCACCCATAGGATCTCCCTCAAAAGTCTCCTTCTCCACCATATGGATCTTGCATGAAGGTATAATCTCTTTCCTTAATTGTTTTTTGTATTTTCATGATGAGAATTTAGGATTAAAGCATGATAGTGATTATTTAAGTTCTCTTGAATATGTTTGAATGTTCTTGAATGTGTTCTTTACATGTTCTTGGTTGTTCATCACATATTCATGCATAACACTAGTTTTAATCTTAAATCCATGTCAAAAATGTGAAAAACATGTTTGTTTAATAATTCTTTCAAATCCTTGAATCTAGGTTATCACCATCCACACACATTCACTAGAATTTATTTTTTTTCAATCCAAATGTAATGCTCAATAAATTGAATTAGGATTTATCACATGCACACACATTAAATTCAACATGCAAATTGATTGACATATTGGATGATATGATATGAATGTTGGCCACCATAATCTAGAAGACCGGTTTCACCGGGCAAGGTGGGTGCCTAACACCTTCCCACTTTGTAACATAGCCTCCGAACTTAGATCAAGGGTTAGTAGATCAAGTGCTTATCCATGTAATTTTTTATTTTTAGATTGTAACTAGGAAACAAAGTCATGTACTTTATCTTAGATTGTATCTAGGACTAAAGCCATGTAATTTTCCTATGATCAATGTAAATTTCAAATTAATAAAATGAGGAATTTTTTTTAATTCTGGTTTTCTTATTTTTCCAATAATTAAATAAGTGGCGACTCCATTGTAAAACCCTTAATCTAAAGGGAAAAATATAACTAGTCGAACCTCCATTTTGAGAGGCAATAACACGATTCCACCCATTCACGTGGGTTTGGCCCAACACTCCTAAAAAACGGGCCAGGGGCGCGGTCTCTCACAACATCGTAGTTACTCCAGATATTGTATCTGAGGTACTACACGTTTCTAGGGTAGCGCATCTTGACTACCCTAGTTGCGGTCGTCTAAGGACTATGTCCAAAGACGAACTCTCGTCTCTATTCTGTGAGACACCTTCATCTTGGGGTGACTGTCAAAGCACCCCTTGCTCGGGCTTTGCAAAAGGTCCGAGATTCTTTAACATGGTGATGACATTCGTTCTCCATCCATTGTCTCACTATAACTCCATCACAGAGCCTCGTGCTCGATTTTTGTATCCCTTCTTGAGGGACTTTCTATTGATTTTCCTTCTTACTTCATCCTATCCCTCACAGATGTCTATAGGGATACGACGACCCGTGATAAGCTAATTTTTCCTTCAGCTATCACGCGGCTTCTTCGCCATTTTTCTGTCTCTTAGCTTGAGTCTCCTCATTTTTCGATCATGTGTACCATAGATGCAACTACCGTCAGACAAAGTGAGGCTCAGCTTTAACCGAAGCGGCCACGGATAAAGATAGCAGCTCTTTCTACTTCTTTCGCTCCTTCCACATCTGCACCTTTTTCATTGGCGCATGGTTTGACCCTTGAGGCGGTCATGGCGTTCATGGCGTAACTGCAGCGCATGGATGCTTGCCTTGACACACTCAGTGATGAGTTGTGTCAGGTGAACACCCATGTCAGCCGTATTGCTAGACGGCAGGCTTGCCTTAGTGGCTTTGTAGAGTCTCCCTCTCTTTCTCCAGAGGTATTTGAGGATGAGGACAACGATGATGATGATGAGGATGAGGATGCTGGCTCGCCCAGTGACGACGAGATGACTGTTTGATTTATTTACCCTTTGTCACTCGTGACAAAAAGGGGGAGCAGTTTTGGATATGAGAGTAGTCATATACATAGGAGGAAAGTTAGCATAGAAGATTTTTTTGATAGGGGAGTGTTCATACTTTGAGGGATGTAGTGAGGTTATTATGTATTTTCTTTTCTTTCTTTTACATTTACCTTTTGTATACCGGTCTTTTGACCATTTGACATACATTGTACTTATCTTTACATGTGTTATTTCTTTTCACTCTTTATGCACATGATTCTTATATATTTGTATGCAATCTTTTATTTCTGTTTCACACTAAGATGCCGTTATGATTTTTTTTTTAAAGTTTTTCAGAAATACAGGTTGTCAAAGTCTTTTTGCCATGAACTTTCTTCTTGCAAAATTTTTCAAGAGTTTGTGTTAGGATAGATTTTATTATATTCAACAAGTAAATATGAGTTGAGTGATTTATGACTTCTCTCATATGTTCATTTGTTTGTTGTTGTTTTGTCATGGATTGCCAAAGGCGGAGATTGTTAAAACATATGTAAATCATATTAGGAACATATGTCAAATATAGAATTGGCTAATACTTTGACAAAACACACTTTACTTGTAATTTGGTAGATTTAGGATGTGTTTAATACTTCAAGGAACAAGGTTTCAAGTTCAAGTGTTAAAGCCATGCAAGTCTATCCAAGAATCAAATGAAGAAGTGTTAGATTTTAAAACTCGACAGCTAGTATCTATTGAGGATTAAAAGGCTGTTTAAGCCCAATGCTCGACAACTACTCGATAGATAGGGTATTTGTTGAGGTTTAAGAAAATCAGTTTTTCAGATATGATTTCACTCCAATCCGTGTACAAATGTTTGGGCTTTCTTTTCTCACAACCCTAAAAATATATAAGGATTGTTTTAAGGGCCGTCACAGTTGATGCAACGCAATGCAAAAGTTTTTCACAAGTATATTGTGAACCGAAGACATATGCCCTAGTTCATATTTCTCTTCAAGAAATAACTGTGTTTGTACACCGTAGAGTTTTGTAACCAAGGAGTTTCATGATCTTCATCGTGTTAATGAACTGAAGAACTTTGCATCCAACATCATTCTCAAGTTGGTGAGTAAGCTGCGTACTAGGATCTGCGCATCGAATTGGTTAGTTACATACTAAGAGCCATGCATTGAAAAGGAGAGATTGTCACTACAATACAAGTCCAATTGGATATTGGGGTAAGGGTTCAACTGTAGGTTGGTATAAGGTACTGGGATTCCTTTGTCGTGTTGGTTTTCCCCATTCGTAAACAAATCACTGTGTCAATTTATTTTCTACTGCATTTTAACTTAGTTGGTGATTTGTTTGTGCTATCACGCTTATTGCATGCAAATTGAATTAATTAATTAACTTGGCTAATTGATTGGTTAATTCATCACAAGGGGTCAATACATTCTTGGCCTATCAGTACAAACGCAATAGCTTCACACAGAGTATATAAGTTCTGGGTCTCTGTTTCCATGTATGATTAAGAGTTGTGAGAAAAGAAACCCTAATCAAATAAGTCATCATGGGCAAATTTCAAATCTTGAAATTTTTAAATCATAAATCTTGATAGATCGAGCTTGTGTTAAGCTTGTGTCGAGCTTCTTCATTAATCCTTGATAGTGGTATCTATCGAGCTTCTGTCGAGACTTAATGAATCAACTTTTCTTCACTTGTTTCTTGAACCAATCTTCTTGTCTTTAAAGATATCACTTGATATGTTTGAACAACATACTTCTTGATATATTAAGCCCAACTTAGATTTACCCAAATACAAGTAAAGTGTGTTTTGTCAAAGAATTAGCCAATTACATAGAAAATATGACCCTAACAAGATCTTTACCCCTTCGCCTCACCCTATTCCTCCAAGGTGTGTATATTTTTTGTTTTTGTTGTGACAGGGCTGATGTGGCTACCTACGTACCTCCTTTTTAGAAGGATCAAGTCATTACGTAGTTCAAGACATTGCATCTATTTTTGTTTTGCCTAAATTTTGCCTAGACATCCCTTTCAGGTTTTAAGTCTAGCAGGCTCCCTCACTCTGAATTTTTTAGCTCTCCTTTTATGTTGATCGCCTTTTCGAGTTTTCCATCTACCATTTTTTTTCATGCATAGTAGTGAATTACATTGTGTAAGTTCACAGGCATCTAAAAGGCTCTGGCAAAGCGGTATTCCTCTTCTTCAACACCAAGTCACCCTCTTCGAAGTGTCGAGCATGAACTTTCTTGTTAAATTCATGGGCTACCCTTCGCTAGTATAGTTGTCTGTGGCAAATGGCAGTCATACGCTTCTCATCAACATGTTTAGTTACTCATAATAGGGTTCGACCTACTCAGCTTCTTCTAGCTTAGTTTGAGCCAATATCTTGAGAGATGGCACTTCGACTTCAACTAGCAACACGGCTTCCATCTCGTATACCAATGAATATGAGGTTGCATCGGTGGATGTTCTGACAGAAGTGCGATAGGCACAGAGTGCAAAAGGCAGTAGCTCATGCCAATCTTTGTAGGTGCTGGTCATTTTAGCCAGTATCTTCTTCACATTCTTGTTGGCTACTTCTAGTGATCCATTCATCTGAGGATGGTATGGGGAGGAGTTCCTATGCTCTATCTTGAATTGCTGACAGAGTTGTTGGATTGCCCTTCCGTTCAAGTTGGCGTCGTTGTCCATTATGATCTCTTTTAGGACACCATAACGACATATGATGTTTTGCTCGATGAATCGAGCTACTACCGCCTGGGTAATGTTCTTGTAAGACATAGCTTCCAACCATTTGGTGAAGTAGTCTATTGCCACCAAGATATATTCATGTCCTTTTGTAGCTTTTGGTGAGATGGCTCCAATGACATCTTTACCCCATGTTGAGAAAGGTCAAGGTGTGGCCAAGGAATGCAGGGGTTATAGTGGTGTGTTCTTTCTGTCCTGTTAAACCTTTCATCTATGGCAAGTCCACACATGCTTGATGCAATCGCTTTCCACGGCCAGCCAATAGTATCAAGCTCTCATAATCCTTCTCGTCAGGGCAGGTCCACTGTTGTAAGCTCATACTAGCCCTTCATGTAGCTCTTACATTAGGTGGTTTGCCTTTGCTACATCGACACACCTGAGTAGAGTTGCATCATAAGTCCGTTTGTATAGACTTCTCCACTTAGAAAGAATCGTCCAGCCATGTACTTGATGAATCTTTTCTCATTATTAGTTGCGTTGGGAGGGTATTCGAAATTCTGGATGTACCTTTTGATGTCATAAAACCAAGCTTCCCATCTGTTTCTTCTTCCATTCCTCAATTTCAAGGCAATAAGCCAATGTGCCTCTTACTTCAATCTTCAGAGGTTGAACTGAGTCTTCCTTAACAAGACTTATCATGCTCGCAAGGGTTGCCAATGCGCCGGCAAACTAATTGTGTGCCCTCGGAGTGTGAGTAAAAGTTACACTCTTGAACTTGGTGATCAGTTGAGTAACATACCTCTGATTTGGGATAAGTTTTGGATCCCTAGCTTGCCAATCTCCTTTGGTTTGAGATAGAATCAGTAGAGAATCTCCAAACACTTCTAGATTGTATGAATTAAACTCCAATGCTAATTGTAGACCCACGATGCAGACTACATACTCTGTCACTGGGAATTTGCTGTCCCTGAGGCGATGTAAGAACTACTCCTATCCCACTTCTAGTGGAATTGGCAGCTCCATCAAATAATAATTTCCAGGACCGCGTCTTGGAAGATTCGATCATCAAGATGTCTTCATCCCGGAATGATAGGTCTATGGGCTCTTGCAACCCTATTGGGTGTTCAACCAGATAATCTGCTATTGCTTGTCCTTTGATGGCCTTTCGAGAGATGAACAAAATGTCGAATTTAGACAATAGGACTTGCCACCTAGCAATATTCCCTATGAGTGCTGGCTTTTCGAAGACATGCTTGATTGGATCCATTCTGGAGATTAACCAAGTTGTGTGATACAGCATGTGTAATACCCCGCATATATATATATATATATATTATTATGAGGTTATTACTTTTTCTTTTAAATATAGTTGATGGGCTATAGGTTTTCTTTTGTTAGTAACTGCAGCCCACTACCCCTCTAGGTCCACATCTCTGAAACGTTAACTACAAGGTAGAGCAAGAGATAAATCAGGGTATCATCACGAAGGAGGCTAGGAAGTGTGTTTTTCCTCTTGAAGTTTAGAACAAATACAATTGAAGAGGCAACCAAATGTTCCAGGTATGATTTTTGTTAAAATTTTATCTTGAAAATATTAGTGATATGTAGATTTGTTTAAAATTGTTATTTTTTCCTAGAGTATGGTTTACACTTTTGCGTTAGTACTTGAATCCTAGGTTGCCACAGTACGTATTCTAGAACAAAAGCCAAAGTTATTAAATCCAAGAGTATGGCTTTCGTCATTTTCAAAAGATTGTAAGAGTTATTGAGCTACAATGATAAACCACACATATATCCTGATTTACAACAAAAAGTTCTTTTGTTTTTGCTGGACAGTTTATACCAGACCCCACATAGTTTTCACAATAGCTTGCTCACATTTTGTCAAAAGTCAAATTTCTCTGATTGATGGATTGATGGCCTGATTTATTGAGCTATTGAGCTAAGAGTTATTGAGCTACAATGATAAACCACACATATATCTTGATTTATAACAAAAAGTTCTTTTGTTTTTGCTGGACAGTTTATACCAGACCCCACACAGTTTTCACACTAGCTTGCTCACATTTTGTCAAAAGTCAAATTTCTCTGATTGATGGCCTTGATAGTCTTTGCCCAGACGTTGACTAGTCTAAACACAATGAACCATTCAGGTTCAACACTTCTACAATTGTTTTAAAGGATAATGACAGACTTGGTTTTTTTTTTTATCCAAATTCTAATTTCGTCCCAAAATGCTTAGATATTAAATCCATTAGGGTCAATGATATTGAGCCCATGAACAAAGTCATATTAGATTTGGCCCATAGTTTTCATTGGGGTTTTATATTAAATCCTAGGTCAATGATATTTTGGCTATTGCCTTCCTCATGGCAATATGAGTTTCAATTAATGCAAGGGAATATTATTGGTTAGAATATCATTGGTTAGAGAAACTTTAATTTAGTGTTAAAAGTGTTATTAATTCAGCAAAGTATAATTTTAGTGAGTTAGTTTGTATAATTCAATAAGTTTTATATTTTGTGGAGAATATTAAGTAATTTCTGTGATTGAATATATGTCCTATTTAAGAGTATTTTGAGACTATCTAGAGGGTGTTTCAGCTGGACTTTCAAAGTTAGTCAAGTGCTGTAAGTAATTATGCATAATATGCACAAGATTTGTCTATTAGGTTCTTAGAAGTTAAAAGTTTCAAAAGTTATGTATTTCAAACTTATATTTTCTAAAGTTTATCAAAAGCATTTTTACATCATTGAAAGAGAAACTTCGATTTTTAAATAAGGTTTCAAAGAGAAAATTTGAATTCTAAATAAAGTTTTGAATGTCTAAACCTCTTTTAAAAGATGATTTCTAAACTAAGCTATTTTCTAAAAAGAATTGAGTTTCAATGTAAGTTTTCTAAAAAGGTTTTTGTTCTTTGAATTTGTTTAAAACCAAGTGATTCAAATTCATATTCCTATTTTCCAAATTGTATTTAAAATTTTTCTTTTAGCAAAATTGAATTTTTCGACTTACTCAAGAATTGTAAAAATATTTATATAAACTCCTCAGTTTCTATTCTTTCCCAAAGAGAGTCAAGCATCCTTTGATTTATGTTCAATTCAATATTGTGATTTTTGATATGCCTCTGTATTTGGAATAATTGTTAATATCAATTAAATTATTATATTTTGTATAAAATTTGCTTTTGTGATATGTGGCTTAAAATAAGTATATTTAGAATTGATCAGATATATGTGTAAGCCCACTCAAAGGGTTGTACGTGAGAATAAGTGTTGATCCCTCACCAGTAGGGGTTAGATGTTGGTATCCGCTCACAGGATTATATGTGAGAATATGTGATATGTGTATATGTGACACTATGCAATGATCAATTATCTATATGTGTTTTTGACTGGTTTTAAGATGTGACTACATATGTATTAAGTGATTCATTATATGTTTTGGAATAATTATATTTGATATTATTGAATGAGTTTGTGAAAAATCAAAATACTCATGCTTTGTTTAACTTTATTCTGTTGTGTATTGTGTATAATTGCTTACTGGATGTGTGGCTCATCCCATCAATTACAATTTTTAGATTAAAGTTTAGTTAGGAAACAAAGACTTTGGATTCTTCATAAGGTGCAAGGTAGAGCGTGGGAGTTTTTAGGTGACGTCAATAATGCTTCAAGCTTTTATGGATTTTTAGTTATTTTTATTTCACTTAAGATTTTACAGTTTGGAGATTATTTATAAATTGCGGATTTTAGTATTGTAAGAGGTTTATTAAGAGCACTTTTTATTTGGAGGTTATTGAATTATTTTTAAATTAATTATGTTTATTGAGTTATGTAAGATCAGCAAGTTAGTCATGCATCTAAATTCATGTTCCATGGATTTGGGTCGTGACATCATGTATTGTCTAAGTCTGTGAGCTACCCATGCTAATGCACAACAAGTCTTTTCCACCTGGGTGTAGTTCCCTTCACAACTAGTGAACTTCTTACTCAAGTAGTAGATGGCCTTTTCCTTGGTTCCTAATTCATCTTGTTGCCCTGGCATGCAACCCATAGACATCTCTTGGACTACTAGGTATAGTATTAGTGGTACCCCTAGCGTGGGCGGAATAGGGATGGGAGGATTTAAAAAATAATCCTTGATTTTCTCGAACGCCTTCTAGCAATCTTCAATCCATTCCAACTTTGTGTTATTCTTCAAAAGCCTAAACAATGGTTCACATGTAGCAGTCAATTGGGCTATAAACCTGGCAATGTAGTTGATTCTGCCTAGAAAATTCCCGACTTGCTTTTCCATCTTTGGTACCAAAATGTCTCGATGGCTTGCACTTTGGGTGGATCAACTCCTATTCCTTTCTTACTCATAATGAATCGCACGAGTTTTTGGATCCCACACCGAATACACACTTGTTTAGGTTCAACCTTAATCGGAACTTCACCAGCCTCTTGAATAGCTTGTGAAGATCTACCAAGTGGTCTTGATGAGTATGAGACTTGGCAATCATGTTGTCCACATACACCTCAACGTCTTTATGCATCATGTCATGGAACAAAGTGACCATGTCCCTTTGGTAAGTAGCTCCAGCATTTTTCAAGCCAAAAGGCATGACTTCATAGGCATATGTTCCCCAATGTGTGGTGAATGCTATCTTGGGTGTGTCTTCTTTTGCCATTTTTATTTGATTGTATCTGGAAATTCTAACTTAGGCTTGGATGTACACTCAGTAGAATCCTCACGAATTAAGCTAACTAGGTTCACTATATGCAAGGTTGGTTAAGGGTAGGACCTAGAACCCTAAAGAATGGGGACCTCAATCATCGTTTTTCCGCCCCTCATAAAGGTTGTGGAGATAGAGCGGATTAAGGGGTAATCACTTCAAATCACCTCAAGCCTATACAGATAGCTACATGAGACTACCTATTTAGATCCCCAAAACTATCTAAGGTTAGAGGCTGGCTTATCCAGTGTCACCTCCGGGTTTGACCCATATGCAATAGGACATGTCATGCAATTTTGAAAAATAAAGGGGAAAGCTTTTTTGGCACAAGCAAATATATATATACAAAGTGCTACAAAAATTAAGTCTCTATCCTATGGTTTTCACACAATAAGGAAAGACTATAACAACCAACAAACAACATGTGAGCATGATATATGTGCATGGAAAGGAAACTACTATACATATACAAAAATAATAGTTTAAAAAATGCCAAGTATAAAATTTATTTACAAAAAGAATGATGTTGGAATTAAATTAAAATTCCTAGGCTAAAACTCTCTAACCATATCCAGTGGAGTCACCAAGCTGTGGATGCCTGAATTTGTCCCCTTGGCTCCCTTTTCCTATTGCTTTGGGAGGGGTATCGTCATTTGTTACACATTGGGTTCTGGGCGACATGACTCGTGTGTGATTCTGTATCTAGAGTGGGGTGTGTGAGTGTGAGTCCATTTTTCATACTTTTATTTTAGGAGTCACCACCAACCATTGGTTTTGTATTAGGTGTGATTGGTCACCTAGATGTGTAATTTATTTTTAGTTACCTAATTAACTAAACCAAATTTTAAAGGTTCTTTAATTGAGGTAAACTAAAAGTCTTTGAACCAAATATTTGAGACTTGGAAGTTTGGTTACATGTGGGGAAGGTGTTAGGCACCCCACAATGCTTATCCGAAGATAGTATCTTATTTTAATAAAACCCCAAACGTTATCTTTTGGTAAAGAGATTAGATACATGAAATTTTGATTTTTTTTTGAAAAGGTTTTTACAAACAATATACATATATATTTACATGTGAGTAAATACCTATGTAGTAATTATCATGTGAATAATAACTCCATCAAAATATACAACCAAAACATGTAAAGTATATACATAGGTAACATGTGAAAAAAGCATACAAGTATATTATACAATAACATGTGAGTATCTGTTTATTAAATAGCTAGCATGTGAACACTACAAATATACAAAGAAAAACACCATGAAATGAAAAGAAAGGGTTGAAAGAATAGCACCTTGTTGTCATCCACCATTTTCTCATTTTGTGTTCATGCAAAAAGAATGACAAAAAGAAAGTTGTTAGTGCCAAATTTATTAGAAACAATGTATGCTTAGGGCATGTTCAAAGACCGAAGAAAGTGAGTCTTGAACACAAATCTACAAACTACCACTATTCTAAGGAAAAGGCTTAAAAAGAAAGGGTTATAATGTTACAGTAATCATTTTAGAAAATAACTTTTTTTCTTGAAAAATATATATATATATATATATATATATATATATATTTTTTTTTTTATGTGGTAAAAGGGTTAACGAAAAACATATTCTTTTTTGGAAGAACATATTTTAAAAGAAATACTTCAAAAAAATCCTTTTTTAGAAAAATGTTTTTGAAAACTGTGCATACCCAAAATATGGTTATTGGGCTCAACCTCTACTTGGGCTCACAATCTATTTGTATTGTTGGCTTTGGATTTCCTACTATGGGTGGTTCTGTGCTCGGCAACCCAATTACACTCCTGTTTAGTTAATCTCCTCTCTTTACCTCACAGAGTTACTCATTTTCTATCTTAGATGGATAGCTCTTTCTTTCTCTAAGGGCTCTCTCTAGAATTGCCAACCCCATTTTCCTCATTCTCTTATCCTATTTATAGGCTATGATAAGTAGAGGTGCTATGATTACTCCCTCTTGCTAGTGCGAATGGGGGTCCAATTCCATCATCTTTAGGTGGGCGTTTAGGTGGGTGAGGTGGTAGTGGCATTGGAATTGATTCCCACCTCCAAAAGCTTGCTCCGCAATGATATTACCAAAGGTAATACCGAAAAGCCGAGACATCGTTTTGCTAAGCAACCACACATTCAACCAAGTCGAGATGGATTGGGAGTGGTTTGCTTTTGATGTTCAAGGCAAAATGGTCCCCTTATGTTTATTTGGCTCACATTGGGTCTCAAGGGATGTCTGGGTCAAGGTCATAAGTCCGATGTGGAGAGAGCCAGGTGTTGTATCTCGAGGTCAGGGCTGAAGGCCTAATGGGCTTGGGGCCTTGTCTCGTGTAATGTTACAAGGCCAGAGTCCAAGGCCCAATGACCCTGGGGCCATTCCCCGTACAATACCCCCCCTTGATTCGTGATCGGCTACTGAGAGCGAATCAAGGACTATCAGAATATTAAGGACCCCCTGGGAAGCTCGATCATCAACTGTCAAACGAGCAAAATGGCCATCAATGCTGCTTTAAAAGAAGTGCTGCACTAGGCTGTCATGTTCATCAGTAATTATGGCCAGACGGTTCGCAAACCGTCTGACGATTCGTGAATAGTGCCTATGCGTGCGGGGGTTACCAATTGGGATCAGAGGGGTTTTCCTGCCTCCTACTCCATTAAATGCTTTTATCCTTATAAATAGTTCCTCCTGATTTCTCATTCCACTTTTTGCATTTTCTCTTCTTCAATTTCCTTTTCGCCGAGCACACTTCTTAAGCGTAGTTTTCCTGTGCTTAAAACCTCCAGCCCAGATCATCACTTCCTAGAGCCCTCAGTAAGTCTTCTTTACTTTTTCTCCTTCTTTCAGTTTTTCCCTTACTCTTAAAGTCTAAAAATGGGTTATTCTTACCTCCTTTCTTCTGAAGCGTCTTTGGCTAGCTTTAGAGTAGCCTATGACATTCCTAGAGATGTTGATATCGCCTACTGCCATGAGGGTGATATTGCTCTCCATAGGCATTCCAACCCAAACGTCGTGTTTTTCCCTTTAATGGCTATTCTTGAGGGTGGGGTTAGATTTCTCGTGGACCCTCTAATCATAGGTACCCTTAGGTTTTACGGCTTATACCCCGAGCAACTCCCCTCAAACTTTTACCTAGTGGTGAGTTGTGTCAGTAGATTAAACTAAAAATTTGGACTACAATTAAACCACCATGACATTAACTTTATGTATAGTTTGTGCGGCAACATTAAGTCTGATTACTACCTAAAAACTAGGGATATACCTAAAAACTAAGGATATGCCTTCCTGACTCCAACAGAAACTCGGTATGAGAATTTGTCCAGGTGAGTGGCAATTGGCTTGCTGATGAACTTCGCTGCCCATTTTCGCTGCATGACGTTGGTTGGTATGTAGTACTTTATTCATTTTAACTTTGCTTGCTTTGCTGAGTTTTTTCACTTATGTACTAATCCGTCCTTTCATTGACTTACTGCAGAAGGAAAAAGATTTAAACTGGACCTCAGAGTTGTGCACGTGAGGGATCTCAATTTTGTACTTAGGTCGGAAATCTTCATGCACACAGACGGACAGCTCCGAGCATCCCATCTGATACTTGGTGTTAACCCCATGTACTCCACCTGGCAGCCATTTGGCCCAGCTTTGCTGGTAGATAGCCCCCTTCTCTCTTATATCGACGTTCGGCATGCCAACTTTCTCCCACCCTCATTGACCGTTGGGGAAGCTCGAGACCTCGGCCCCAGATATACTACAGTAGAGGATCTCGCACCAGTGAGAGACGAGTCGGTTGAACGGGTGTCTCAGAGCCGCAAAGTGCACATCCCTGTTGAAGAGTCTAACTGTAAAGTTTTTAGACCCCATAAACAACAATTGGATTAACCTAGTTTATTAGCCAAGTTATTACTTAGTCCAAATTCCAAATCTAGGTTATCACAATCAAACAATCATATCATGCATAACAGTGGAAAAATAAATAACACAATGATATGATGACCCAAGAAAATCAAACCGGTAAAAAACTAGGGGAGGATTTAACCTAACTATCCTCAAGGTAAACTTGAATTCACTATATGAAAGAATCGAAGTTTGTACAATAGAACTTAGACCACTAACATTCTATTGCTACCCACCATTAAAACTTACTGACACGACCACGTGCAAGCTTCGAGACCGCGGACTCCTTCTTTCTTAGATTCTCTAGCAAGTACAAGCACACCCGCTTGTGTATCTTTAAGTTCTTATGGTAGCAACTGAATGATCATCAAGTTTTTGAAGAAATCTCCTCCTTGATAATCCCAAGTTTATGTGAAGGAAAGCTCCTCTCAGATCTCACAAGAGATTCACACAAACAGTAATATGAGCAACAACCTTTAGAGAGTCCTTGGGTACAAAACCCTAAAAAAAAATAGGCACACACGGCACTTTAATCTCTCTAAAAACTCTCAAAAACATTTTAGGGTTTCCCTTATATATAGGAGTGTTTTACTTGAACCCCAAGACGTTTAAGTAGAGTTTGGGCTGAACTGGAACTCTGGAGAAAAATAAATCTGCACGTGGTTCGATCGATCGAGTCTAATTTTCAATCGATCTAGCCTTGCAGATTTAGTCCAATAAATTCTGCAATCACTCGATTCCAATTTTACAAATAAACATACTTTGAGCAAGCCTAAACCTAGACTCAATGTTTTGATCATAGTTTGCCAACAAAATACAAACTGAAGTTCTAATACATTAATTCCTAATTTCTTAGAAATGATTTGTTTGTTTGTTTGTTTGTTTTTGGTTTTTGTTTTTATTTTTATTTTTATTATTTATTTATTTATTACGGGAGGGAGAAACATAAAGAAAAGATTTTGTTTTGAAAAACTTTTAAAAGACAAAAGACATTTAAAAAAAAAAAAAAAAAAACCTTTTTGAAAAAGACTTTACTTTTTAGAAAGGGGTGGAAAGAGATTTTTTTTTTTTTTTTTTAAACAAACTTGAGTCTTCACCAACTTGATACTAAACCCAGTACAATAAAATCCCACAAAATACAAGGAATAAAATACAACACATTTTGTTATGGAATAAAGCCAACATAAAACATAGTTGTAAATCACAACTTTACAGCCATGTTGGGTGCTAGATGCATGTTAAGGTAGGCTTAGTGTGTGTGTGTGTAGAAAAGCCTATTACCCTTTGATGAAATTAGGACGTGGAACACAATGAGTGGAGGCCAATCCATTGGTTGGGTGCTTAACACCTTCCCATCTCCATACCTAAACTCCGAACACATGCTTTGGTAAGATCAGTCCTTCACATAAGGGCACTATGCATATGGTTCCTAGACCTAGTCTAGGTGGTGACTCCATTTATTCACGCCTCCACCCGGTCCAATTGGTGGAGGCATACTCCCCATTCATCTTAGAAGTGGCCTGTTGCAGGCACTTGCGCTCACACCTTGCAACTAACAACACTACTCACATCTAATAAACCTCTGGTAACTTTTTATAATTTTTTTTTACCCTATTTCCATTTCAAATCTTAGGCAACTTATATAAATCCTATTGGTTCACTCTTTACAATAGATTAAAAACAAAGAGATAGCGATTGTCTATATTCTCCACTGACTCATAGATATCCTTGAAAATTCACAATTTTCTTAGTCTTTCATGAATAAGAGATTATAATGATGAAGGTGGATAAGGAAGCTCTTCTAGAAATTTGTTCACCTACTCATCTTCATTAAATAAAGGGATAAATTATACACACACACACACACACATATATATATATATATATATATATATATATATTTGGTGCTCCAATTCCATAAGCATTCTTCATCATATTCAACATCTCAACTGATTTCTGGTGTTTGGATTTCACAATTTACAGCCCATAGAGCTTGGATCATACCAATAAACATATACTTCTAACTATGGTATCAAGCTTGGACCTTTGTTGATTTGGTACAAGCACATATATTATGCTCCCAAACAAGAGTAAGTGAGAAATTGTAGGAATATTTATGCTCCAAGCTTGCTATGTGGGGTTTTTCCTCATACAATCCTTATGTGGGACAAATATTGGACAAATAGGCTACATCAATAGGTTCAACCCAAACTTCTTTGGACAGTTGGATGTTCTTTAATATTCTTTTAGGTGTTGCCACTATCTACATGTTGGGATTTGAGTAATACCTTCATTCAGATATTCCAATTATCAAAATTTAATTTTCTTTGATAATCCATGAAAATTTGAATGACACCATCTAGGTCGAAGATGCCATTCTCACCACAAATCTCCTAGCTCTGGTACCACCTTTTTTATTTATTTATTTATTTTTTATAATGCTGGTCAGCCTTTACATAATCACATTTCCAAACATTGATACACCAAAGTTAATAGAAGAGACACACACTATTTAATAGAAGAGACAAACAATCTCAAAGCACACCAAGGAAGATAGAATGAATGGAGAAGAAGATGAGAAATCTTGGTTTGGAAGATAGAATGAATGGAGGAAAGCATGAGTATATATACTACACCATGCAATCTTAACTTCCACTATATTAAATTACATAATTTCAAAATTTTACTACTCCATAAAATAACTTTATTTTCATTAATGAATCAAAGAGATTCATATCACATATGGCTTGTAGGTACATTTGGTGTGACATAAAGAGGAAGGAAAATAATTCTGCTAGTCTTGTTTTTCCATCTTAATTTCCCCCTAATTCTAAAACAATAATCTAAACGATCATGGACAATTGGAGTTTCTACCAGGACCACCATAATAAAAGATACTTCCCAAATTTATGACATTGTAGCATTTGGGTTTCTCAACCAAAGTGGAACTATTTTTGGGAGCCCTGAGAATATTTGAACTATCAACAATTTGGAAATTTTTGAAAAAACTGGCCCTGCTGTACCCTTCATCAGGGAAATGACCACTTCCCATTTGTGTTGAGGTGTGCTCACCACTTTGCTGTGAGTTTATCACCTCTCCTCCCCAATGGATTTCCGAAGCACTGTCAAACAAGGACAAGAATAGGGAGGCTGGCCAATAGCCCAATAGATATTTATCCCCAACTTGCAACCACCAATTTCCTCCTTCTGGGTCCTACCTCATTGTACATGCCATGTGAATCAGTTTGTATTATTTTGAATGATAAATGAAGGTATAAAAGCTAAATATTCTCACTTGTTTATGTGCATTTTACAGACATATATGCCTAATTGATGCAAAAAAATACACATTTAAAAAAAAGAAAAAATATATCTATATGTAGAACATAAAAATAAATACAAAAAAATGAATGTAAAGAGTATAAGTGAGAGAATAAAAACCTATTATAAAAGCATTATATTTTTTGGTGTCATATTTCTATTGGTAGAGAAAAAACAAATTGACTTTTTTTGTGCAAAACAACTGGACACTTAAATTTGCGGTCTTAAAAAATAAGTTAGGTTAAAATAAATCAGGTATAGAAAAAATTGTAACTTTAAATTTAAAAAGTTAATTATTAAATAAACCGAGAAATAAGAATTTTAAACATACACCGTTACAACTAAAACTAGAAGAATATAATATAGTCTAGCTTGGCCCTTGAGCCATATCTGTTACATTTTTTACGATGAATGTTTTTGATAAAACAAAGTTACATATGATATGATCATACATCTGTATCCAAAAATTAGAAGTATTTAATAAAATAATTAAATTGAAATATTGTACTACCTTCCAGACAAGGAAGTTGAGTTCATATTGGGAACCAGCGTAGTCGGAAAGAGGCACAAGGGTTCCACCCAGCCCAATTTGGTTGTTGGTTTGAACAAAGCCAGAGCACAACAGATTGTAGCAACCGGTGGTTTGATTTGCATTAGTCTACAGGCATGATAAAAGACTCTTTTCAAAAACCAACAAAAAGAAACAATAAGTGCATGCTGGCGGGGAAATCAAAAACAAAAACAC
Organism: Quercus glauca; assembly: GCA_023736055.1. Classification (NCBI taxonomy): domain Eukaryota; kingdom Viridiplantae; phylum Streptophyta; class Magnoliopsida; order Fagales; family Fagaceae; genus Quercus; species Quercus glauca. The sequence continues at coordinate 105,859,555 of CM043318.1, forward strand.
ATACATTACTCCAAAAAATGAAGAGTCTAGTGTTGGTATCTCCATATAGTTCATAGTTGACCTGTTTCAAAAAATTATTTTGTAAAAATGAAAATTATTAGTAATTTAATGTTTCTCATGTGCCTAAAAGAAAAAATGATGTTGAAATTAAATAATACATATACCTGCCAGCCAGCTTCAATGGTATTAACACCTACACCAGAAACATCACCTAGGATCAAGATTTGAGACGAGCTGGACTCGTCATGTTCCTGGATTTGGGGTTTCCATGCGTTTATGGTTGCCTTAGCTCCATAATACTTATCTCCTTCCACATAAACTAATGCATGCTAGAAACTCAGCCATAAAAGAAAGGTTGTGAGTCTCAACTTGAGTTCATCATTAGTAGATATCATTGAGCTCCAAGCTATTATTGGTTAAAAATTAAGTTGTACCTCACGGCCATCACCTTTAACGGTGACATCAGTGTTAAACCGAGGGTGTTTTTTCCTTCCATAAGTTGCTATAGAGCTTGCCCTTAATAAATCTTCTTCTTTAGTTCTTTTGATGGGAATGGTTCCTTCTGGGCACCTTCCATTCAAGTGCCATAGCTGAGTAATTTTGGACTCGGACTTTGAAGAGAAGTCCTTGCTCTCATCAAATGAAAGCCCTTCCGGGTGAAAACTTGGTCTCATCTATGACATATGCCAACGCCAACGCCAACGCCAACACCATACCATACATACAATATATAGTAATATCAAATTATTAGTGATACCAAATGAAATGAGTTAATATATTAAACTAATCACCTGAATTGTATGATTTTTTAAGAAAGGATGATCAAAAGCTGGCTGTTTGTTGATATGTATGCAATCAATTATATCTCCATCCGGGCTCTGTATCAAATGCATTTTCTCATCACACAGATAGATATCAGTCTGACTTCTCAATTTCGTAATAAAATTACACTACTATTGGGCATGTTGAGATCATAAAAGTAGTACATGGGACTAGCAAAAAGTCAATTATTGTAATGTAAAAAGGATAGAACTAAAAAGAAGAGAGAATATGTGGGAACATATAAAATTAAGAAGCATTTATATGAAGCAATTAATAACCTTGATGGATTTAAGAGCAGGCTTGTTGAGGAATTTCAACTGCTGCTGAACATCGAGTTTTTGTTTCTGACCAAAGCTGGTATTAGTGTTTCTAATTCCAGTTGCCATTGGTACGAGAAAGCACAAGCACAAGGTCATCTTTATTGCCCTTGACCACCTCCTCCTATTACCACAAGGCGGCGCCATGAGTAACTGGTTTGGGGTGTACAAAGACGCAATAGCTAGCTTTGGTCGTCCCCTTTGCAATACTTAAATCTACATTTGTTCATCCTCTTTGAACTGTTCCACATGCTATTTATCTATATATATACGCAAAAAACTTCTATAATAAGGATCACCCTAGCTTTGGTCTTCCTCTTTTGTTTTATTGTCATTTTGCAGGATTAGTTAAAATTCGAGGGAGATAAACTACTTAAATAGCATTTGTTCACCCTATTTGAACTTTTCCAAATGCTAAAAATTTGGGAAGTTGGTTGATTCAAGTTTTTTCTTTAAAAAAAAAAAAAAAAAAAACCCTTAAAATTAGAGAAGCTTAGATAAATGAGAAATGTGTAATGGTTTAATTTTAGGACAGCGTCCCAAAAATTTGGTGGTGTAAGACTTTTTTTTTTTTTTTTTTTTTTTTCTCTTTTTATTGTCAAAAAATTTCTTTTAACCCCATTCATGTTTGTATGTTTTTCCGTGCAATTTATGATTTTCCAATCACCAAAATTGGCAGGAGTGTGATGAAATTTAGCTAAAAAAAATGAATATCAATAACCTCTTTTATATCTATAGAAAAATTTAAAAAAAGGAAAAAACAAATCATTGCTTCTAAAGACATAAATAAGTTGTCAGTGAAAACACTATTTTAGTCCCTAAAATGTAGGGACCAAATTGATTGTAACCCCAAAATGTAGGGATTAAAACAGTATTTTCGCCTAAGTTGTAGTAATTTATTAAAAACTGACCCATACTGACATGGCATGGATAAAGTTCACACAATTAATAGAACTTCAAACACACAAAGGAGTATCAATTGGCCGTGTCCCCTTCTCCATATAATATCATATATTACATAATAAAAATTGGGCTTTGAAGTAATGGTTGCACCAAATTGCATGAATTTTTTAGATAAAAACAACAACTTATTTGTTCTTATCAACTATTTTTCTCTTTTCTACAAGAAAACAAAAAAAAAAAAAAAACCTTTCACTTCTACCTTAATTTTAGACCTTTTTTTTTTTTTTTTTTTATCCACTTTTTTAAAACAAGATTGAAATATCATTTTTAATGTTTGTGGATAGTAATCAATTAATATGTTTATGTGATACTTTGGTATTGAATAAGGGTGTATTTGTTGTTGATAATTGATAACCTAGCATTATCGGTTATTATCCCCAAAAAGAAAAAAAACCTAGCATTATCCATTTGAATCTCTTGTCCCTCTTTTATGCTGTTTTATGTATGAACGGAAGTTTCAAATCTATATTTATATCTATATATTACTAAAATCTGAAGCGTAGCATTTGATGTTGTTATGCTCACGTTGAGCCATATCAGCAGCCACGTCATCAATTTTTGTTTCCAATTTTTCTTATTTATATTTTTAAACATTTTCTCATTTAAGATGACTTAAAAACTCTATTATTTAAAAATTAAAATAACTTTTATCCATTATTTTTATTATTAATTTTCCAAAACTCTCCCTTTTTTTTACATTTTCATCTCCCAACTACTTTCTATCTTAATATCATTCTTTCTCTACCTTTTTATCTTCCTTTTATTTTGACTCTTCTTATTCTCAATATCTTACTATAAATTTGACATTTTCTTTTTCATTCTATGCATAGTTTTCTCACACAAAAAAATGTTATTTCTCTCTCTCTCTCTCTCTCAATTTGTTTTTCATTTTTTCTTTGATTTTTTTTTTTATTGCATCAATTTTTTAGGTTGATGAATTTTTGTGTTAATTAGAATTCTACATTGGGTTGATGTAATTTAGTTTTGTGTGTTAAGTTGTTATCTTTTATATTCTTTTTGATTAAATTAAATTTTATCCTACTGCATTATACATATAGTATATAGTAATATATTGTTATTATATTACATAGAACGACTTGGATAATTTAATGTTTATTGCTATATATTTCATTTTTACTCTTTTTTCCTCTCATCTTATTTTATTCAACATTTAAATCCAGACACATCCTTCATACTATTAAATTATGCAGCACAAATCAAGAAAATGGCTAGACACAAACTTGCCTTCCTTTATCATACATTGGGGGAATCAATATATTTGTGTGATAAAGGGTTATATAATTTATAATTTAGATAGCACACTTTGAACGTGTCTAGGCCCATAAATTGAGCAATTTGTAAACTTTAAAGGCTATTGAGAATGAATTTTTTGAATCAAGTCTAAAAAAATATGAACTACTATATATCATTTAGATAAAAACTTTTATCGTAAATACATTAATATTTTTTTGCCACAAATTTAAATCACTCAAACTTAATAATTTTATATTATGTGTTAGCATCGTCTCTGCTTCTTCTTCTTTTTCTCAAAAATATTATGTATCATCTTTAAAGGATGCCAACTGTGGGGATAAAAACCCAAATTTGTATATTGGGCCTTAGCCCTATTTGAAGATGTGGGTACGTCTGAGGAGGAATAAACGAAGGGAAAAGACCCCAGGATGGAGAATCACTTAAGGAAAGGATAAAAGAATATGGTTCGAGGAGTATATATCCCTTGGACTTGAAGAATGTTGGTCAAGCCAGTACCTGGGCAGTTTGGGTGAACTTCCAAGAAGTTCCAACGATAAAGACGAACTTCATGTACGTACAAACATGATAAGAATAGAGAAATATCTCAAGCAAAAGCTGCTACCACCACATTTAATATCCTACAACAACTTTTCTGGCCGTATTTATGTGGAGAAGACTCCTGAACAGTGTCATCTCAGTGGCCACCACTCATAAAGAGCCAAAGAAGTTACCTGATGGGACAGGTACTCAAGTGAATGCTTATATGAGGAACAAGTGTACGATGAAGATGTGAAAAAGAAGATTATATAAATGCAAGAGATCTGCCAAAAAAGGGATCGGAAGAAAAAAAAGGAAAAAAAACAGTAGAATTTACTGTAACTAGAGGAATGATATTAGCCTTTCACGCAATAATATACCTCTTCGGACATCAATTTATTCAAGCTAAAAGCATGCATTCTATACTGACTCACTTTCAAAAATCTTGATTAACTGTTGCATATTTCACAAACAGCCTAATTCTTTCACCCACTCTCTACAAATTCATTGTGTTGGGCTTGTTGGGCTTACATCCAATATCTTTTGGGCTTGGGCTACAAATTCTGTCCCCACACCAACAATATTGATCTTATGAGAAAAGTTACATAAAATATTGAGAAAAAAATGTTTTATATTACAATCTACTAAAAATGTTTTTATAAATATTTAAATCTTTCTATTTTTCATATCACTGACATGTTTTACATTTACCACATGTGTTAACTTAAGTCTTAATATTCTTAAGTTGTTTTGGCAAAAAAAAAAAAAAAAAACAACAACAACAACAACAAAAAAAAGTTGTCACAAAAGAGGAATTCATATAAAGTTTTTTGCAAAATGAAATATCTATTTTGTAAGGCCACCAAACTTGATAATTTGCAAATGATGGAACCACTTGCAACAATATTTGCATAATTATATAGTTCCAACTAAAGCAATTGTGTATACTTTTAGTCTTCCAAAAACACACATCTACAAGTGGTTAAACATTCATCTTGGATAGTTTTAATTTTTCATATAATTTTACCTTTACATATTCATCTATTTTAATTTAGATTTTTTTTCCAAAAAAAAAAAAAAAACTTTAATTTAGATATTTATAAGTAAACAATGAAATAATGATTCATGAACAATATATATATATATATATATATCTATGCATATTTATCTTGTGTCATTGTAACTTTACATATAATTTAGCATTTATATATTCATCTACTTTAATTTAGATGTTTAAATGTAATAATGAAATCTATACACAAGGTAATTAAAACAATGATATTTCTACAATTCAAAAAGTCACAATTTCTTTTTTCAAAAAAAAGCCTTTTGCATTTCCTTGGAATTATTTTTAAATTTTTTTTTAATAAAACCTTTGACATCCCACTAATCTAACCACTTCATACATTAAAAAAATTTAAGGCTCATTATTACTTCTGTTAATAAATTATAGATATCTTAATTGATTGAAACCAAACTAGAGAAATGCCTTTCATATTTCCTTGAAAATTCAGAAGGGAAAAAAAAATCCTTTGACATACCACCAACGTAACTACATCTATAACTATTTAAGCCATCCATGATATATGTTTCTTATTGATAACTGTAGGGTCCAAATTTGTTGGGCCAGGTACCAACTCTCTGTCTCGTGAGCCCAACAAATTTCCCAACAATAAATTTGTAGAGAGTGGGTTAAACAACTGGGCTGGGTTTGGATTTAGCAACGGTTCATGCAAACAGACCAATAAAAAGAATTTAGACTAGCCTCTAACAAGAATTTCTTTGGTCCGAAGAGCTTTAGTATTTAAGGACTTAATGAATACAATTTTTTCTCCCTCCCCCTCTGTGAGGCTTGCCTCTCTTATATATGCGCTCCCTTCTCATCTCCTCCGCACACTTGTCCTTCATCTACACGCCCACTTGAGTGCCAGTCACATCAGCCGTTTGCTTTATCCTGCAGTGAGTGGTGATGGGTGTGGACGCACTGTTCAGGTGTCTTCTCCACATAAATGCGGCAAGAGAAGTTGTTGCAGCGCATTAAATGCGGTGGTGGCAGCTTTATTAGCAGGGGATTTCATGATAGCCACTCAGTTAGACACGCGCGGAGCCTAATCCTCGTAGGGAAACCCTCAGCATATCCGTTCGATCAAATTCTGGACTGATCCGATGGATATGGCCCCTTCGGCTAAACCAGTTGTCTTCGGACAGAGCCTTTGTCCCTCATAAGTTGCTTTTTCATCAGGGTGGTGAGGCGCTGATACTATTAGCCTCTTCGGATGGACAGTCGTATTTGGACTGGGCTCCAGGCCCAACATATGGCTTTGGGCTTTTTCACCCACAATAGCCCCTCAAAATTTTACTTTTTCCCTCGCGCCCGAAGGGGAAAAGTGAGGTTTTGACCTTGTGACGAGTGAGGGCCCTGGATTTTGACTTCACACGTATGTGCGCGTGGATTTGGGCGCCTTCTTTATTGCCGCTGCTGTCGCGCCGTTTCCGAGGCGTCATTAATTACTCCGGGCGGCGTCTTGTCAGTGGAATCTATTGATCCGTTTCAAATCCAACGGACGAGATTCTTTCCTGAAAATTCGAGCGGGATATTTTCCCCCTTCGCCTCCCCCCTATATAAAGCCCCAGAATGGGCTGTTCTCTTATTTTGCAAACTTCTGATCCTCCGACGAACTCAAGCGCTAAGACTCCCAGAGACTTCCCTGTCATCTGCCTTGGCTTGCTCCTCAATCCACCGCTGTTCTCTTTTCCAGATTGAAGTTCGTCCACCGAACTGATTCCGCGTAAGTTCTTTTCCCGAGGTTTTAGTAATTTGTACGAATTGCCTCTTCGGCGCGTGATAGATCTTCCCAGTCGCCGTTTCACGTCCCCCCTCCTTTAACCTTGTTAGAAATGGGTAGATTCGAATACCTAGTGGATAGTCCATCCCAGATAGAGAAGTTTAGGGCGACCTATCGCATTCCACAGGAAGTCGGCCTGAGGTATTGCTCCACGGGGGGGTTGTTATTGGCCCGAGAGGTAGGCGAGGTGATAATCCCCATCATCGCCTTCCTGGAGGGAGGAATGACCATTCCTATGGGTGGGGTCACCAGAAGTTTCCTTACCGCCCATAGACTTAGCCCCGAACAGTGCGCACCCAACACATTTAGGATTTTGGGGGCAGTTGATGACCTAAACCGCCACTTAGGCTTAGGGTTAACTTGGCCTGATGTGACGCATATGTACGAATGCCGTACAAAGGAAGGGGCGGGATACTACCTAAAGTCCCGGTCCGATGTCGTCAGACTTCTCTCCGGTCTCCCCAAGTCCAACAAAGGGATGAAGGACGATTACCTCATCGTCTCGGGTGCTTGGCATGATGGGGTTCACTGCCCCACCAAGCCAGGAACGCCAGGTGGGACTTTTCCCCTTGAGCCCTTCCAACTTTTGTACCTTCACCTATTCGGACTTCCTTTCATCATGTTGCATTCCCCCTGACAGTTCTCTTGCCATGTTTACAGATAAAAGGAACGTGACTCCTCGGCTGAGCCTCACCAATACTGCGGCCCTAAACTATCTTCTTCGGTCGGAGATCTTCGTGAGTGAAGACGGACAGCTTCGATCTGTTCCTCTCATCCTCGGTTACACTCCGAAGACTGAACTTCAGCCGAGAGGGAACGCAATCACAGCGGGAGATCACCGCATAAACCGTATCGACGTGGCACGGAAGACCTTCCTGGCCCCTTTTGACCTCGCCCCAGTGCCCCATCCCAATCCGCAGGGCATCCCAGTATTAGTTCAGCCAGTCCAAAGAGCGCCTTTTGAACCAACAGCCGAGGAAAGGATCGCCTCCTCTACCCCTTCACTTGACGCCCAGATCGATCGGTTCAAGTTCGAAGAGGATACCTCGGAGGAAGTTCAGATCTTATCTTCCGAAGAGGCCCCTGAAAGGCAGTCAGCTGCCCCAGTTCTGAACTTAGCTTTGCCGGAAGATTCCGCGGAGGAAGACATGCTGCCCCTAAGCCAGCTAATGAAGAACAGGAAGACAACGACCGCGGCCAAGGGTACTGGCACATCCCAGCCCCAAGCGAACCTCCCACCACCACCTCCCCCTCCTCAAGCCCCAAAAGATTTAGGTCTGAAAGTGCTACCTGATTTGAAGAAGAAGAGGGTGGCGACGGACGTAACTGACGTCGAGGAGGGGGAAATGGTCCCTCCGAAGGGCCCCAAGCAGCAGAAGAAGACCCACGATACAAGAAATAAACGGGCTTCTTCTGCTGAGAGCAGAGAGGAGAACGTGGCTGCTGACGTGCGGCGGGGGGTCCAGGTGTGGTCCCCAAAGCTTACTTTGGATGGTGCGGCCATCCCTCTTGACGCCTCCCTCAGAAACTGTGCTGGGGGGAAGGCCGGGTACGTTGCTGAAGCGCTCGAGAAGCCCCTCCTCCTTCCGAGGGATATGGAGTCTTATCGGCGTTTCAGCGAAAAAGAACTCTTTTTGTCCCTCAAACGGGATTTAGGCATGGTAAGACAACTGATGCTCTTTCGCAATTATCTTGAAGCCCTCGTGCATGTATATTTTTATGTAACCGTCTTTTGGTCGTCATGCAGCTTGCTCAACAAATCTACGTGGCCGAAGAGTGGGTTCAGAGGAAGGATGTTGACGTGCAAGCTGAGATCCGGTCCAAGGAGGACGTTGAGAAGGCACTGGGCAAGGCGAAGGATGAAAGCGCCCGCATCTCCGATCAGCTGAAGGAGGAGGTGAAAGCGAGAAGAAATGTAGAGGCGGGTCTTAAAAATGCAGAGAAGCAAGCCGAAGACCAGCGCCAGAAGCTACTCGCGGCTGAAACCAATCTGGAGACGGAAAGGGCGATGGTAAAAGAGCTTCGGCTTGAGCTGGAAAAAGCCAGGGATGCTGCTAAGTTGGCCAAGGAGGACGCGCAATTGGCCAGGGAAGCAGTTGAGGCTGAGAAGAAAGCCGCCTACATGCTGGGGGTGCAGGAGACCCAAGTAAGGCTGACCGAGGAGTTCACCAAGGTCTGCAGGGACTACTGCGACATCACATGGAGCAAGTGCCTCGATGCAGCTGGAGTCCCTGCAGAGTCAGCTTTAAGGCAGCCTGGGAGCGTCTATTACGACCCGGATTTATGTGATGCTCCTGAGGCCTTGGAAGCATCCTCGGCAGATCAGAACCCCCCGGCGCCAGCTGAGACGAGCCAGGCCCCCCTTCAGGTCGGAGATGCGGACAATTTGCCAAAGATCCACCCAGATTCTCAGGATAAAGCCTAGAACCTCCATCTTGTGTAGTTGCTAGTATATTTTTTGACACTCTTTTTTTTTTTTTTTTGTTGTATGGAAATTATCGTTTAAATGAATGAAACGGCCTATTTTCGTTACTTGTTGCTTGTGGAGTATTTATCATATTGCATTATTGCGGCTAATAACGACAGTTTAGTGATTAAGAATGAATCATAAACGCGGTAATCTTCTATGTATGGCTAAGACAAAGAATTATGGGAATAACCACTGACGTAGTTTTGCCTAAGTCCACATATTCCGCTAAATCAGATTGGTAGCCTGAGTGCGCCCACCAAACTAAAGCCTCTGGTCCGAGGACTACCAGTGTAATCGAGTTTAAACACTTGTAAGAATCGTGAGGGAGTGTTAACTAACCCAAGTCATCTGGTCCGAGGACTACAGGCATGATGGGATTTAAGTTTAAACACTTGAGAGGAACGTAAAGGAGTGTTAACTAACCCACATCATCTGGTCCGAGGACTACAGGCATGATGGGGTTTAAGTTTAAACATTTGTAAGGAACGTAAAAGAGTGTTAACTAACCCACATCATCTGGTCCGAGGACTACAGGCATGATGGGATTTAAGTTTAAACACTTGAGAGGAACGTAAAGGAGTGTTAACTAACCCACATCATCTGGTCCGAGGACTACAGGCATGATGGGGTTTAAGTTTAAACACTTGTAAGAATCGTGAGGGAGTGTTAACTAACCCAAGTCATCTGGTCCGAGGACTACAGGCATGCTTGAATTTAAGTTTAAACACTTGTAAGGAACGTAAAAGAGTGTTAACTAACCCACATCATCTGGTCCGAGGACTACAGGCATGATGGGATTTAAGTTTAAACACTTGAGAGGAACGTAAAGGAGTGTTAACTAACCCACATCATCTGGTCCGAGGACTACAGGCATGATGGGGTTTAAGTTTAAACACTTGAGAGGAACGTAAAGGAGTGTTAACTAACCCACATCATCTGGTCCGAGGACTACAGGCATGATGGGATTTAAGTTTAAACACTTGTAAGAATCGTGAGAGAGTGTTAACTAACCCAAGTCATCTGGTCCGAGGACTACAGGCATGCTTGGATTTAAGTTTAAACACTTGAGAGAATCGTGAGGGAGTGTTAACTAACCCAAGTCATCTGGTCCGAGGACTACAGGCATGCTTGGATTTAAGTTTAAACACTTGAGAGATACTAGTACAACAAAAGAACAATCTTGATTGAAAGAAGAATTCTTTTAATAGTAGTACCTTTTGAGGTTATTTACATTCCATGGCCGGGGCACTACGTGATTATCCAGGTCTTCCAGGAAGTATGCTCCAATGCCGGCCCTCGAAGTGATACGATATGGACCTTCCCAATTCGGCCCCAGTTTTCCCCATGCTGGATTCTTTGCATTCCCTACCACCTTCCTTAGGACAAGATCACCAGGCTCGAGGGGCCTCAACCTTACGTTGATGTCGTAGCCCTGTTTGAGTTTCTGCTGGTAGTGGGCCAATCGGACCATCGCGCTTTCCCTTCGTTCTTCAATCAGATCTAGACTCTTTTCCAGCTGCCTGTCGTTATTGGTTGGGTCAAAAGAGCTGATCCTGTGTGTTGGGAACCCAGTTTCGAGAGGTATGACGGCTTCGGCTCCATAGGTCATTGAAAAAGGGGTCTCCCCAGTGGACCTGCGAGGCGTGGTTCTATATGCCCACAATACGTGGGGTAGTTCCTCTACCCATCTACCCTTCGCATCGTCTAGCCTCTTCTTTAGTCCGTTAACTATGACTTTATTGGTGGCTTCGGCCTGCCCGTTTCCCTGGGGATAGGCGGGGGTGGAGTATCTATTTGTGATCCCCAGCTCACTGCAATAGCTTCTAAAAGCTTTGCTATCGAACTGAAGCCCGTTGTCCGAGATGAGGGTGTGTGGGACTCCAAATCTGGTGACGATGTTTTTCCAAATGAACTTCTTCACGTCTACGTCCCTGATATTTGCTAGAGGCTCAGCTTCTACCCACTTGGTGAAGTAGTCCGTTCCGACCAGCAAGAACTTCCTGTTTCCTGCTGCCTTAGGGAAAGGGCCAACGATGTCCAACCCCCACTGAGCGAAAGGCCACGGGCTGGATAGCGGATTAAGGGTTCCACCAGGTTGATGTATGTTTGGCGCAAAACGTTGGCATTGGTCACACTTTTTAGCGTACTCATGCGCCTCTCTTTGCATATTTGGCCACCAATAGCCTTGGGTAATGGCTCGGTGAGCTAAAGATCTCCCTCCAGTATGGCTCCCACAGATTCCTTCATGCAGCTCTTCTAACATCAATTCAGCCGCCTCGGGGGCCATGCACAACAGGTACGGGCCAGAATAGGACCGTTTGTACAGTTTATGGTCTTCGGACAGCCAGAACCTTGTAGCTTTTCTCCGTATTTTGTCTGCTTCCACTCTTTCTTCGGGCAGCACATCGTCCCTCAAGAACTTGATGACGGGGTCCATCCAGCATGGGTTGGTCTCGACGCTGTGAACTTGGAGCGCTCTTTTTCTTAACTTCGTGGGCCTCCGTACGTCTTCCACCAGGATGACCCTTGGCAACTCATTCGCCGAAGAGGTGGCGAGCGTAGCCAAAGAATCGGCATGCGTGTTGCCGCTTCTAGGGACGTGCCGAAGGGAAAAATATTCAAACTCTGACTGTAGGGACTTGACCAGGTCCAAATACTCCTGCATCCTCTCGTCTTTTGCCTCGAACTCCCCCAGCACTTGGCCGACAATCAACTTTGAGTCTGAGGATATCTCGGCGGACTTTCCTCCCATCCTTCGCACCATCTTCATCCCCATCAATAGAGCCTCATATTCTGCCTCATTGTTCGTTGCCGAGAAGTCTAGCCTTAAGGCTTTTTCAATGATAATTTTCTCAGGGGATATCAGCACCAGCCCTATGCCTGAGCCCCTCTGATTTGAAGCGCCGTCTACGTATACTTCCCAGGGCGAGGTGTTTTGTGACGAAACTGTGCTGACTTGCCTCCCTTCTGTGCCTGGAGTTTGGGCTACTTCCTCTAAATGGGGCTCTGTGAACTCGGCGACCAGGTCTGCAAGGATCTGGCCCTTCACTAACGTGCGCGGCATGTACTTGATATCAAAAGCCCCTAGCATCGTCCCCCATTTGGCAATCCTTCCTGTGTAGTCAGCGCTTCGGAGTACCGCCCTAAGGGGGAGTTGGGTAAGGACTATGACCGTGTGAGCTTGAAAATAATGGGGCAGCTTCTTGGTTCCCAGCACAACTGCCAGAATGGCCTTTTCTAGTGGCAAATAGCGGGTCTCAGCTTCTTGCAGCGACTTGCTCACATAATAAACTGGCCTTTGCACACCACAGTCTGTTCGGATCAGTACCAAGCTTACTGCATTAGGTGCCACGGCAATGTACGCAAACAACACTTCGTCAGGCAAGGGACTGGACATGATGGGAGGCCTAGCCAAGTAGTCCTTAAGTTGCTGGAAAGCGATAGCACATTCCTCCGTCCATTCAAAATCCTTCCACTTATTGATTAACGAGAAGAAAGGCCGACACCTGTCTGCGGATCTGGAAATGAACCTATTAAGGGCAGCAGTCATCCCAGTCAGCTTTTGGATTTCTTTGGGGTTCCGAGGGGCTCGCAAGTCGTTGATGGCCCTTATCTGATCGGGGTTAACCTCGATTCCCCTGTGAGTGACCATATACCCTAGGAACTTGCCCGAGCCAACCCCGAATGAACACTTGGAGGCATTCAAGCGCAATCTGTGTCCCCTCAAAATTTCGAAGATGTCCCTAAGGTCCCCAATGTGTCCCGCAACAACCTTGCTTTTAACCACCATGTCGTCGATATAAACCTCCATGCTTTTGCCCAGCTGTGGCTCAAACATCCGGGTCATCATTCTCTGATAGGTAGCCCCTGCGTTCTTCAGGCCGAATGGCATTACCTTATAATGGTAGTTTCCTACAGGAGTCACGAAAGCCGTTTTGTTCTGGTCGGCGAGAGCCAATGGTATCTGATGATAACCTTGAAACGCGTCTAAGAAACTCATCCGAGGATGCCCAACAGTAGCGTCAACTAGCTGATCTATCTTCGGCATAGGAAACGGATCCTTCGGACAAGCTCTATTAAGATCAGTGAAGTCCACGCACACCCGCCATTTCCCACTTTTCTTCTTTACCACCACCGTGTTAGCTAGCCATTCGGGGTAATAAATTTCCTTAATAGCCCCTGCTTGCTTGAGCTTAGTTACCTCCTTCCTGACTGCATCTGCGTGCTCCCTCGATGGACGCCGGAGGGGTTGCTTCTTGGGGACTATGGTGGGATCTACGTTTAGGTGGTGGCAAATGAAATCCGGGCTTACCCCTGGGGCTTCCGCAGGATCCCATGCAAAAAATCGGCGTTTGCCCTGAGGAATTCTATCAACTCTTCCTGCTCCTGGGGGGGCAACATGGATCCGATTTGAAAAAACTTCTCTGGATCGTCGCCGACAACTACCCTTGTCAGGCTCTCGCACTCTGCTTCTTCGGCAGGGGCTTCGGCATCCAGCGCCGAAGGTTTTAATTGCTATAAGTGTTCCTTATGACAGTGGGAGGGTTCGGCATGCTGCTCGTGTCGGATTGCTGCCACTAGGCATTGCCTGGACATGGCCTGATCCCCTCGGATCTCCTCGACCATCCCCTCGGATGGATACTTAATCTTCTGATGCAGAGTGGAGGGCACAGCCCCGAGGGTGTGGAGCCAAGGTCTGCCTACTATAGCAGTGTACGGTGAGTAAGCGTCGACCACTATGAAGTCTACCTCCACAACCTCGGTACCGGCTTGTACGGGCAGTCTGATCTGGCCCCTCGGCAGGATCATCTTTCCATCAAAACTGACTAATGGGGAACTGTACGGAGTCAAGTCTTCGGGGGACAAATTCAGCCCCTTATATAGGTCCGGGTACATAATTTCTGCAGCGCTGCCTTGATCTACTAGGACTCTCCTCACGTCATATCCCCCTATTCTCAGAGTCACTACCAGGGCATCATCGTGCGGCTGCGTAGTCCCTATTTTGTCTTCTTCCGAGAAGCCCAAAACTGGGACAATTGTCTTAGATCTCTTCGGCTCTTTGTTAACCTTGCCCAAGGGCGCCCGAGCGACTGACAATACCCTGGATGGGCAAGACCCTGTCCTTCCTGGCGCAGCAAAAATGACATTGATTGTTCCCAAGGGGGGTTTTGTAAAGTCGCCTCTCCTGGGTCCCGCGCTCGTTTGATTTCCCTGACCGCATGAGTGGTGCAGGAGGTGCTTCAACCTTCCTTCGCTGACCAACTGATCCAAATGATCCCACAGGCTCCTGCAATCTTCGGTAGTATGCCCATGGTCTAAGTGGTACTGACAGTAAAGATTGTGGTTGCGCCTTTCGGGGTTTTCTACCATCTTGTTCGGCCACTTGAAGAATGGCTCGTTCTTTATTTTATCGAGGACCTGGTGCACTGGTTCGCGGAAAACCGCATTGACCGCCTGGAAGTTCGCCGTGTTTTGTCCGGCCCAGTCTTTCCTCGGCCTGTTGTGATTCTGCCTGTCCGACCTGAAATCCCTCCCTTCCTGAGGGATAACCTTCTCCTTGCCTTTGCTTTGCTGTTGGTCCTCCTCAACTCTTTTGTACTTATCGATCCTGTCCATCAGCTGGCGTATACTGGTGACAGGCTTGCGCGTCAAAGAAGTCCTCAAGAGGTGTTCCGTGGGGAGGCCCAGTTTGAAAGAGCTGATGGCCACCGATTCACAATCCTCCTCCACCTCGTTATAAGTTTCCCAGAACCTATCTGAGTACGACTTCAAAGTCTCACCTCCTTTTATGATAACGGACAGTAGAGACGCCACGGATTGAGGTACCCTTCGGCAGGTGACGAAACGGGACCCAAAAACCTGGGTTAGCTCTTGGAAAGAACTGATAGTGTTGGGCTTCAGACCATCAAACCATCTCATGGCTATTGGTCCCAAGCTGGATGGGAAAACTTTGCACATGAGGGCCTCGTCCCTGGAGTGAACTGCCATTCGCTGGTTAAAATGACTCACATGTTCCACTGGGTCGGTCCGGCCATTATAGATGGTGAATGTGGGCTGGTGGAAGCGTCGAGGGAGTCTGGCGTTTTCGATATTACGGGTAAAGGGAGATCTGGAGATTTGATCCAGAGCTTTACTCATAGCATCGTTCCCTGCCCCCCTCGGTAGGGGACTCTGAGGGTTCCTCTCGCCATAACACATTTCTTCGTAGGTAAAGGGCTCGCTGATTGGCGTCCGATGCTTCCGCCGGTAGCTGATATCCCGTTTGTCGCCAGAATCTTCCTGAGAGTACGAGGGACTGCGCTTCCTCTTCGCATGCCGCAACTCCCTCTTTAACCTGTCGATCTCCTTCTGCATGTCCTTGTTTTTCTCTGCATGAGACATGTGACTCTCTCCATGTGAATGGTTCTGATCGTCGTGAGCGGTGTGCACACTTCCCTCACGGTCCTGCCTACGTTCCAAATGAAGAAACGGATCGGTGTGCTTAGATGACTTGGACTCAGCTGGTCGATGCCTTGGTTCAACCATCTTTTGAGGTGTTGCTTCCACCTTTGCTCTAGCTGTTCCCACAGACGGCGCCAATTGTAGGGTCCAAATTTGTTGGGCCAGGTACCAACTCTCTGTCTCGTGAGCCCAGCAAATTTCCCAACAATAAATTTGTAGAGAGTGGGTTAAACAACTGGGCTGGGTTTGGATTTAGCAACGGTTCATGCAAACAGACCAATAAAAAGAATTTAGACTAGCCTCTAACAAGAATTTCTTTGGTCCGAAGAGCTTTAGTATTTAAGGACTTAATGAATACAATTTTTTCTCCCTCCCCCTCTGTGAGGCTTGCCTCTCTTATATATGCGCTCCCTTCTCATCTCCTCCGCACACTTGTCCTTCATCTACACGCCCACTTGAGTGCCAGTCACATCAGCCGTTTGCTTTATCCTGCAGTGAGTGGTGATGGGTGTGGACGCACTGTTCAGGTGTCTTCTCCACATAAATGCGGCCAGAGAAGTTGTTGCAGCGCATTAAATGCGGTGGTGGCAGCTTTATTAGCAGGGGATTTCATGATAGCCACTCAGTTAGACACGCGCGGAGCCTAATCCTCGTAGGGAAACCCTCAGCATATCCGTTCGATCAAATTCTGGACTGATCCGATGGATATGGCCCCTTCAGCTAAACCAGTTGTCTTCGGACAGAGCCTTTGTCCCTCATAAGTTGCTTTTTCATCAGGGTGGTGAGGCGCTGATACTATTAGCCTCTTCGGATGGACAGTCGTATTTGGACTGGGCCCCAGGCCCAACATATGGCTTTGGGCTTTTTCACCCACAATAACCATAAAATTTACGAACATACAAAGTAATAAAGAATAAATGAAGGAAGAAAAAAATAAATGAAATCAAATGTCTATTAATAACTGTTATTTGGAAAATAAAAAGGTGGTCAAGAGGAGTAAGAAATAAAATAGAGATGGCTATACATTGGACATTGAAAACTTTATAGTGCAATAAAATCAACAATTAAATATAATAACACAAAATTTAAACTTAAAACTAATCAAACTCTAACTAGGGAAATTATATATATATATATATATATATATATAATCATAATCTTCATACACCATGACTTAAAAAAAAAAAAAAAAAAAGAATAGTTCTACCTCTTATTTTAAAGTCTATGTTATGAAAATCATCAACCAATAAATATATGATAATGATAAAAAATGTTATAGACAAGATTATGAAAAATATGATAAAACTATTAAAAAAAAAAAAAAAAAAAACTCTTTATAAAGTCTAGGAACTAAAATAGTATTTTATCTAAAAAGTTATCATACACAACGCGCTGGTCTGCGACTAGTACATCTAAAAGCTGAAGTATGTCATTTATTATTGTTACGCTCTAATTGAGCCATATTAGTGGTCACATCATTTTTTTTAACTCTCTTTTCTTTGTATTTTCTCTCTTTTTTATAATATAATTAAATATTGATTGGACAGAATCGTTGATGCATTTGGTACTATTCATTTGTTCCTTAACCATTGAGCTGGTTGGCCTCTTGTGCCACATCACACTACTATCTCTTCCTATCCCTTTTCAGCCTAACCGTTCCATTTCCTACCTTGTCGTTATAAGTTACAACACATATAGTGTACCGTGTGACGTTTATTTCTAGGATATATATAGTTCCCCATGTCCTTCCTTCCACCATTAATAGCAATCTACTTCTCCATATACATGTAGGATTCACTTCTTCCTACTGTTAGGGTCATATTTTCTATGTAATTAGCTAATCCTTTGACAAAACACACTTTACATGTAATTGGGTAGATCTAAGTTGGGTTTAATGTATTAAGAAGTATTTTGTTCAAACATATCAAGTGGTATCATTAAAAACATGAAGGCTGATCCAAGAAACAAGTGAAGAAAAATAGTTTCATTAAGTCTTGACACAAGCTTCACAGATGCTGCTATAGAAGATTAATGGAGAAGCTCGACACAAGCTCAATATATCAAGATCTACGATTTCAAAATTTCCAGATTTGAAATTCGGCCCATGTTGTCTTGAATGATTAGGGTTTCTCTTCTTACAACCCTAGTCATATATAAGGCTTATTTTAAAAGTCATCATACACAAAAACAAAGACCTAGAACTCATACACTTAGTGAGAAACTACTGCGTTTGTGCGCCTTAGGGTTTTGTAATCTAGTGTTTCATGATCTTCATCGTTTATGAAGTAAAGAACTTTGTAGCCAACAATAATCATTCAAGTTGCTGGAGTTAGTCATGTACTAGGATCCGTGTAAAGGAGTTAATCATAGATTGGAAATTTGTGCAACAAAGGAAAGAAGATTACTACAATATCAAGTTCAATTGGGTATTGAAGTGAAAGTTCAACTCTAGGTTGGTATTTTGGGATAGACCAGGGTAGTGGTAAGATTCCTCGAGCTTGTAACCACTTGATTATTAATTAGTGGATTCTTGAGAGTAGTGAACTTAAATTCAACTGGTGAGGTTTTTTCCTTGTGAGAGGTTTTCTCAATTCACAATTATAGGGTGTTTATGCAAGCTGGCACAATGACAAAAAAAATAAACCATAAAGCAAATGGACTGAAGTCTATATACTTGAGGGTGGTCGATGCAATAATAGATTTGCCATGAAGTGTTCATAAAAGAAATGTTCAACATATGTTGATGCAAAGGATAACTTCCACTCTTCTAAGTTTATGAAATTTTATATGTATTACTTTTGTGATATATTGCCTTTATGAAATTGTATATATGTTTCTACAAATATTGTGATTTAAAATGTGACAAAATGTATTGTTTAAGTGTTGTAAACTAAACAAAAAATGAGAAACCTTTAAATATTTGAATTCTTTGTTTCAAATATACCATGGAAATCAAAATTTATTCAAATTGTGTGTTAGGTTCTAAAAACTTAGGATTTTATGTATTTAGAACTCTAATATGTTATGTTGGTATTTATTGTAATTTGGTATTATTCTATTACATAGCATGATTTTTTATAGTGCTAAAATTTAGATGTTAAACTATGAGACTTTACTAATTTTGTTTATTTTTCAATCCTTTGTGGTGGACAAAGTACTCTTAATAGTTGTATTAGATGTACTCTATAATGCCATTTATTTAGAGAAAAACAAAAGTTAGCCAAATGAAAATAATCGAATGGGTAACAAATTTTATCTTTACAATTTTATTTATTTATTTATTGTAGGGACAAGGGCCCAGAATCACATTTTTGGGCCTTGGGCTTGGTCCGAAGACGTTGACTAGTCCGAGAGGGACAAATAGTTATGAAGGGTGGTCCAAGGAGGAACTACTCCTCGGATATGATGAATGCGGCTCAAATCTGTATTCCAACAATTAAGGTGATCTTCTAGGCGGCTCCAACGATAAGAACGTGCATCATATACATATAAGAATGATAGGAACTCAGAAATATCTAAGGAAAAATTGCTACCATCGCATTAAATGCACTGTAACTACTTTTCTGGCCGCATTTATGTGGAGAAGACCCCTGAATAATGCTGCTTTAGCCACCACGACTCACAGAAAGCCAGAGAGGGTGTCTGATGGGACATGTACTCAAGTTAGGGCTTAAATGATCAAGAAGTGTAGGATCAAGATGGTCTAAACGGAACTATATAATGTGAGAGACCCTCCATGAGAAGAGGATCGGAAAAGTAGAGAAAGAACACACTAGCAGCCATAGTTGCTCCTGTAATCAGTTCCATTGATCTATACAAAGATTTGCCTCCTCAAACAATACATTCACCCAATCCTATGCGCTTTGTTCTTGCATGATTGTCTTTCAAACCTATTCTAGTCATTGTTAGATTCACTGGGACCTAGTTTTTTAACCCATTCTCTACAAATTTATTGTATTGAATTCATTAACCCACAATCCCATATATCTTAGGCTTGGGCAGCAAACTGTGACCCTACATTTATTATTATTATTATTATTATTATTTTATAACAATGCATATATAGAAATTTAATTCTTAGATTTTACTAATAATTGTTTATTTGATAATATGTTTTGTGTGGATGAAATTACAATTTCTATAAAGAAAATAACTTTAATAGATTATTAACAACAAATTATTTTCCTAATTGGTCCAATTAATCATCGTTAAGTTTTATTATTTTTTTTACTTACGTTTTTTGGTATTTTGGATTGTAGGTAGAAAAAATATGGTTTGAGAAAGTTTGTTTAAAACAAAAAGAATAATTTTCAAATTTATATTATTTTTAATGATTTACAAAATGTTATAAATAACTTTTATTAAAAAATGAATATTTTCGTTAACTTGCCTTTTAAAATTATGAGAAAATTGTATTATTTTCATTTTCATACAATAAAATTTATATTTATGATTTATGATTGTTCCTATATTACATTTATAATTGTACCTATAATAAATATAAAAATGGTTACGAAATACATTATTCTTTATTAAATTAGTTTAAATTGTAAAAAAAAAAAAAAAAAACCACCATAAAAATAATTATCACGCGCTACGCGTGGGTTCGCGGCTAGTTTCATATAAAACTTAGATTTGACAAATGATGAGATTTCTTAGACTTTTGCCTCAAGCATGCCGCCAGTCTTTCTTTATTTGAATATTTTGGATAATCTCCTATCTCAAAATATTTGTAATTATACGTTGACTTAATTAGCTTAAAAATAGCTAAGGTTTCAACCTTATTTTCTAAGAACTCTCTTAATAATGTTAATTCTAAAATTGACCCCACAAAAGATTTACTTAAATATTCCACCTTTTAAGCCCTTTATTTATTTATTATTCTGGGTATTACATTCTCCCCCCCTCTAAAAAAGTTTAGTCCTCTAAACTTAACATACTTGAGTCCTCAAAAAGATATGGGTATTTCTCCTTCATTTCATCTTCTAACTCCATGTAGCCTTTCTCACAAATTAGTTCCTCCATTGAACCTTGACGTAATGTATGGTACAACGATTCAACTCTTGCCCCTTCTTGTCCACAATTTAACTAGTTGTTCTTCATAAGTTAAATCATCTCTCAAATCTAAAGGCTCATGATCCACTACATGACAAGGGTCTAGAACATATTTCCTCATCATTGAGACATGGAAAACATTAGCTACCCCTGCTAAAGCAAGAGGTAAAGCAAGCCTATAAGCAACTTTACCCATCCTTTCCAAGGCATCAAAAGGTCATAAAAAATGAGGGCTCAACTTACCTCGAAAACCAAACCTCATAACTCCTTTAGTAGGTGAAATCTTCAAGAACGCATGATCACCCACTTGGAGTTCTAATTTCTGTTTTCTAAGGTCTGCATAACTCTTCTGCCTACTCTAAGCTATTTGGAGGCCCTTTTATCACTTGAATTTTATCCATTGTCCATTGTACAATCTCAGGACCTAACAATCTTCTTTCTCCAATATCATCCCAACATATAGGAGACCTACACTTCCTACCATACAAAGCCTTATATGGTGTCACTTTAACACTTGCTTGGTAGCTATTATTATATGCAAACTCCACCAAAGGTAGATGTTCATCTCATGAACCTTTGAAATCAATGACACAAGCTCTCATCATATCTTCCAATATTTGTATAGCTCTTTTTGAAAGTCTATCTGTTTAAGAGTGAAATGCTATGCTAAACTTCAAATTGGTACCCATTGCCTTGTGCAAGCTCTCCCAAAATTGAGAAACAAATCTTCGGTCTCTATCAAACACAACGGACACAAGAGTACCATGCAATCTCACTATTTCATTGCTATAAAATCTAGCTAACATTTCAAGTGAGGAATCCATCCTGATGACCAAAAAGTGTGCAAATCTTGTCAACAGATCCACAATCACCCAAATTGCATTTTTACTAGTTGGGGTTCTTCACAGCCTCATCACAAAGTCCATAATGATATCCTCCCACTTTCATTTTGGAATGGGAAGAGGTTGCAACAATCCAACTGGTTTTTTATGCTCAATCTTGACTTGTTGACACACTAAACATTGAACAACATATTGAACAATCTCCCTCTTCATGTTGGTCCTCTGAAACATTTCCCTCAAATCCCTATACATCTTGGTACCTCCTTTAGAATTTTTGCCTTAAGGTTTGGATCATTTGGTACACAAAGATGTTTACCAAATCTCAAGGATCCATCCTCATGAATGCAAAAATCAGATTGAGAGTCTAGATTTATTAAATCTCTTATCTTCTGCAATTGTGGATCATTACTTTGAGCAACCTTTATCCTTTCAATCAAGGTAGGTTGAACTTTGAGGTTTGCTAGTTGTGCATTTGTTTCATGAAACCACACTTCTATCCTCGTCTTCCTCAAATCTTCCAAGATGTGTTTTTGTGTCAACAATACTGCCAAATTTCTTACTGATTTTCTACTTAAGGCATCAACTACCACATTGGCTTTTCTAGGATGGTAACTAATAGTCAGGTCATAGTTCTTTAATAGCTCCAACCATCTTCTTTATCTCATATTCAATTCTTTTTTAGTAAAGAGATACTTAAGGCTCTTGTGGTTAGTGAATATCACACACTGTTCACCATACAAATAGTGCCTCCAAATTTTTAGAGCAAAAACCACCACTGCTAACTCTAAGTCACGTGTGGGATAATTTTACTCATAAGGCTTCAACTGTCTGGAGGCATATGCCACTACCTTCCCATGTTGCATAAGAATACACCCTAAACCTTTCTTAGAGGCATCACTATAAATGGTGAAACCTCCACTACCCAAAGGTATGGTGAGAATGGGTGCCAACACCAATCTTCTCTTCAATTCTTGGAAGCTTTGTTCACACTTTTTGGTCCACTCAAACTCAAGCGAGTCAAAAGCATGGCTAAGTGAGAAAATCCCTCAACAAATCTCTTGTAATATCTAGCCAATCCTAAAAAGCTACAAATCTTTGTCACACTGTTTAGTCTATTCCATTCTACTACTGCTTCCACTTTGTTAAGGTCAACAGAAATCTCATCTTTAGAAATAACATGCCCAAGGAATGCAACACTTTCTAACCAAAATTCACATTTGTTTAGCTTTGCATTCAACTTCTTCTCCTGCAATAGTTGCAATACAAGCCTTAAATGATTCTTATGCTCCTCCACACACTTGGATTATATCAAAATATCAACAATAAAATCCACAAGAAATTTATCTACGAAGGGTTTAAACACCCTATTCATCAAATCCATAAAGGCTATTGATGCATTGTTTAAGCCAAAAGACATCACCAAAAATTCATAATAGCCATATCTTGTACGGACGGCTGTCTTGGGCACATCAGCAATCTTAATCTTTAATTGATGGTAACCAAAGTGAAGATCAATCTTAGAGAAAACTTGTGCTTCTTGAAGTTGATCAAATAAATCCTCTATCCTTGGTATAGGGTACTTATTTCGCACTGTCACCTTATTCAGCTCCCTATAATCAATGCAAAGTCGCATGCTCCCTTCCTTTTTCTTTACAAACAACACAGGTGTTGTAACGTTCCAACTTTTTGAAGAAAAAAAAAAGGGTCATAGTCAGATTTTTTTTTTTTTTTTTAAGTCCCACGTGCTCCCACCTACCCCATCCTTCCCCACCACTCATTTTTACATTGTCTCTCTATCTCTTTGATCGGCCATTCCTTTTCTTCCTCATTTGGGCTTTTTTTTTTTTTTTTTTTTTTTTTTTTTTTTTTTTTTTTTTTTCACAAACACGCAAACACTCCCTCACACTCTCCCACCGGTACACTCCCCACCACCATCTCCACCATCATTTTTTTGGCAAGATCACTGGAAAATCCTTAGGAACCTCTAAGCATCTTCACATCTTTTTTTGAGGTAAAAGTTTCTAATTTTTTTAGTGGGATTTTATACTTTTGCTTGAGGTTATTTTTATCTAAGCTTTGATAATGATACCCATATGATTTATGAGTTTTGGAAGTGAGATTCATGTGTTTATATGTATGGGTTTTGTATTGGTGGAATTATTTGATGAGTGATTTTATAGTTTTTACAATGGTGGTTATCTAAGTGGTGAATATTTGGGGATTTTGGCTTTTAAATGTGAGATAAATGGTGAATGTGATTTTTATTGATTATTTGGAGCTTGTCAAAGATTTAGATTGTTTGTTTTGGAGGATATTATGATTTTTGGTATCATGGGCCTCTCGTTGATATGGTGTAAATATTGTGGGAAGTACTTATAAATTGTTGAGGTTTTGATGTTAGAGATAATACCTTGAATGATTCATGAGTATTATGGGAGTCTATGCCTTTTAAATTAATTGGTTGAGAAAATTTGGAAGTGAAAAATATTATTTGTGAGGCTAAATACTAAGCTTGCCTAATTAAGTGCTTATTTGACAATTCCTAATTTGTAGCTAGATACAATTTCAAGCTTTATGCTTATTGTGATAGGTTTGCTTGATATTGTTTAGGTTCTAACTAATCTCCGTTGGAGCATGGAGAATTAGGATTTTTACGGGTTGAAAGGTAAGTAGCTTTTTAATGGGATTTTTGGGAAATAACCATGTTGCATAAACATTGTTTTTGGGTTAGACACGTTTTTGGAAACTACTTATGAAAACTATATTTTCCTAAAAACTATTATGTCGTAACCTTAAATGTATATGACTATTTATGAAAAGTGCATCATATTTGGTATTGCATATGGGGAAATGCATAAATTGTTGACATAGAAAATATGAGCATCTTTGATTTAATCTTTGATAATGAACTCATGGATTTTATGGCATATTGGAAAATTTAAAGGTGCTTATTTATCTTGTCTTATATTATTTGGGAAATTGATAGAAAATCTTTTTGGACAAAGAATGAATTTGAAAACCTTACAAACTTTGTGGAAGTTTTGGTTATTTAAGATTTTCCTAAAATTATCTAAATATAAACTATGTATTTCAAAGTACATATAACCTGTGAGGTTTATTTGGTTTTAACCCTATGCCATGTATGAGTTCCAAGTGATCACCCAATTTGGTTTCTGTAGTCTTTGTGACAATGGAATCAAATCGAGGTTAGTGCCCTTTCACTTTGGATTACGCATTCTTTCCTACTGCCCATGGGGGGAAGAAGTTCTTTGATTGTGTATGGGTGAGGCTACTGCCCATGGGGCCAAAAGACCACATGGAAAAGAGGTCTTATTTGACGTGTTCTCCTTGCTGCCCATGGGGAGAGAGACAAAACCTTGAGGGTATGGGTAAGGCTGCTGCCCATGGGGCTAAGAGACTACATACCAAAGAGGACAATATCATGCCAGTTGTGAATGGGTGGATCCCCTGACCAGTCTATATGGTAGTGTGGTATATTTGTGATAAATTACCGTATGTTAGATTTTATGGCTTTGGAATTATAATGTTAGTGCTCACAAATTATAGTATGCAGTTTTAAGGTATTTACTTTGAGAAACTTTGTGTTTCATTATTCAATCATTCTTGACACATTATTATTATTATTGAAAATGAAACTTGCATTTCTTTCACCCCCATTAATTATGCTACTTACTAGACTTTATCTCATCCCACCCTCTATCAGTTTTTTAGATCAATTAGCTATACTTTGGGTATGGAGCTTACTTATTTGGTGATGATTAGAGTGCTATGTTAAATTTGGAGACTTTTGTTGTAAATGGTTGGTGACTCGATCTTGCTATATTCAACGAGACCTTAATTAATTCTATTGGAGATGGGTTGCTTGAGGTTTGTTAGCCTTAGGTGTGGTAGGCCTAGAATCGATGTTAAGGTTCCTTATTATTGGTAAGATTGTGACTTTTTGTAATCTAATTGGAGTTTTGTAATATATTCATGTATTATGTGGAAGCATATGATTTTTAGTTATTGTTCGTAAATGTGTTATAGAGTTTCGACTTGTAATGTGTAGATTTTAGTATGGTTATATATTCTTATGTTGTGGAAAAGAAAAAATCTCTTCTAGTATCTCTCCTAATAGTTCTTTTCTCATACTTTGGACCCTTTTGGGTTTGGGGTCTGATAGGTGCACCCCAAACGGAAACACTAAGCCTGATGGAGCCTTTGTCAAGTAGCTCTTGCAACTATACTTTTACTTCCCTTAACTTAGCAATTGCTATTCGGTATGGGGCCTTAGAAATTGGGCTAGAACTTGGTAATAAGTCAATAGAAAACTCTATCTCCCTATCTAGTGTCAACCTTGGCAAGTCTTCTAGAAATACATCTAGAAACTCTCTCACTATAGGAATGTCCTTAAGCTTCAACTCACCTTGTTGTGTGTCTCTCATGGTGACCAGTTATCCATTACACCTTTCTTCAACATATCTGTAGCTTGTAAAGCTGAAATCACCCAATGAGAAGTATATGCCCTACCTCCTAGAAAACAAAACTCAATCTCACCAGGTACTTGGAAAATTACCTTCTTCCTATGACAATCAACTATGGCATATTAGGTAGCCAACCAATCCATCCCAAAGATTATGTCAAAATCCCGCATTTCCAACAATGTTAGATTTGCTAATGACTCTCTATTTGCTATTTTGACAATACAATACTTGCAAACACTATTAGTAAGCACTACACACATAATTCAGACTCCATAGGTTCAAATTTTAAATTATGTTTCTTTACAAAAATTAGTAGATATGAAGGAGTGAGTGGCACTAGGATCAAACAATGCATAAGCATAAGTTATGGACATTGGAATAATTCCTATTACCATAGCATTAGAAGTATTAGTATCAAACAATGCATAAGCATACATTTTGGCTTGCTCCCTGATTCTGTCTTGTTGTTGATTTTGGAATGGTCTAAACCTCCTTCCATTGGGAACACTCAGCAATCCTGTGCAATCCTTATCTGCATAAGACCTACCACATCAAGAGCACTTCGGCGATGCCTTGCTATCAGCACATTGTGTTCCTTGTTTCTTGGCTTGAAAGCTAGAGCTTTGCTCACCTTGCCTAGGCCTCTTCTTCTAGTTGTTATCTCCCTTTGCTTGAGTCTTATTAAGCTCCATCTCCACCAATAAAGCCTTACTCACCATTGCCCTAAAGGTAGTCAACTCAAAGGCACAACCCTTTGCTTGATTTGGGACCTTAATCCATCCTCAAACCTTCGAGCCTTACTTTCTTCATCCACCACCATTGTAGGAGTAAATTTGGCTAACCAAGAAAATTTGGCTTCATATTGAGCAACTATTATATTACCTTGTTTCAGCTTGATAAACTCTTTTTTCATTTGAAAACAGATGCTCTTAGGAAAATATTTCTCATAGAATACAAACTTAAACAGCTCCCAAGTCCAAAGCTCAGTCTCTTGGCCATGTTTAACTTTTTCCAGCCGTCATCAGTTATAAGCATCTCCACACAACATATAGGTGACATAACCCACTTTCTCACCCTCAGAGCATTCAAGAACTCTGAATACTTTCCCCATATCAACGATCCATTTTTCTGCTTATAGGCTTAGTAGTCCCCTCAAAAGCTGGAGGAGATAACCTCTTGAATTCAATCATCCCACCACAATGACCTCAGTGTTGCTCCATCATCCTAGTGAGGTTATCTCCAGTAATGGCCTATTGTTGGACCACTCCAACCAAGGTCTGCATCATCTGAATCATCTCTACTAGCTAGCCTTGGTTATGCCTAGGTTCTCGATTCCCATTTTGCTGATTCCTACCATTGCCAAAGTTCTTAGGAGTGTTCCCCGAGTTTTTGTTGCGAGGTGGCATCCTAACCTCTATCCATTATGCACATGACAAACTAGCATGTTATCAAATTTCTAAATTAATTATATAAAAAAAAAAAAAAGACCAGAAACTCATCTTGTATATATATCATACAACATATCCCTAAATGCCTAATTTCTACCCCCTTCACCATTTTATTTCACAAATCAATGCCTAAGGATCCAACATGGAGCTATGATACCATAAATATTTTCATGCCCCAAAACCAACCAAGAGGTTTAAGCACATAACAATAGCCGTATACTTACAAGGTTTCCACGTTACAAGCATGCAAGGCCTTCAAAGAGCATAAATAAACCTCAACAATTGACATATTAGATCAAATCCAATTAAGTACAAAAGTCCGACTATAATAATAATCTTCCAACATCACAAAGAAAAGTAGACTAAATCTTTTAAGACTAAAAGTGTAAACAAAAGATAATTTTAAACATAAAAGTCCAACTTTTATTCCAATGATTCATAATGGACTCTTACGCGTGCCTGAAATCATTGCATAAGGCAAAAAGGCACTAGTAAATATCATGGGCCTAGGAGTCGAAATTACATGAAATTTGGCAGGCTGAAGCGAAACGGCTTTCTAAGAAATAGTCGACACTTTGCCACAAGGTACCCCCTGAAAATGGCGAATTCCTTCATTTAGGCCTAAAAAACTATGATCTTGCCGTTTATAGTAATTTTTGTTTCATTAATAACTTTTTGCTCAAAAGTCAGAATAAGGTTCAACTTGTTTTGGGATGACCCTTAAGGTTAATAGTTTATGATTTTGCTGTTAGCTTAATTTTTCCATTTTTGGTAAAATTCAGTATTTTGTCACCTAATCGCATAATTAGCATGAAATAGGATTTCAGACATTTATATTAGTATTTATATATTTTGTAGTAGTTAGAGGTAGATTAGATTATTATCAAAAAACACAAAACTTTTGTCAAATTTTCTTCTTTGGTGGATTCCAGTTTATCTCCATGTGGATTCAGGGAAACCCCTTGTGGTTTTGAGGTTTACTACCATAAACTAATAGTTTAGTTTCTGTTTCATCAAAGAGAGTATCGTGTGTGCTTTTTTCAAGCTTCTACAACATCTTAGATTGACCAAATAATATAGATTTATGAGATCAAAATTTTTCACATATGGCAAAAGTTATAATATACTATGGGTTTTCAAAAATAAACTAAAGAAGTTTCATAGTCTTAAAATAATTTAAAAATTCAAACACATTCACATTCTCAACAATTTTTTATATTTATGACTATGGTCATGCTATATCCCCATAACTAGGCAATAGATTTAGAAGAAACTAGTTCCGTGCTAATGTATATCCCCCATTAGTTAGGTCTAGACACATGATAGACTCATGATGTCCCAGATAGAACTAGTTTCAGTATTAATGAATAACCCTCATTGGCTGGGTAACAGAGTCAAAACATAGCCATATTGTCCAAAATCATATATATCATAGCTTGTCAAACTTCAAGTCCACACTATTTGACTTTTCCTATTCACTAAATCCAACACTTCCGTACAACTTCTTAAAGCAGAAACTATCTGCACTTGCACACATGCCGCAACAGTGTGCATAGGGAAAAAAAATACTAATTAATTACTGAGATAGTACAGGTCCTACATGTGTATTTAGATACTACTTATTTTACTGAAATTAAAAATTATTATTGAAAGTATTGTAAATAAAAGTAAAAGTTAGTTGAAATAGTATAGTGGGGCCCATAAATAGTTCCAAAAAGTGCAGTGGGGCCATAAATAATAGCAATAAATAGTGAAATAATTTTAATTTATAATCCCAATCCAACTGCACGCGCGACATCTAAATTACCAAGAATATAATTTAATCCCTCCTTTGTTTATGTCATAAAACTTATTGGATATTTCGATGGTCTCCCTACTAGCCAAAAATACCCAAATAAAAATATTTAAATTTCATATAAAACTTAGGTTTGACAAAAATGATGAGATTTCTTAGGTTCTTACCTCAAGTATGCCGTCAGTCTTCCTCTATTTGAATATTTTGGATAGTTACCTCTCTCAAAATATTTGTAATTATACGCTGACTTAATTAGCTTATAAATAGCTATGATTTCAACCTTATTTTCTAAGAACTCCCTTAGTAATATTAATTCTAAAATAGACCCCACAAAAGATTTACTTAAATACCCCACTTTTTTTTTTTTTTTTTCCAAATATTACACTTAAATCAAAGCTTCTAGGGGTAAAATTTCTGAACTTTCACCATTGTACACCTTTGGTTTTATGGCCACTCCATAAGTATAAGTGCTTGCGGGGTGTGGGGGGTAAGAGTCGATGTTCAAGTCTCTAAGAGGGAGTTTCACACACATATACATTTAAATTAAGTTAGAATAGAATTTTTATCTTGTCTCAAAAAATCTTTGAACTTTCTCAATCTTTATTAAGTTCCATACTTTGTTTAGTTTGAATGGGTATGTTGGCATGTCTATTGATTCAAAACTTCATCTTTTATCTCTATTAGATTGAGTGTTGATTTCCACCATAACTAGCTTGTTAAGAACATATTTTATGTAGTTGGCTAATCCTTTGACAAAACGCACTTTACTTGTATTTGGGTAAATCTAGAATGTGTTTAATACTTCAAGGAACATGTTGTTCAAGTGTAGTATTAAAGCCATGAAGATTGGACTAAGAAACAAGTGAAGAAAAGGTGTTTAATAAAGCTGGACAGATAGCTCGATACCTGTGGACAGATAGCTCGACAACTTCTTGACACCTTCTCGACAACTGGCTATCTATCGAGATCTTAAGGTGTTTTCTTATCGCAATCTCGACACCTTCTCGACAGCTGGTGGATCAATCGAGAAATCTTTAGTCTCCTCGACACCTCCTCGACACCTAGCTATCTATCGAGGTTTAAAGCTCAACACCTCCCTATCGATCGAAGTATCTATCGAGGTTATGGGAATTCAGATTTTCAGATCTGATTTTGGGTCATGCTTTTATATTTGTGTAAGGTTTCTTTTCTCACAACCTTAGACTTATATAAGGCTTATTTTAGAGGCCGTCACATAAGAGAATAAGAGAATACAAGGAGAACTTTTATATAAAAAAGGTGACCGATGCCTTATTTTTTCTGAAAGAAGCTACTGCATCTTTGCACCTTAGGGTTTTGTAACCAAGTGCTTCTTGATCTTCATTCTTGATAAAGTGAAGAACTTTGCAGCCAATATTCAACTTCTAGTTGGTGATTAAGTCGCGTACTGGGATCCGCGCAATTGGTTAGTCACGTACTGGGATTCGTGCAACAAAAAGGGTGGCGTTCATATATTGAAGAGTTCAGAGGTTCTGAAGCAGTAGAAGGTTTCTACTGTGAGTTCATCTACGGGGATTGTAGAGTCTAAGGACAAAGGTTTTGTACTAGATCTGAAACTTCTCTTTACTATAGTGGATTGCTTTTCGGGAAGGTTTCCTCCCAGGTTTTTTACAGTGAAACTGGTTGGTTTCATTGGTTTTCCTGGGTCATCATATCTTGTCTTATTTACTTTTTCGCTGCATGATTATTGACATGATATTGATGTTTGTTTGTTTTAACAAGTTTTATTCATAATAAATCTAATTAACAACTTGAATTTAAAACTTGTTAATTCTATTAACTGGGGTCTAAATTTTCCCAACATAGCTTAATATTTATGTGTTTCCATGATGTGTATACGTATATTTTCTTAAGTGCCATACCCATCAAGGTTTACCTTTTGGGATAGAAGACTTCTAGCTTTGCAAGAAAGTATGCATCTTTGCTATTGAAACTTCATTTTGGGCTTGAGATATCAACCTTCGCCATAAAGCTTGACCCTTTTTCGTTAAAAATGTCATCTTGAGGTTAAATCTTATTTGTAAGAAAGCTACCATCTTATTTGTAAGAAAGCTACCATCTTTTATGCTCTTGGACATTGAACCTTATTTTTATGATATGTTTAGTTTAATATTTATGTGTTTACTACATGACTCTGCTATTTTAATATTGTTTTCTATGTTCCATATATGTTGAGTCCATGCTACTATGTTAAGCTTCCTATGCCTAGATACCAAGTTCCTCCAAGGACAAAGCTTGAAACTTTGGATGAAAAATGCTTTTTGAACTTAAAACTTTCCATTTTTATTGTCTAAATTCATTCCCTTATTTATAAGTTTCCAGCTCTATGTTTTATTTAATACTTTGGATATCAAAGATGCATTTTTTATATCAATAAGCATTAAACTTCATGAAATTTCAGGCCTTTTTCCATTAATAATTCCCTTTGATATATATAAAAGCTTCAATCTTTGCTCTTGAATGATTGGAAATCATGTTATAACATGGAAACATTTTTGTTTCAAGCTTTCATTTTTATTTCTCTCCTAATGTTTTTATTCTTCCATGTCCATGAAAGGTTGCACCTTTGGTATGTTCTTGCCGTATATGCATGAAAGGTTGCACCTTTAAACCAAAGCTTGGATTTTTAAGGATTGAAGGCATGTTCTTTGATTAAAGTTTAAGTCTTGGCATGAAATTTTGTTCTTTCCCCTTTGTTTTATGTTTTTGGTATGTAGCATATTAATCTTTGTGTATATATGCCTACGTCTAGTTAGGGAAGTTTAGTCTTTAGAGTTGAGTTTCTACCTTTGGCTTGAAGATTACATCTTTCCTGAAAAAATGTAATTCTTACAACTCAAAAGTTAAAACTTTATCATAAATTTTCCTCCTTTACTTTTTAATTCTATGTTCAAGGTTTCTTTTTATAATAGAAAATTCTTAGGTACTTCTGGAGTACTGAGAAATTGTGCTCCATCCTCTCACATTTATGGTGGATCTTGGCATGAATATAATGAGCAGACCCACCATGAATGTGAGAGGAGGGAGCACAATTTTCCGTATTCCAGGATTACCTAAGAATTACTTCTTTATAATAATGCTTGTGTCATATGTTGATCTTATTCCTTTAGCTATGCCTATATTATCTCTCATGCCTGCTTTATTTTCTTGGAATTTTGATGTTGCTTGCATATCTGTAGCTATAAGTTTGGTGAGGTGACATGGTGATGTAGCCTTTTATGTGTCATCTATCTTTGGTCATTAATATATATGCACATGTATACATCTTTTTATATTTGCTTATATGTATGTTACCCTTTTGGACATAAATGGGATTTACACCTTAATTTTCTAGTTAAGGTTGAAAAATCATAATCCCATATTACAAATGAGTAAACAAAAAACCATCTCATAATCCGGGTATGACACATATGTTGGTATTTAATTTAAAATGACATAAGTAGCTTAATTGAATACTGTCATGTGTTATTTTAAATTAATACACTTTAGCTAATCAAATAATTCCATGTGCCCTTTGAAGAATAAGACATAAAGTCCATCCATTTAAATTATTACATGTGTCACCAATGAGAACCAATTGCGTGTCTTCAAATCTCTTTAAGACTCTTATAAATAAAGACTCCCCTTAGTCCTATGGAGGACATTTAGACACATTTACAAATCTAGAACCTTTGCCAGAATGAAGCTTTAAAACCTTTAAAGAACTTCAACCTTTGAATATGTAAAACATTCGAAGAGAAATCATTCAAATCATCCTTCTAGACAGGGATAGACCTAGATAAGGGCCCAAAGGGGCCCAACCCCCCCCCCCCCCCCCCCTCTCTTAAGAATTTGTGCTTGTGGTGTTTGTGTTTTTATTAATGAGTGATGGTGATTGTGAATTGAACATATGAATCTATGATTGTGTTTGTGCTCTTTGTCCCAAAGAGTTTTTTTTTGGTTTTTTTCTGGTGTTTAGGTTTGTGAGTAAAGTTATATTATATAGATAAGAGAGACATATATATATATATATATATATATATATATATATATATAGAGAGAGAGAGAGAGAGAGAGAGAGAGAGAGAGAGAGAGAGAGAGAGAGTAGAATCTATAGAGATTAGAGAATATATTAGTGTTCGACTGTTTATTGTTTGGTAGTTAGGCAATAATAGGGACAAGTGACAGAAAGAGGAACAATGATTCAACTTTCAAGGGATAAAAATAGTAAAGTTAGGAAAAGTGTTTGTTGGTAATGCATAATAAATTCATAGTATTGGTAATGTGACTGGGTGAGTGACAGAAATTTGGAGACTGTGCGTGCCAGCACCTTGGTTAATGTGCTAACTGTCTTGTTGGGCTCACAATTTACTTGTTGTAATGGGTATATGGATATCCTACAATGGGAACTTCCTAAAGACAAAAGTTAGTACTTAGGATGCGATTGCCTTCCTTCTTCCTAAGGTCGTTTGCTCTCAGTTTCTCTTTCTCTCTTTATATCTTTCTGGTTCCTTACCCTCTTGTATCTAACCCCTTTCTCTCCCACTATTTTCCTATTTATAGCCTTCCTTAGTGGGTCAACAATGATTGATTTTAGTATTTTTCGTGCAAGTGGGACCTTTTAGGATTATTCCTGACAAGCAGGGGCCCCACTTTGGAAACAAGGATTTCAGCCTTTGGGACTTGCAACAGACACCGAATGTTACTCGATGGCGATATCACCCAAGGCATTACCGAGATACCCCGGAGTGGACCCCGAGAACTAACCAGTCCACGACCCAATCTGCCAAGCACCATGGATTGGGCCCATCGGGGAATTATTATCCGACCTATAGCCTACGGGCCTACCAATAATGGGCCAATAATTGTACAATCTCCCATGGGCCTATCAATAATGGGCCGATAACCATACAGAGATAAAGGCAAAGATACAGAGACAAAGACAAATAATAAAATGTCACACAAATTTAAGAAAATAAAATTGTCACCTTGTGTCTATTGTTAACTCATAATGCTATAACTAGTAATTTGAAATTAGATAACTTTATAAATTGAAAATTAGTGAGAAATACTAAATTTATAATTAAATGCATCATGCATGTTACCTAGATTGTAGCATTTGTCTTTACTTAGTAACAACAATTAGTCCATTTGTGAGATAATATATATATATATATATATATATATATATATATATATATATAATTCTTATTTTATTTGTAGATCATAAGAAAATCAACTAAAATATTTGTTTTTTTCAAAAGAAAAGATTCAAATTAGTTAATATAGTATTGCCAACAACTAATGTTGCTATTCCAATTCCAAAAAATGTCGATGTTCCAACTCTATAAAATGTTCATTCCCAAATTCTAGAAAATATCAATGTTCCAATTCTAGAAAATGTTCATTCCCCAATTCTAGAAAATGTTGATATCCCAATTCTAGAAAATTACCATATCCCTTAAACAAAATTTCAAAAAGTTGATTTTGATTCTTTGGATTATGATCTCGGAACACATAAACAAATATGGGAATATCATGTTAATCGACTTGATGACATTCGACGGGCTTATATTAAAAATTGTCTGCACCAACCTTGTCAAGATACACACAAAAAAAAGCAGAGAACACAATTGTAGCTTTCAAGCTTCTTGCTTTGAATACTAATCAACATGGCTTGAATATTCTACAATAGAAGATTGAGCTTATTGTCTACCCTGCTTTATCTTTCATAAGCCAAATGGGGTTGTGGGAAAAATATAATTCACTGTTGGTGGATTTAGAAATTGGAAAAAAGTTGGGGTAAAAATTGTTATTTTCAAAGTCATATAGGGAAAGATCCTAGCTTGGCTCATAGAGTAGCAGAGAAACTGTGTAAGGATTTAATGAATCAATTGTAACATTTACAAAAGGTGATTGATCATTTCACCACAGAACAAATTGCAAATAATTGGTTGCAACTAAAGGCCTCAATTTATGTTGCCCGACATCTTGCCTTTCTAGGTTTTCTGGGAGGACCATGTGAACGCATGCATATTCGTGGTCATGGAGATGCATGCACATCCCTTGCCTAGAAAATGCAGCAGGTAGCACGCAAGAACTACATCTAAACCAAACCTTTTCTAACCTAGCATGCTTTTGACTAATAAAGCAATAAACCTAAGCTACAAAACAAGACATTAAAGTAGTAAAAACATAAAAGAAAGGAAAAGAAAAGGTAAGAGATATACCTCAAACAAAGAGCTTTGATTTTGACGGTTCCCCTTAGTCAATCTATCAAGACAAAAACCAAAAGGTTAGTGAGCTTTTACTATAGGGTTTAGACCGAAATTGGTCCCAACCAAGACAACTTTAACTATAGGATATTTTAGAATAAAAACTCTCTTTGATTACTACTTTTTAGTGAATTTAGTGTGTTTTGGGAAAGGGTCATGGGGCCTTTTTATAGTGATCAGAGAGGGTGAAGGTTTCTTTCTAACCGATTTAAGATTAGCTTTGCATGCTTTTTATCATTAAAACTTTTCTTACAGGGCATTCTACAATACTATATGTGCATGCATGCTTGAGGGTGCACATGCATGGTCAATGCAGGCGTAGGGTTTCTATAGGTTTTTCTTTTAATTAAGAAAACATCCTCAAAGTTAAATATTTTCTATAGTTAGGCCCTAGACTAGTCATGGACCCTTCTAGTGATATTGTCATTAGGGAACGGGGGCTTGAGTTGTAAAGGGTACAGAATGAGATATTTACACACATGAAGAGTAAAGAATATCTGACAAGCTCATAATCATAGATTCATTAAAATTACCTTCCAAAGCTCTTTCAACCCATTTTCCAATGAAAGTAAAGACAGTTTGTGTTTGAATCAACACAATACTTGAATTAAAGACTTTACCAAGTAAATCGAATCAGAGGATGGTGTTTACAAATTCATCAATACAAAATTAATTTATGAAACTATTTCAATTGTTTGATTCCCAAACATGAGATTCGTGTTTACAATTATATCTTATTCATTTTAAATCCCATTTAGGCTCATGAACTATAAAATTGAAGAGAATTAAATTATTTGCGACATGGACTATAAATTATCCCAATCATATGGTTAGATCGTTTTTGGTCAATATGGGTTGATTATGGTCAAACTTTTTGAAAATGCTTGAAAATATTAATTTTGACATAAAAATGTTAGTATTTGAGTGAAATTTTGACTTACTTAGTGTGATTGGTAGTGAACGAAGACAAAGATTGGTCAACGTAGGCGCATTTTGGTCATTTAGAAGTTAAACGTGAAAAATGTGGATAATTTGAGGTCTGATCGGGATAAATTCCAACAATTTTAAATATTCTTCAGACCTCATGATTAAAATGGTAATTTTTTTTGTAATTTTGTGAAAAATATGAGATTTTAGCATGCAAAACGAAACAGGTAAAACACAGTATCAAGTTAAATTTATCTGTACATTGGTGTGAATGGATCATTAACTATATTTGAAATAACTCTTTGTATGAAATCCATTAATATGGTCATAAATTTCCAAACGTTGTTTACAAAAACAGTAAATACATAACCAGTTCTTAACAGAGATGGTGGGTCAGAAATATGTGAGTATGCATGGTACGGTACCCGAATATTATAGAGTGACCCTATAAGAAATTTCTCCAATTATCATACTAAAATTTGACTTTTATTATGATTAATGATATACATATGTGTTGTACGTACACAATGCTAGGATCAAGATCCACTCTAACAGTAAGAGATAGAGTAATTGCTTTTATTTTTAGAAAGTAAACACCCACTTTCCAACATCATAAACAAGAAAGAAAGAAAGACGTTTAATTTACAACTGATGAAATAGCTTATTCTCTAGTGGGAGTTGGAAGTAGTTTATAATTCCCTCGAATTTCAACCAAGCCTGCAAATGACAAAGAAACAAAAGAATGGAATTAGTCAGTACGAAATTAAACAGGAAGTTTGTACTGATGAAAAAGGAAAGAAAACACCAAAGAAAGAAAGAAGGTATTATTTAATTAAGATGAAAGAGGTGGGAGTAAGCACTTGGAACAATCGACGTTTGGTGAAACAGTGAATGGCAAACTGATTCCACAGTCGCTAGGAAGAGTCTGGGCTGCTTGGGCATTTGGATTTATCTTTTGGGCTGCTGTCTTAATGCACTCACAAGCAGCCTTCTTATCAGCAGAGGTTGACGCCGCAGATGCAAGACCTGAGACTCCAGAACAACATGCAGCTGGTGGCTTCCCGGTGCCCTTCTCTAGGTAGCTCACACATGGTCTCAGATACTTAACTACGTCGCTACATGCAATTGTGGCCTCTGAACCTGGGGCTAGTAATAACATCAGAAGCAGCACAACTGCGGCCGTGGGTTGATTAGTTGCAACTTTGGGGTGTTTCATAGTTAGAGAGATTTAGTAGAGAGAAACTATAGAGCTTGCTCTTGATGTTTGATGTTTTAACAATTTCACCTTTATAAGAAATTCAGAAGAAGCTCAAGATTGCAAGAAAGGTGTGAAAATCAAAAGGAAAGAAATTAATTGTCACTTTGATTATTATTGAGACAATATTGAGTGCAAGAAAGAGAGGGAATAAATAAGTCATTTTGATTTCCCTTTATTTCTTCTTTCATTAGGTTCAGAGGCCAAAGTTAGGTAGGATTGACAAATTAAGTAGGAAACAAATCAGAGACTAAACATAGAGTGTCATACAAAGTAAATACAGCTGTATAGCTGGCTATCTAGCTAATAGATTTGGATGATAGGATTATTTTCCTTAAAACATATGCTGTTGGTCCCATGAATTGATATCTCAACCTTGCACGTTATTATTGAATATATTAACTGGTGGAGTAAAGCAAGCGTATAACTGGGCAACTACTGCTGCAATATATTAACTGGCTGGTTAGCCTTTGTTCAGCAGCTTAAGCCAAATTAGCAATTACAAAGTTGTACTCTTTCATCCTCTGATAACAAAATACTGTTCACACACCAAAATAAAGTGAACTACGAACTAATCGTCTATTCCTTGCTAATGGGATTGTATATTGGGAGGGCATTTTAAGTGTTGTAATATCCAAACTGAGTTAAGAGAATAAGTAGTTCATACATAGGTTCAATTAATACAAACCAAGTTAATAGTAACCAGCTTTTGTGCACGCGCTATGTTTTTTCTTCTTCTTCTAAAGGTTTTCAGTCATTATATAATTTGGAATTATTACACTTTCTTATCGCTAAATTACCTGGGAGTGTGATGAGATTTATATGAAAAATTATTTTCACACATAAACGCATAAATTTCAGCACACTCTTAGGTAATTTTGTGATAAGAAAATGTAGAAATTTCAAATTATGATGAATAAAAATTATTAACATTTAGAAAAAAAAAAAAAATTAGAAGAGCCTCAAAGTACATACATGAGCTCATACTTAGAGGTTAGTATATATTATAGATGTGTTGATTTAATATTAAAAAATATATGAGGCTCATTTTTTTTTTTTTTTTTTTAGTTAGCATCATAATTTTTTATTCATATTAATTTGATATTTATATGTTTTTCCTCTATTATTACACATTTGCGGGTTGTTGATACATGCATGCACATATGTGTTTACTTTTATAAGCACTTTTTATAGTGCAATCTCGGAGGAAGTTGGATTGTTATTTCCACATGCTTTTCATCACAATAAAAGCACAACATCGTAGATATTAATCATTTTTTTTCCCCATGTGGGAGGAGACACTACAAAATACTCAGTTTATAGTCCCATTATTTTTAGTGGCGTTCATAATGGCGTTTTCTAAAAATGCTGCTATAGTCTTATCTATAAGTCCTAAGTCTTACAAGGGCCTATAGCAGTGTTTTATATATGCCATTATAGGTTTAAAAAAGAAAAAAGAAAAAAAGAAAAAAGAAAAAAGAAGAGAATTTGTAAAGGTTTTGAGATATCTTTTTGAAGTTATGTGGTATCTTATTCTATGTTGTGGCTATGAGAATGGGGAAATTGAAAATTCTATGTCTTGATAAAAATATTTTCCTGCATTGCTTTAGGGTTTAGGATTCGGGGTTTAGGGTTTAGGGTTTAAGGTTCAGGGTTTAGGGTTCACAGTGCATGGTTCACGGCTCATGGCTCATGGTTCACGGTTCAAGGTTTATGATTCAGGATTCATGGTTCATGGTTTAGAGTTCAGGGTTCAAGATTCACGGTTCACAGTTTACAGTTTACGATTCAGGGTTTAGGGTTCACAATTCATGGTTCACAGTTCATAATTCATGGTTCACTGTTCACGATTCAAGGTTCACGGTTTATGGTTCACGATTCATGGTTCATGGTTTAGGGTTTCTAATGTGTTAATACCTGGTTTTGATATGTGTTGTGTTTGATGATATGCTTGCTGTCTTGTTTTAGATGTATGATAGAGTTTTCTTCTTCTGCGAAGTTCCACGGGCTTCCTTGCTTTATTATTATTTTTTTGTTTCTCTACTTCTTCTTTCTTTCTTCTTCATACCCACTCCACACCAACAAAATTTTTTTCTTCTTCTTCATCAGACCCACTCCACCACCAATGGTTTTTTTTTTTTTTTTTTTTTCTCCTCTTCTTCCTGGTTTTGTCTTTCTTTCTTTTCTTCTTTTTATTTCTTTCTTTCTTCTTCAGACCCACTCATCATGTTCATCCACGCATAAATATATACCAAGAAACAGAAACCCACTCCTCATTTTCTTGATTTTGGTCTTCGATCTAAGGATTCTTGGGTTTGGATTTGGGTTTTCTGTGTTTGTGGGTTTGAGCTGGCAATTTTGGATCACCAATCTGAAGATTTTTTGTTGGTGTGTTTGGGTTTTCTATGTTTGTAGTTGTGGTTTGAAGCTTAGGCTGTGATGGAGGTGGGTTTGTGTGGTTGATGGTGGTATTGATGATTGGAAATTTTTTCTTTTTGTGGCTATAGCTGATGGTTGGATTTTCTTTTGGTTGAGATTTTTCTTTTTGTTTTGTGGCCGTTGGTGGTGTTGACAGTGGTGAGTTTTGAGTTTGCCATCGTATATGTGGTTTTCGGTCTGTGGGTAAGAGAAAAAAAAAAGTCTGAAATTTGGAATAGGGAAGAGGGAAAATATGTGCTATGAGTAAGAGAAATAATTCATGGAGAAATGGTGCTGGAAGTGGGAGGGAACCAGTCTCTTACTGGGTTATGTGAAATGGGTTTTGTGGTGTACAGAGGTGTGAAATCAGTTGCCGGGTTTTGTGATGGGAAGGAAGAGCAGTAAAATGAAGAGAGAGAATGTCACACGCGGATACCCATATGACCGTTCTATGTAGTGTCAATGGTGGGGACCACGGTTTTGGAGAAAAGTAGTAGAGATTTGTAACTGAGAATTGAGTCCAAACATGTGTTTTGCAAATTTTGAGTGAAGGTGAGGTTTGAGTTGGGAGTTATGAGCTTTGGGTTTGAGTTATGGGTTTTGAAAACTAAGTTATGAAAATTGAGTTAGCTTTAAACCGAACGGGCCCTAGATTTCCAATTTTACACCTTTTTATCAGCACATAAGTGGAATCCAAATTTTAGGTAACTCAATAGGCCATATTGAAATGACAATAACTCTCTTGATTTTTGTCAAAAAAATTCAAAATTTGTGTTTAAATTCAAGCTTGGGATGTCTACTTTCTAAAATATTTAGACCACGTCTGCGAATTCCTTACCGTTCTAATGTTATTGTCCAAACGGTAAACAAAGGTCACTTTTCAACACATTTTCAAAGCGATTAAGACTCCTGAATAACTAGCTACTCGAAATTTAGATTCCACCTGTGTGAAGATAGAAAGGCGTAAAATTGGAAGTCTAACGTTCCGTTGACAAATTCGGTTTTAAAATATTTTTCATATATTGCGATATAAATCCACAAAAAATCAAATTTTAGGTAAAATATATGTTATTAGCTAGTTATTCATGAGACTTAATCGCTTTGAAAGGGAATTCGTAGACGCGGTATGAATCTTTTAGAAAGTAGACATCCTGAGCTTTAATTTGAACACAAATTTAGAATTTTTTCAACCTAAATCAAGAGAGTTATTGTCATTTGAATATGGCCCATCGAGTAAACAGTTTGTTATCACATTCGCCAAGGCCTAGGAGGATCGATTTGATCAAAGTGGCTTCATGAGGTAGGAAAATGTTGTCAACCACCTCCTGAATCCAATAGAACATTTTTCAGATGGGAGTTAGGGAGCTAGTTGTCATGGTAAATCTAAATGGTTGAACCACAGCCCACTCTCCATTGTGCTCTCTTCCGAATCACATCCCTGCCTTTAAGAATACTCTTCCATGCAAAGGACCCATTACCTTCCATAGCATCTAGGATAGTACCATTTGAAAAGTTATGATTATTTATCTTAAACCCATGCCATTTATTTATTTCATACCATATTATAAACCCATGGAATTTATATAAGAACCCATGGTCACTATTTATCTTATATCACAACATTCATAATGTTTATTTCTAAAACTCATGGTAATTATTCACCTTACAAGCCCATTATGATTATCTGTAGAAATAATTAAACTACAAGAACTATTATTTAAAGCCCATGGAAATTAATACCCAAAACCTATCATAAATATTTATTAAAGCTCATGAATACATTCCATTTTTACTAACAATTAAAACCCATGTGGAATAAAAATTCATGGAAATATATAGTAGCTTTGTCCATTTTGTAGGGCTCACAATGAGAAAACAAAATGATAGGCCCCAGTGGAGAGAACCACCAACTTGGAGGCCCACCAAAATACTTAGCCCTCATAACCAAGCCCAACATGAAATCTCAGCCAAAACAACTCATGTGTGCAAACTGATCCAACTGGAGAACTCCTTTTAGTTCTACCTTTTGCTGGAGAGCATCTCAAGAAGCAACCAAGCTCCCAAACCAAATTAGGAGCTAGCCACCTGTCCCATCAACCTCTTTGCCACTACCAACTCTGGCGTGAATAGTACTAGAGGCTGGGTTGACACCTAAAAGTTATTGGGCTATAAATACCCTTGTTCTCCAAGTTTAGTCACAACTCAAGAAAGCCATAGCCAAGACCTCCAAGCTCATGAAATCTTCAACTAAATAGTTTATTTTATTACTAAAAACTTATGTAATTAATTCATGAACCAAGCCCATGAATTCCTAAGGGGGAAAATTAGGAAAATGTGATTTGGAAGACACAAGGGGGTGTCGAATAGAAACTCCTAATAGAGGCATCAATAGTTGACACCTGGCTTGGAGTGTCAACCAACCCTCTTAAGCTCTGATCCTAGTTGCAACAAGCAAGATCTCTAATCCTCATATATGCTCTAATCCTATTGGACAAAATTAATCTCCAAATCTCAACATTTAATGCTTAGATTAGGACCATCTCAGTCTCCAGTTGCATTACCCAAATAAGCAAAACACTCTAAAAGCAAGTCTCACAATTTTGGGCCAAATCTCAAGAGAGATGTTCTGGGATTTTGCTACTATCAAAATTTTCTAATCTATCCCTTAAGCTTCACTATAAAAGGAACTACTATCAACTCATTAAAACAACATCTTCTCACAAAATTCCTTATCTATCAAGTCATTTTCAGTTCATTAGTTAGCTCTTTAGTTTATAAATCAGCTTTTAGTTCATAAATACCAATGTACGCGTACCCCTAAACATCACATTCCATCTTCTTAGGAAATCCCAGCACCTTAAAATAGCCATAAACAGTCTCTCTTTACACTATACCCGAAAATGGCTAAACACTACTTCATCTCTCTTTCATATTTCCATATATTCACTCATACTTTTTGAAAGTTCAAATAGCGTATAAACACTATGAACGTTTAGACCCCCAATTACAAAATTATCAATTCAAGCTTAATGTCAAATGATATATGTGCGGAAAATGAACATAAGCTAATAACAGAATTGATAAACAATCTAAACCAAATAAAATCACATCCATAGTAGAAATTAAATGGCAAAGATTAAGGGAAGAGAGATGCAAACACAAGGACAACACAACGATTTGTTATTGAAGAGGAAACCGAAGCCCTCGATGTAAAACCTCTCCGCCGCCCTCCAAGCGGTCAATAATCTACTAGAAAATGTAGTTGGAATACATAAACAACAATAGACACTCCAAGCTTCTTGCTTCAACGAGGTTACGCCGAACCTTTGTCTTTTCTAGCTTACCGGATTTTGCTATAGCCCATAGCATTAACCAATAACCATTGGTCCCTTCCTAATTGCTTCCCAAAGTACCAAAAATCCTTCTTACATATGTGGGTATGGTGAAAAAAGGATTTGGCCAAGAACCTATCAAGGATGTAACAATGGAGAGGGTGAGAGTAGAGGAATTTGAAGAGTCTCTATGTAAAGATTGTGGATGAGTCAATCTTGTTTTTCTCTAAAGTTTTTCTTTCAAAATTCTCTCTGGAAGCTCTCTACATTTCGTGGGTATAAGGGTTTATATATACTAGTGTGTGTTTAGAATGCGAAGAGTCATTTTTCTAAAACAGAGCTGGCTGGTGACTTGGCCTCACGACTTGACTGAATCGCGAGTTCAAGCTGCGAGCTAACTGAATGGCTTGTCTGGACTTTTTATCCTGTAGTACTACAGCTGGCACGATGGTTCAGTTTCTCTGTATGCTTCACTCATGTGCATCTTCTGGCGGCTTGCCAGTTGCGAGCCACTCGTGAGATCCAGTCGTGAGTCCCTGCTTCATTGCACAATCTTGAGCATCTCTTCACTCTCTCACACACTACCCTTACAAGATTCCCACCTAAATACAGGGTTTCTAAATGCTGAATTACAAACAAATTTGGCATGGAATAAAGCCAACAAGATGGTTGATTAAATTCAACCTTACACTTTCCATAAAAGTCATTCCCATCACTTATTATATACATACATTCAACATTATGGGCATGATGTGGCACATAGAGATCTTAATTA
Source organism: Quercus glauca (assembly GCA_023736055.1). NCBI lineage: Eukaryota > Viridiplantae > Streptophyta > Magnoliopsida > Fagales > Fagaceae > Quercus > Quercus glauca. The sequence goes on from CM043318.1 coordinate 105,903,829, forward strand.
AACGTTTGCTACACTAGATGGACACTCTTTCTCTCCTTTCATTCTATCCTAATTTTTCCTCTTTTACTTGTAATTATAGCCTTTAATCCTTATTTATTGCTATTATAATGAAGGCCATAATGTCTTGGATACTATGAAAGTTTTCCTTTGTGTTGACTTAAGAATAATGAGGAAACTATATGATTTTCATCATGTAAACACGTTTATTAACTAATCAGACGTTACCACTGGAGGTCTATTATATTCACCAATATACCATTTTCCTCTTGTGTACTTGTTGTAATGGGCTCACTTTTGTATTAATCAACTATGGAGGAAATGCATAATTTTTACTATGTGAATACATTTATCAATTTTCCAGACATCTACCATTGGATTCGTCTCTTTTTTATTGCTGGACTATTATTTAAGCATTTATTATGATGGGCCATCCTTCATACTAGCTTACCTTTGCAAGAAGTATTTTTGGGGCCTTATTATAATTTTTGTTGGATGCAAACTAGACATTGAGTAAAAATTGGTCTTTCACATTTCACTGATAGCCTTTGGGCCATATTTCTAGCCCAAAGTCAAGTCTCGGTCTTGGCTTCCTGAACATCATTATAGGCAATCCAAAAATACCCCCGACACTTTTAAATGAATTGCATGAGGTTGATTATATATTTAGGCAAAATTAATAAATATATGTATGTGTGTATGTATGTATAATTTGTATTTAAAGAAATTATTCAAATTATTCATTCTCTTAAAAGAGATTATCATGATAATCAAAACTCATTTCAAATTTATACTGAATATGTATAATTTATTCTCTAAATTTTATTATAGTAAGAAAGAGACTACTTGTGATTGGGAACTAAAAAACACAACACCAAAAAGTACGAAGTATGAACGCAAAATAGAGTTTAGGATTTAGGGTTTTGGGGGGTTTAGGATTTAGAGTTTTTGGGGTTTGGGGTTTAGGGTTTTTGGGATTTAGGGTATAAAGTCCGAATATCAGTGAAATTCAATAATTCTTTGAAACGTGAATGAAATTCAAGAACTCAAACCATTAAAGGTGACTTGTTCTTGATTACGCAGAAAAGCTTGAAATTTGGGTTTCTATTTATTTATATTATTTATATATTTTTTATAAAATTAAAATATTTGTTAAATTAATTTTAGCGCTTAAATCTTTACGATTTGGGTTGGAATTTGTACATAACACCACTAAGGCATGGGAGAATGCATAAGTGGTTGAATTTGGACTTCACACTTGGAGCAACTGTGAGATAAGAGAGAGCAGTTGATGGCTAAGAGACTTTGTCTTGGTCAGGGTTAAAGGCGTGACTGTCTTGGGAAGGAAGTGAGATTTACACTTGACACGGTACTCAAGTGTTACCAAAAAAGGGACATAGTGACTTTTCAGAGCTGAAGGCTATGAGGACATCCCTTATTGGTTGAATGCATGGTGAGTCACCTTCGAGACACGTGTACCAATCACAGTATTCCTGGTGTTCCTCTTGATGACCAAGACTTGTCTCCCAAACAGTGGCAAAGCTACCTACCTACGGGTCCCAGTGCCACATTGGCGCAATCCTCATCCCTTAATCAGCAGATAACTTCACAGCTGTAAAAGATCTTGAGAGAGAGATTATAATAATTTGACATCTGTTTAAAACTATTTCTTTCCTTATCTTTCATTTGTGTATGTGTTTTTTCTGCACATCATTGATTGAAGTAGTGCTACATAAGCAAACCATGTTGCATGCAATTGAAATGAAACTTCTGTTATTTTATTTATTCTCATCAAGATAAGCCTTTCTAGGAAAAGTATTGAACCTCAGCATATCACCATGTGCAAAAGAAAACATTCTCATCTCTGGATTGTTGCTGTAGAATACCATCTTTGTACAATCCTCTCTTACAAGAAAACCACAAAAGAAAATCCTAAGTTTTAACAACTATGCCATGTCTGTTAGATTCTCCTCCATCCTTTAATCCTATCTTGCTGGGTTCTTCAATGGAAGATTCATTCCCTTAGTATAATAAATTACACATCATTTAGCTTTTATGAGATAAATTGCAAAGAACAAAGGCATAAGGATGTGCTCATGCCATATAACAAGAAAGAAAAAAAGAAAAAAATCAGTCATTCTTATTATTTTAGTTAAGAAACCCATTAGCTTCTGTCATTAATTGCAAAAATTCGGAAGGTTGAGGATTTAGGTTTGCAAGTTGCCAACCGGCTCTGTCAAAGGAATTTGATCAATGTCCTTTGATTCCTTGATAGTAGTGATCTTGGCATGGAATCTCTCTAGAAGAGATCTGAGCACCTTTCTCACAATCTTGGGTTCGAGAATGGTTTCCCCAAGATTAAACACAGAGTTCACTATGTCTTTGAGCTTGACATAGAACTCATCAAAATGACTCATCCTCCTCCATCTTAATTTCTTCAAACCATGTGGTAAGCCTTTGAAGCTTCTAATTCTTGATAGCCTTAGTCCCAGGGACGGACCCAAGTAGAGGGTTAAGGGGGCCTGGGCCCCCCTTGGGCCCAAAGAAATTTTTTTTTATTAAGTAAAATTTAAATTAAAAAAAAAAAAAACAGGCTTGGGCCCCCTAGCCCCTCCCAAAAATCATGAACCCAGCCTATAATCCAGCCAGCTCATAATCCGGCCAGCCCAGGAGCCTATGACCCATGTAAAAAAAAAAAAAAAAAACTCTCAACTCTAGCAGTCCAAAACTAAACGAAGATAGCAAAAAACGAAGGAAACAAAAGAAAAAAAAAATAAAGAAAGGAAAGTGAAAGGCTTGAGTGCGAGACAGAGAGATAGAGAGTACGACCCATCTTGATCGGAGACGGAGACCTGTGTCGCCATGACGGAGAGAGACAGAGAGATAAAGAGCTGTGACGCTTGCGAGACCGGAGACCCATCTTGATCGGAGACCCGTGTCACCGTGACAGAGAGAGACAGAGAGATAGAGAGCCGTGTCGCCGTGAGTCGTGACGCCATGACGCTTGTTAGACCAGAGACCCACTTGCCGCCGCCACCGCCCACAGAGACCCATCACAGGTATTTACTCATCTTTTCCTTCAAAACCTAATAAAATGTTTGTGATCTGAGAATCTGAAATTGTGCCTGTGCGGTTATGCCTTGTGGACTTGTGATTCATGTTTGTGTTTTTACTGATGATTGATGAACTGAACTGATGTTGGTGATTGTGAATTGAATTTGAATCTGTGCTGCCTTGGGCTTTTTGGCTTTGTGACTCTGTCACTCTGTGTTTGTGACTCTCTCTCTTGCATTATATAGATAAGAGAGATAGAGAGAGAGAGAGTAGAGTTTGTAGAGATAGTTTTTCTTTGTTGACTAGTAGTTGGGCATAATAGGGACAAGTGGAGTTGGGCAACAGACAAATTGACAGAAAAAAAAGGTAAAGTTAAGAAAAGTTTTTGTTAGTTGTGTCGGTAGTGGGATTCATTGGGTTAGTGGGTCAGAATTAGAAAGATGGAGACAGCACAAACAAAGACACAAACACACAAAGACATAAATAAAGGCAGAGACAACATAAAGACATAAATAAAGGTAGACCAAATAGTCAAACACAAAGACATAAATAAAGGCAATCTAGGCATACCAAAGACAAAAAGAAAAAAACAAATCATATAATATAGAAAATTGTCACACAAATTTAAGAAAATAATGGTGATTCTTATATGATTTTTATTTTATTTGTAGATCATGAAAAAATCAACTACAATGCTTGATTTTTTCAAAAGAAAATGTTCAATTTCAAATTCTTCCGAAGTCAACGTGGAATTGCCAATAACTAATGTTGCTATTCCAATTCCGGAAAATGTGGATGTTCCAATTTCGGAAAATGTTGATGTTCCAATTCTGGAAAATGTCGATATTCCAATTCCAGAAAATGTTGATGTTCCAATCTCTCAAACACAATTTCAAAGAATTGACCTTAATTCTTTGGATTATGATCCCGGAACATGCAAACAAATATGGAAATATCATGTTAATCAATGTGATGAAATTCGACAGGCTTACATTAAAATAGGTCCACACCAACCTCCTCTAGAGACATTCAAAAAAAGTGGAAAGTGCAATTCTAGCTTTCAAGCTTCTTGGTTTAGAAATCATTCAAAATGGCTTGAATATTCTCCTACAACAGATGCAGCTTATTGTCTACCTTGCTTTGTCTTTCATAATCCAAATGGGGTTGTGGGACAAAATGCATTCATTGTTGGTGGATTTAGATCTTGGAAAAAGGTTGGGGGCAAAGATTGTTCTTTTCAAGGTCACTACTGAACAAATTGCAAATAATTGGTTGCAACTGAAGGCCTCAATTTATATTGTCCGGTATCTTGCCTTTCAAGCTATAGCTTTTAGAGGTAATGATGAAAGTTTTAGTTAATTAAATCGTGGGAACTTTTTTGAATCATTGGGTATTGTGACTTTTTGGAATGAGAAGGTTGCTGAAATAATAGAAAAAGCTCCCAAAAATGCAACCTACACATCACATTCAAGCAAGCGCAATGAGCAATTGAAAGTTGCCAATGCAAATGAAATAGCACGTTTGATTGATCTTGAAGAGCTTGAGACTGGAAGTGGACTTAATCAAATTGGCACTTTACAACGACCTGTAGAAACACGTTGGAGTTCACATTTTAGATCAATTTCTAGCTTATTAAGGATGTTTATTTCAACTGTTGAAGTTTTACAAAATATAATTGATGATGCAATTGATGGAGAACATCGGGCAGAAGCAGAGTCAGCTTATAAGTGTTTAACTTCATTTGAATTTGTCTTCATCTTGCATCTTGAGAAGGAAACTATAGAGATCACTGATAAACTTTGTCAAGTTTTGCAAAGTCAATCTCAAGACATTTTAAATGCCATGCATTTAGTTTTATCTACTAAAGCACTTATCCAAAAATTTAGAGATGATGGATGGGATGGCTTACTCACCACTGTGATATCATTTTGTGAGAAGCATTGAATTGATGTCTTGGATATGAATGCTCATTATGTTCCGAGGCAAGGTTGAGCTCGTAATCAGCAAGATAATGTTACAATTGAGCATCATTATCGAGTAAATATTTTTTATGCTACAATAGAATCTCAACTACAGGAACTAAATTATCGATTTAACAAAGATGCAATGGAGTTACTTAGGCTTAGCTCAGCTTTAGAACCTCGAGAGGCATTAAAATCTATTAGAAGTAGTGATCTTTGTTTGTTGGTAGAGAATTTCTATCCATAAGAATTCATAGATGAACCCTAAGAACTTCCCTGAGGACACCTCAAAGGCACACTTGGAAGGGTTCATTCTCAAGTTGTACTCCTTGCACTTCTCGAAGACCTGCCTTAGATGCAATAGATGTTCAACCGAGCTTTTTGCCTTTACCACCAAATCATCCACATAGTCCTCCTTCTACTTGTGCAGCATGTCACCAAAGATTAGAGTAATGGTTCTCTGATAGGTAGAACTAGCTTTCTTCAATCCGAAAGGCATAATCTTGTAATAGAAATTGCCAAAAAGTGTTCTAAAGGTAGTTTTCTAAGCATTTGATGGCTTCATAAAGATTTGATTGTAACCACTGTAGCCATCCATAAAGGAAAAATGCTTGTGTTTAGATAGTTGTATCTACCAGAATATCAACGTTGGGTAATAGGAATTCATCTTTAGGGCATGTCCTATTAAGATCCCTAAAGTCCACACAAATTCTTATCTGCCCACCTTTCTTCTACACATGAACTATGTTGGCCAGCCATTCTGGACATTTGATCTCCCAAAACTACACAGAAAATTCAGCAAAACAAAGGCTATCATGCAAGCACAATAATTATAGGAGTGTGCTATGATGGTGTGAGTAACCATCGTACAACACTAAGAGTGAGCAGCTTTAAATCCTATTACTTTACCAACCAAAATAGTAAATTTCAATTACTTTTTCTTTTTCAGTTCTCCATGTCGTCAAGATAATCAGTAGGCTGTTTCATCCCTAGTTTAAGCAATGAATGCCACTGTCATTTCATTAAAGCAAATTATGGACAATATTTGATTCGTTGATAGTAAAATATTGAAAATCATAAAATAAGAAGACCAATTGATGAACGAATCAATAATAAATTTTCAGTTTCTTGTTAAGTTCCCAAATTGCTAGCAAAATGAAAAGATAATGATATATATATATATATATATATATATATATATAGGGTTTAGGGTTTTAGGGTTTAGGGTTTAGGGTTTTAGGGTTTAGGTTTTAGGGTGTAGGGTTTTGGGTTAGGGCTAGGGTTTTTGGGGTTTAGGGTTTAGGGTGTAGGGCTTTGGGTTAGGGCTAGGGTTTAGAGTTTAGGGTTTAGGGTTTAGAAGCCCTTTGATTGCCTTTCTTCAAGTTCCAAGGTTGAGATGCCCTTTGGTTGCCTTTCATCAAGATTGAGGTTGAAAAGCACTTTGATCGACATTCCAGCTCTGGTTTCAAGGTTGAAAATCCCATTGATGGCCTTTCTTCAAGTTCCAAGGTTGAGAAGCCCTTTTGTCACAGATAGCTCCGGTTTCAAGATTGTAAAGCCCTTTGATCAAGTTTCTTCAAGTTCAAAGGTTGAGAAGCCCTTTGATCACCTTCCGTCAAGATTGAGGTTGAAAAGCTCCTTGGTCGTAGACAGCTCCGGAAGGTAACCAAAAGGCTTCTCAACTGGTTTTAGGGTTTAAGGGTTTAGGGTTTAGGGTTCAGCTAATATGTGTATACTCTCTTTTTCCTTTTTTTGAGAATCATGCAAATTGGAGGACTAGCATCTTATTTTGGTTCGGGTAAAGTATAATGTATCTCATTTGGTTTGATCGTTTCCCAATTTACTTGACAAGACTTTCATTTGCATCCCTAGCCTAAGAACACTCATATTAGCTGCTATATAATAAAAAATTGTGTAGAATTTATATAATTTTGCCTAAAAAAGACACACGTTAGTGGGTATATAATTATGTAAATTACAAGTTTATTATAGTTTCTGTGTAAATTTATATTAGTATTATACATTTTGCATTTAGTTTTTTTATTATTTATTTTTACATATTTCGTTGATGAAAGAAAAGAGTGGATAGTGATCGTTGTATATAAAAATAGAGAAACAATTTTAAAAATCAAGAAAATTAGATATTTTAATGAAATTGTTGTAAAATAGATAATTTGATGTGGGTTTTTTTGAAAAGTGAGTATGTAAAATAAAAAAAATAATAGGTTCTTATACTAAAATAGACAGAAATTTGTGTACGAGCCGATACGAATGGTATATATAGTTGAACTTAGACATTGTTTGTTTTAATAAAAAACCTTATGAAAAAATAGTTTTCCATATTTTTCTATGTTTTGTAATTTCTAAAAAAATTGGTGAAAGAAAAACTATTGGTTAACTTTCCTCATTTAGCTTGGAATAAAATATAGTTGTTTTTCTCTAAAATTTTCTTTAAAAAAAAAAAAAAAACTCTATCTCACACGAATCTAAATAAGGAAAACAACATTATCTCAAGTAAAACTAAATACAAAAAGTTAAAAAAATAGTTTTCCAACTTATTTTAAAGTCACTACCAAACATAGAAAAATGAGACAGTGTTTAGGGCATAAAGGTATGTAGCATATGATGATATATATTGAGTGTAATATTTAATTTTTGTTGTTATCTAAAATATTTTGGAATTTTGTTTTTCGGAACTCTATATTAGCGTAGACTTCAAGAAATTGCCAAAAGGGGAGTGGTTTTGTAGCATGGATTGCACCAGGATAAATTCTACTTTGCAGAAGTTGCTTGTAAAAGGAGCTGAAAAGCTCCCAGACTCTCTTTTGGATGTTATCAAGACTTCAAGAAGTTTAGGGCACTTGATTTTCACTTGTATTCCTTTTAGGAGGAGTGTATATATATATATATATATATACATACATAGTTATATATATATACATAGTTATTAGGTTTATTTTTTCATTCTCCAACCTATTGTATGATTTTTTGGTTTAGTCTTCCATTCTTCTATGTACAGCACCTACAAAGGTATGTATTTGTATACTATGATTTTTTTTTTTTATTATAATCAAATTGAATAGGTTTTTGTTTAATTACTATAACATGTTTTACTTCTCAATTCTCATCATATCTCAATGCTAATGAAGTTATTTACTTCTCAATTCTCATCATATCTTAATGCAAACTTATTGCCAAGGTTTTAACTTCTAGTTTTTTTTTTAATTAAAAAAAATCTTGAAGTTTTGTGTGTGCTTGTGTGTATACTCTCTTTTTTCTTTTGTAGGGTGAAACTCACCCAAGTTTTGGTGTCTCCTCCCCATCTTTCAAAAAAAAAATAAATAAATAATTCTCATGTAAGTTTCTCTACTTTAATTTGTTAAAGTTTAGTAATTCGGATTGTTCTTGATTATTAAATTGAGGTTACCACTTAAATATGCTTTCAATTATTATTTTTGGATTGTTTATAATTATTAATTGAATTCAAGGTTTTTGCATTTATATATGCAATGGTGATTACTTGAGCTTAAAAGCTTAATATATATTATGCAAACTCTCTTAATACTTTTTTAGGCATCTCATTTTATATTAGATACATAGTTTTTTCTCAAGAAAAAAAAATAAAAGAAAAGAAAAGGAGCTACATAGTTATCTATCATCTTCCATTACTAGACTTATATTTGATATATATATATATATATATATATATATATAAACCTTAGTCTTACACAATATGCATGTATTATATAACCCAACGTAAAAGATTACCTTATTTTTATTATTTATTTTATTATTTAATTTTAATTAAACTAATTATAAAAAATTTATTTAGTTTACACATGATTCTTAATCAAGCCGTGCATTGCACGAGTATAATACTAGTCTACAAATATTTTTAAGTTATACATGTATGACATCTACAAATAATACATGTATGATATCTACATTTTTGACTTTTTATTAAAATAAATGCACACAATATCACATCTACAATATATTGCAATAATAATAGTAACTAGTATGACATCTACAAATAATAATAGTAACTAGTATGACATCTACAAATATTTTTAAGTTATACATGTATGACATCTACATTTTTTACTTTTTTTTTTATTTATAAAATTCGCACAATATCACATATACAAATATTGCAATAATGGTAACTTTTTCTTTTTACAATACATGTATGACATCTACAAATAATAGTAACTTGTATGACATCTCCAACTAATTATTTTTAAGTTACTATTATGCACACAATATAACATCTGCAAATATTGCAATAAGATTTGTGAAATAATAGTCTATTGCTTCTTCACTTTGGATTTGTATGAAACTCTCCAACCTATTGCAATAGAAGATTTAAGCATTAGAAATATTTGTTGCAATTACTTAAAATCATAAAAATTATTGCAATAATTTGATATCAATTAATTTTCCAATCTATTACAAAGAAAATTTTAAAGTGATATTTTATTGCAATGATGATATCATTGTAATAATTTGATATCAATTATTTTACAATCTATTGCAATGAAGCTAAGATATCATTGCAATATGAAACAATTATCTATTACAATGAATCATTGCAATAACTTAACTTGAATTATTTTTGTCAATTATTTACAATATATTGCAATAATTGTAACTTTTTTTTTTCTTTTAGCTATACATGTATAACATCTACAAATAATAGTAACTTGTATGAAATTTACAACTAATTATTTTTAAGTTACTATTATGCGCACAATATCACATCTACAAATATTGCAATAAGATTTGTGAAGTAATAGCCTATTGCTTCTTTACTTCAGACTTGTATGAAACTCTCTAACCTATTGCAATAGAAGATTTGAAAGCTCGAAAATGTGTCGAAAACACAAGAGCAATTTAGACCCCCAAATTAAAGTTACGGCTTGGTTGATTTTACACTAACTTAATACTAAGTGCGGAATAGTGTAAACACAAGCGTATATGCAAGGCAACTACTCTAATCCATATTTAAAGCAACACAGCAGTAAAAATGAAATAATCAAGAGTAGGGAAGAAGGATGCAAACACAGATAACACCGAGACGTGTTATCGAAGAGGAAAACGAAGAATTCGGCGAAAAACCTCTCCGCCGCCCTCCAAGCGGAAATCAATCCACTAGACAATCAGTTGGGATACATGGGTGAGCAAAAAACCCTCCAAGCCTAATCTACCCGATGTACCTAAGCCCTCTAAGCTCCTACTCCAACAAGGCTTCTCGGAACCGTGTCTTGTCTAGCTCTCCGGATCCCGCAACAAGCTCCATGTTGCATCTGCCATCCTTGGCTTCTTCCAATGCTTCCCAGCAGCACAAAAACGTCACTCAACACCCTCAAAGGTATGGAAATGGAGAGGGAAGAGTTGAGGAAATACCACAAGCAAGTGTATAGAGAAAGGTGGGGATGACAATCTCTAATTCTCAATGTGTTTGGCTAGGGTTTTCCCTCTGAACCACTCCTCAACATTTGTGAGTAATGAGGATATATATAGGATAGGCATAGAAAGTGTGAGTCATTCAGTACAGACTGGCAGAACAGAATGCCTCATGGGTGTCTCGCGGGAAGGCCTTACCCGCGAGATACTCACGAGACACAGCTATCTTCACCTGGCCTGACTTTTCGCATTCTAGCATTGGGCACATGATTCACTTCGCGGATAGCTAGGTCGCGAGACACCCGCGAGAAGTCTTCAGTCTTCAAGTGCTTGAGTTTTCACACTCTTTCTCTATCACACAACCCTTACAACAAATCTCACAACATATACAGGGTACAAACGATTGATAATAATTACAATCAAATTTGGCACGGAATAAAAGCCAACAAAATACACAGTTCTAAATAACAACTTTACAAAATTTAAGCATTAGATATATTTGTTGCAATAACTTAAAATGATAAAAATTATTGCAATAATTTTATATCAATTAATTTTGCAATCTATTATAAAGAAAATTTTAAAGGGATATTTTATTGCTATGATGATATAATTGTAATAATTTGATATCAATTTTTTTAGAATCTATTACAATAACAAATGTAAAGTTAAGATATCATTGCAATATGAAACAATTATCTATTACAATGAATCATTGCAATAACTTAATCTAAATTATCTCCACGAACGTCTTGTAGAAGAGATCAAGGTCTTGGTCTTTGGTAACAGAAACCCCATCTAGGCTAAAGTCTTGGTAGCCAAAATCGACTCGAACCCGAATGGAATGGTTGTTTGAATTAACATTCAAAACCAAAGTGGGTTTTTCTTCCGATCTGGGTAGTCTCGGATTCGAGCGATTACTTCGACCGGGTGTTCTTGTGGGTGTGGGGTTTCTTTGGCTGGTGTGTTTGGATTCGAAGATGGGTTTGGTTTGTTTGCACTGTTGCAGAGGCCCTTACCATCTTTACTCTACCCATGGAATATTAGTCAATCTCTTAGAACATGAATGTTGAATAACTTTATTTTTATGAATTACTGTAGTATTTGAGCTATAAGTTCTAATTAATGAAAAAAAGAAAAAGAAAAAGAAAATGCAGGGGTAATATTGCCAATGTATTTTTTACTTCACACAAAGCTACAAAAACTGTCATTTGAAATTTGAAGAGCTGCATAAGCAATGTAATCTCCAAATGTTGCTCTTGTGAGATGAACTTATAACAATTGTCCTGCCTTTTGATCATCTTTGCTGTCTTTTTTTCATTTTCTTATTACTAGCAAAGCTTGCAATGAACTTTTCTTTTTGGTGGTCTATACAACATTTCTTTGACATTTGAATAGGCCCTTATCTCCCTCTACCTAATTATAATGTCAATCCAGTGGCCTTGCATATCTACCTCTCAATACGTTAAACTAATTTTTTATGGGTATATATTTTTGTACTGAAAGACAAACTTATTTTTGTTGCAGGCCAGTTTATGGATTATACTCTTTAGCTATGTAGGGAATTACTTTTGGACCCACTATTTCTTCACAGTTTTGGGAGCTTCGTATACCTTTCCGTCAAGGAAGATGAACAATGTAAGCATTGAAACAAGAAACATTCAATAGTTAGAAACAAGAAACGCTTAATTTAATAGTTAGCTATCATTTCTAATCAGATAATTTCTTTCCTTGCAGGTACCACACACAACTTTCCATCTCACACACGTTTGCTTTTTATTTTATCATGTTACATCAAATATGACACTTCGCAGACTACGGCATTCTATTGCTGACTTGCTAGAGAAAGTTCAGTGGATTTTTTAGGCTGCATGGATTTTAGCTCTTTCTTATTTCATAGCATTCCTTGAGACTTTGGCTATTTCTAACGTATGTGATAACAAGGTTTTTGTTCCATTGTTATTATCAATTTCTTTTGTCTAAGCTTACTTAAACTCTGAATATATTGCTTAAACTCTGAATATTTTTATTAATCTTTTCATTACTATTATGAAAGTCTGAATCTCTAGGGTGAATGTATAAATAAGTCTCCCTTTGTCCTTTTCTAGAAAAATTGATAAAAATTATTGCAATAGGATGAGACTCGTAAGAATTTGAAGTTTTGAAAATTTGACAACAATTATTGTTGAATACATGTGGCTAATCTTGACTAATCTGTTAAGGATCCATAATTGACCCCAACAAAATTTGGGACTAAGGTTTGGTTGTTGTTGTCGTGAAATAAGCACTGTTATTGTTGTGATGCACATCACTTCTTTTCTCTTTCTGAATGTTTCCCTTTTGAAGAACTAATTACATGCTGAACATATTTGGGCCACGAATGTATGATATAAAGTTGTGGTAATGATGTTTCTTTATTTTTTTGATCAAATGGTAATGATGTTTCGTGTTGAATATGTGAAGTTCCCTTATTATCAATTTGTGGACCGATCATCCATGTACAAAGTTGGCTCCTTGTTTTATGCCACCTACTTCATTGTAAGCTTCCATATGTTTCTGAGGTAAGAATTCTAATTTACAATTACTGGTGATTTCCTTCTCTTTCGCACTTGTATTGTTGTATTAAGCATTAACTAATGCAATGCTTTACTTATAAAAATAGAGTATAGTTGTATTAACCGATTAAATTGTCAGAAATAAGCATTTGTTCATTGTGTTCACACGTAAGAATGCAAACTCTATAAATTTTCCTCTATCTTAGGTTAAAGAATACCCATAGGGTTTTAAAATATATTTATTGCTCTCTTGTATATACATTAGTTTTCCTGATGCCAATTCAACTACATGTACAGAATTGATGAGAAACCTAGCAAACCATGGGACCTACCGAGAGTGGCGGTTGATGCTCTGGGTGCGGCTATGCTAGTCACAATAATACTTGATTTGTGGCACCTCGTTCTAGGACCTATTGTTCCTGTTTCAGATTCAAAACAAGGCCTTCAACCAGGACTGCCATGGTTTCCAGGACATGCCAATGAAACATGACTGATGAATTTGCAGAACAGGGGACATGGGTTAACTTCCTGTCATCTTGCTGATGCTGTAATGTTTTTTGTACCAACTAGATCATTGTTGCTTTTTTACATTTTTAGGATATGTGAAAAAATTGTATGGGCAAGTAGTAAACAATCAAGTTCACTATTGTTGTGATTTATTTCAGCCCAGTCTATTTTGATTTGACACTAAAATGATGAGGATCTTCTCTGCTGTTCATCTTCAAACTAAAATTAAATTTCTCTCATTTTCTCTTTGATGTTATTATTCTTTGTTGGTTTGAGTTTCTGATATGGTCACTGACTGAATACATGAGGATGGATAGTAGAAAAACATACAGAAGGTTTTAATGACTATCAAAGGAAGCAAATATTTAAATTTACTAAAATAAATATTTAGACTAAATAATCGTATAGAATTATGAAAATGAATTCCAAACCCAATGATTCAAAAATCCAGCAGAAGGCACAAAATTTCAGTGAAAATCCACAATAAGAAAAAGAAAAGTAAAACACTAATTTTAGATTCAGACTAATTTTAAAAAAGTAAATCTGAACCAAATCAATTATCTTCAATGAAACTAAACAAAAACAACAATCAATAATAGCTCAAAGAACATCAAATTTTAGATTCAGACAAATGTCTTCTCAATCTTCAGTTTGATTGAATTGAATTACAATAAAAGTATTTTGGGTAACAAATAATAGATGTCTTCTTCATTCTGCCCCTTAACCAAAGCCCTATTTTTCTCTTGTTATTGACTCTGCCAATAGCCAAGCCCCAAAAAAAGAATCATGTTATCCATAAGGCCTATTATTAGATTAACAATTTAGTTTCTCCATTTAGTTGTCAATAAAATCCTATTTTTACACCATAAAATTTTGGAAAAAAAAAAAAAAACTTTTTGGGGGTCAAGGTAGAGTTATTGAAGGAATTAAACTCTCAAAATGTTCCTTCACTGAAACAGAAAGTGTAACCTATAGGCAATGGACTTTAAAAACCGTTACTTTCATACCACAAGGGTTAGATCATTTATACATATACACTCACATACAAACAAAAACCATGACATAAATTTGGAGTAAACATAAGAATCATTAGAGTGCTCACATCCGCGTTTGTATAATAGAAAAAAGAAACACATTTTAGCCAATCAAGCCTAAAATTTATCTATATCAAGTAATGCAAAGTTACGTAAAAATACCCAGTTAGTGATTGTTACAGTTTTTGTGTATATTTACACTGGCGCTATTCATTTTACATTTAATTTTTTTTATTCCTTATTTAAGTATCTTGAGGATGAAGGTAGAGAGTGAATAATGATTGTTGTGTGTGATGAAAAAGAAACAATTAAAAGAATCAAGGAAAATTGATATTTCAATAAAATGTTACGTAAAATAGATAATATGTAAACAACAATTTTTGCACGAGCAAATAACAAGGCAAAATTTTCTAAAAAGTACCATTTTAGAAAAAATTTTGGTGAATAGCATGCAGCTGAAGTTAATTAGTTAAGAAAACTGTTTTTGAAACTCGAGTTCCAGTCCAAACTCAAATTTGACAAACTCAATTCACAAGCAGTCAACTTTAACTAATTAACTTCGTCCACATGCTACTTTCCTAAATTTTTTCTAAAAACATGCTACTTAGCAAAATTTGCCCAAATAACAGTCTTTTATACATAGACTTTTATTAAAAAAAAAAAAAAACGACACACCATTTACACCAAATTCTACACACGTGGGAGGGAAAGATCCTGAGTGGCAAACATGTTATCTTGTTTCTTAGAATTTTAGACCAAAAAAAGATAAAATCAGAAAGATGCATTTGATATTTATATATTTCTCAACCTTACCAAAAAAAAATCTCACAGCCTCTCTTTCTTTCCATTTCCTGCTCCACATGAAATCGGCGTTTCGTGATGGTTTTACTCTGTCGAGTGCACTGAGCTTGTTAGGTTCTAAGGTTTTAGGATTTTATGTATTTAGAACTCTAATTTGTAATGTTGGCAAATCATGATCAAAACAATGTATTTAGTCTTATTTAGGCTTGCTCAAAGTTGGTTTATTATTATAAAGTTGGAATCGAGTGGCTACAGAAGTACTTAGGACTTTCGGCCTGGCTCGATCGATCGAAGGACAGGCTCGATCGATCGAAAATCGCACAGGTTGATTTTTCTACAGAATTTCCAACTCAGCCCTACTTCATTAAACGTTTAGGGTTTTATGTTTTTATCCTAGGTATTTAAACAAAACCCTAGCCACGTTTTTGAAGATACTCCATATTGTATTGTTGCTCATACATTGCGGTTTTGTGTGAATCTCTTGTGAGATCTTTGAGGAACTTTCCTTTACACAAAACTTAGGGTTTTCAAGGTAGAGATGATTTCAACATCTTGAAGATCATTATGGTTGCAACCATTAGAACTTAAAGAAAAACAAGCGGGGAGCTTGTAGCTGATTGAGGAATTCAAGAAAGAAGTAGTCCGTGGATTCGGAGTTAGCACGTGGTCAATAAGTTCTACTGGTGGGTAGCATTAGGAAGTCGAGCGGGGAGCTTGTAGTCCTTTTGTATGAACTTCGATTCTTTCATAGTGGATTCAGGTTTGCCTTGAGGATCGGTGGGTCAAATCCTCCCTAGGTTTTTACCGTGTGGTTTCCTGGGTGATCATATCTTGTGTTATTTATTATTCCGCTGCATTATATTCTTGATATGATTGTTTGATTGTTTTAACCTAGAATTGTTTAATTTGACTAAGTAACAACTTGGCTAATTAACTAGGCTACGCAATCTGGTTGGTTTAAGGGGTCTAAATTTCCAACATGTGGTATCAGAGCAGGTTGCTCTTTTTGTTTGAGATTTTTATTTCTGAGTTGATCTTTGACCCTTGTTGTCATGGATTCTTGGAAAATCTTTTTGCTTATTAGTCAACTTATCTACTTACTGTCTTTGCCATTTGTTGTTTTTATTAAATCTTTCCTTAAGTATCTTGGCATAATCACATGTGATAAGAATTATGTTTGTTATACTGCTTTAACCTCCTTAAAGGCACGTGATTCTTGTCTTTGGTATTTGGATAGTGGTTGTTCTAGGCACATGACAGGAAATAAAGATTTATTCAAAACACTCTTTGAAGGAAAGATTGGGACAGTCACCTTTGGAGATGGAAGTAAATCTGTGATCAGAGGCACTGGTACTGTGGATATTCCAAGATTGCCAGTATTTGAAGATGTTTGGTATGTTGATGGATTGAAGGCCAATTTACTCAGCATAAGTCAGATTTGCGACAATGGTTTAAATGTTATTTTCACCAAGTATGAGTGTGAGATACTTGATGGAGGAGGTGACTGTATGTGTGTTGGTGTAAGGACAGCTGACAACTGTCATGGGATAACACCAAGTGTAAACAACAAGTGCTTTAGTGTAAAGATAGATCAAGTTGATTTGTGGCATCAACGGTTGGGGCATGCCAGTCATAAGCAATTAGAAAAGATTTCCAAGTGTGAGGCAGTTATCGGTTTACCTAAATTTGAGAAGATAGATAAGTGCATTTGTGGACCATGTTAGATAGGTAAACAAGTAAAATCCAAGCATCCGTCTGTGACTAGTGTTCAAACGTCAAGACCTTTAGAGTTACTACACATTGATCTCATGGGTCTTGCTAGAGTTCAAAGTCTGGGTGGAAAGAAGTATATTCTAGTTGTTGTGGATGACTTTACTAGATATACTTGAGTTGTGCTTTTAAAGGATAAAGCTGAAGCTCCTGAGAAGATGATTCATCTGTGCAAGAAATTGCAGGTTGAGAAAGATACCGTGATAGCCAGAATCAGAAGTGATCATGGAAGAGAATTTGAGAATACCAAGCTGGCTACTTTCTGCAATGAGCAAGGCACTCACCAAGAGTTCTCATCTCCCAAGACTCCTCAACAAAATTTTTGAGAAAAAACACAGTTTTGAAAAACACGAACCTAATTTTGAAAACAACTCCTCAAAGCATTTGAACAACAAAATCAAAATGCATGAGTATGAGATGGAATGCTTTTTCAAAAACCCAATTTTTTTAAACCCAATTTTCTCATAAACAAGTTTCAATCATTCTCCCATTGAATTTTCTCAAGCAACAAATATGTTGTGCACAAATCTCAAGATATTTTCAAACTTGGTTGGTCAGACCAAAAACACACACACTAGTATGTACAATGTTTAACAAAGAGTAACTTGTGTAGTGTGTGAAACTAGCAAAAACTTGAGATACATGTGAGGTGATATGTGAATAGCAATCAAACACAAAGTCTACACAATTCATCACATAGAATTTAAAAGAGACTATCACCTAAAGAGTTACATCCTATAACTCCCACATCTCCAAGAACAAAAACTTGCAATCATATAAGTTTCTTACATTTTTGCCTCTTATTTATATGAATTGGCATTCAGCCTAATAGTACACATCGGTTTGAATTAAGTGAATTGGCATCAAGCCTAATAGTACACACCAGTTTGAATTAAGTGAATTGGCATCAAGCCTAATAGTGCACACTAGTTTTAATTTAATTGAGGCTACACCTTATGTTCTTTTTGTGCATGTGCTACACTTTCTCGAGCACTAAATCTTATGATATGCACTAAGGTGTTCATGATTGGTTAGTGAACAGTGGTGAGATGGTTATTTATGCCTTTCTCAAAAGGATTAAGTCCGACAGTCAAAGAACATGTGACTTCATGATTAAGACAAAGTGATTAAAAACCACACACATCTTTCCCACACAACATGCAATACAGAGTTTCAACTAGTCAAGTGCAATGAATAAGCTCATCAAAATTAAACAAGATACACAAGACATGACATGTGTAAAAAGATTGACCAACATTGTTTTCAAAAATCAAGAAAAATAGTGTCAAACATAGTTTTTGCTTTCTCCCTTTTCCCTTTTTTTTTTAATTATTAAAAGAGAAAACAAATAAATCCTAGAATGAAATGCATGAATATAATGCAATGCAAGTCCTAGAACAAAAAAAAAAAAAAAAAAAAAAAAAAAAAAAAAAAAAAAAAAAAAAAAAAAACCCAAAAACCAAAGAACAATGGTCACAAAAGAATAGAGCCATGAAGCATAAGGACCAAGGAAGCCAAAACAACTAGGGACAACGAAGCACACTAATCACTTGACGAAGTGTCTCAAACTTACTTCCATCAAGCGGTTTGGTAAAGATGTCAGCATTTTGACGATCAGTAGGGATATATTCAAGAACAACTATTTTCTTTTCAACCAAATCCCTAATGAAATGATACCTAAGCTCAATGTGTTTGGTCTTAGAATGCTGAACCGGATTCTTAGATATATCTATAGCACTAGAGTTACCGCAATAAACAACCATGGTATCTTGAGGAATCCCATAATCACTCAACAGTTTTTTCATCCAAAGGAGCTGAGAACAACAACTCCTAGCAGCAATATATTCTGCCTCAGCAGTGGATAGAGAAACAGAATTTTGCTTCTTACTCATCCAAGCCACAAGATTGGCTCCTACATAAAAACACCATCCAGTGGTGCTTTTTCTTTCATCAGCATTCCCAGCCCAATCAAAATCAGAAAAACCAGCAAGAGACAAATTTGACTCCTTGCTATAGAATAATCCATAATCACAGGTTCCACTCATATATTTTATAATTCTCTTAACAGTATTTAAATGAGAAACCTTAGGATTAGACTGGAATCTAGAGGAAACACCAACACTAAAAGATATATCAGGACGACTAGCAGTCACATATTTTTGTACGCTCTTGTCACTGATGCTCCTATCAGTTTTCCTCATCTTTTTCTTCGTTCTTTGAACGAAGTTTATAGGAGTTCATCTACTGCTCATGCTCTTGTTCATCCTATCTTTATTCATAGGGTTTTACTTCATCTTGGTTTAGAGGATTTCCCTTCTTCTGAGCCCGTTCATGTGATTGCTCCCATAGGTGCCTCCTTTCTTAGACAGAGGGCTGCTCATCTTCGAGCTGGCTCTAAACACGTGAGGTCTGAGCTTTCTAGTTCTGCACCCCCTTCTTCTTCTACAGGTCCTGCTCGTGAGGCTGTTCCTGATCCTGTAGGTGCTGCTGCTGCTGTTCCTCCACCTCCTGCGGCTGACTTCGATGTTCGTCGGACTTTGGAGATTGTCATGACCGTTTAGGCGGCTCATGGTCAGCTTTTGGTGGACTTGTTCGATGAGATTCATGCTCTGAGAGCGGATTTGGCGCATCTTCGTTCATCCTCACCACCTCCTTTTGATGATGGCTTGTGATGTCCTTTGGCATTTCGTCACAAAAAGGGGGAGTAGAGTTTGGATACTTGTAGACGGGTTTTTGTAGCTAGGGGGAGTTTTTGTTACTTTTTGAGGAGCTAGTGGAGTTTTTGAGATTAGATTATATCTAGGTGCTCCACTATGTATACTTTCTTTTTGGGCCATACTTGTTGGGAAATACATTCTTTATATATATGATTCTTGATTCTATGTGTTCACTGTTTATTGATTTATATTTATGATTATTTATTGATATATGTCTTTATTATGTGTTGTGTGAACTTTCAAGAATGTGTTTATTTTTGGTGTATCTAACATAGGGGGAGAGTTAGATTACATATCTGTTAATTTACTGTTTTTCTGTCACACATGCGTTTATGCGTTTGTTGAGTGTTTCAGGAATATACAGGTGCATTCGACTTGGTTGCTGTCTACACTTGCAACTGATGGATAGTAGTTAGGATTGAATTTGGTTTATGAGCATTATCTTTTGTAAAGGGCTTTTTACTTGTAAACTTTGAGCTTATTTTTTGTGTTTTGTCACGGATTGCCAAAGGGGGAGTTTGTTAGGTTCTAAGGTCTTAGGATTTTATGTATTTAGAACTCTAATTTGTAATGTTGGCAAACCATGATCAAAACAATGTATTTAGTCTTATTTAGGCTTGCTCAAAGTTGGTTTATTATTGTAAAGTTGGAATCGAGTGGCTGCAGAAGTACTTTGGACTTTCGGCCTGGCTCGATCGATCGAAGGACAGGCTCGATCGATCGAAAATCACACAGGTTGATTTTTCTGCAGAATTTCCAACTCAGCCCTACTTCATTAAACGTTTAGGGTTTTATGTTTTTACCCTAGGTATTTAAACAAAACCCTAGCCACGTTTTTTAAGGTACTCCATATTGTATTGTTGCTCATACATTGCGGTTTTGTGTGAATCTCTTGTGAGATCTTTGAGGAGCTTTCCTTTACACAAAACTTAGGGTTTTTAATGTAGAGATGATTTCAACATCTTGAAGATCATTATAGTTGCAACCATTGGAACTTAAAGAAAAACAAGCGGGGAGCTTGTAGCTGATTGAGGAATTCAAGAAAGAAGTAGTCTGTGGATTCAGAGTTTGCACGTGATCGTGTCAGTAAGTTCTACTGGTGGGTAGCATTAGGAAGTCGAGCGGGGAGCTTGTAGTCCTTTTGTATGAACTTCGATTCTTTCATAGTGGATTCAGGTTTGCCTTGAGGATTGGTGGGTCAAATCCTCCCCAAGTTTTTACCGTGTGGTTTCCTGAGTGATCATATCTTGTGTTATTTATTATTCCGCTGCATTATATTCTTGATATAATTGTTTGATTGTTTTAACCTAGAATTGTTTAATTTGACTAAGTAACAACTTGGCTAATTAACTAGGCTACACAATCTGGTTGGTATAAGGGGTTTAAATTTCCAATAGAGCTCGCATCAGAGAATGGCTGCCTTTGGAGCTCTCTCGCTGTGTCTGTACAGCCTCTTGTGCCGTCCGAAGTATACGACGAAACGCTTCGTTTCGTGCTCGGTCGGTGCTCATACTTCTAGTATAGGTAATACTATGCTTCGAATTTGCTTTAGTGTTGGTTTTGTTAGTAATAGTTAGTTTATGTTTGGTCGCTGAGAAAAAAAAATGAAAGAAAAAGTAAGACAAAGGAGAAGAAGTTTTGTTTTGTGTTGTGTTGTGTTGGATTTAATGTTAAGTAATGGAAAATTTATCAAATTTGTGATTGTTTAGCGTTCTTATTGAGCTGAGATATTCTTGCTTTGCACATTTTCTTAGTAATTTGAAGTTGGTGATTGATTACTGAGAAAATGGAAGAAAGGAAAAAGGTTTTATGTTGTTTTGCATTCGAGGTTCGCATGGAAAACATTGCTTGACTTTTCTTTTTGAGCTGTGATATTAGGAGAGAACTATAAGCGTCTATGTTTTGGTTACTGTTTTTGCACATTTTCTTTGAATTTTGAACTTGCTGAGAAAATGGAAGAAAAGGGAAGTTTTGTGTGGTTTTTCGTTCAAGCTTCACATGGAAAACATTGCTTACCTTTCATTTTTAGCTGAGAATGGTGAGAGCTATAAGCTTCTATGTTTTAGTTGTTTTGCTCATTTTTTTAGTAATTTTAAGTTGCTGGGAAAGTGGAAGAAAAGAAAAGTTTTTATTTTTATTTTTGCATTCACATTTACTTAGAAAACATTGCTTGCTTTTTTCTTTTTGAACTGAAATATTTGAGAACTATAAGCATCCAATTGTAAAGTTCTTGTTTTGACTGTTCTTTCTTTGTATTTTTAAAATTGGGATTAAGGACTAGCTTTGGCATGCATATTTGTGTAAATTTAAAATCTAATCCCAAATGAAGAATTATAATGAGAATAGCTGTATTTTGGTTATTGTAATTTCTGTTATTTTGTTATTTTTTAGAAGTGGCATCTTTTTTAAATGCTGTTTCTTCTAATATTAGTTTAAATGCCAACCCCAAAATTTTGGAACTAAGGCTTTGTTGTTGTTGTTCTTCTTCTTCTTCTTCTTCTTATGTTAGATACACATAGATCTAAAGTACCGCGTAAAAGATCGGGAAAGATGGATGGGCCAAGGAAAAGTATGGAAGACTCGGTTCAGTGCAAGTTGGAACAATTTTATGAGGGGTCTGAAGGCCCACCCCTCCGTGTTCTTCCAATTGGTGGCCTGGGTGAAATCGGGATGAATTGCATGCTTGTGGGAAATTATGATCGATACATACTGACTGATGCTGGTGTCATGTTTCCAGAGTAAGATTTGAACACTTGTTTGCTATGGTTTTAAATCCTGAAGAATTGCATCTTGGTGATTACTGATTATAGTTTGCCATCTAAAGATTTTGTTTCTAATGGTGGATTTGTCCCCAAAAACTAGTCATAACTTTAGTTGCTTTAAGAGGTTACCAGATTTCAAATTCTGATCTAAATTGTCAAATAAATCCCCTCTTCTTGGCTACATCTACTACGGAGGAAATTTTACATGACAAGGAAAATTTTCTACTGAGGACTTTCTTTAGTTCCTGGATGCCTTGAGTTTTTGTTAACCTTTATTGTGGTTTTACTTAATTTTTCTTTTTTATATTTGCCTGCTCATTTCCTTTGTATACTTCCCATATACGTACTAGGGTAGCACCTTTTGTGCTTTTTCATTAATTGATTTTTATTGATTATAAATAAAGAATTAGAGGAAGCAGTTTTCCACTTGCACTTTGGAGTAGTTGTCATATTTACTCTGAACTTGGAGTCCAAAATATTGTACCTGATACCACATTTATCAAAAGATGGAGTCACAAAATCGAAGCAGTTGTTATAACACATGGCCACGAAGATCACATTGGTGCGTTGCCTTGGGTGAAGTTTCCTTCTGCTTATTCATCTTAAAAGATAAGGAATTCCTTCTGCTTCTTGGAAATGATATTTTGACTGAATACTGATGGATCTAGTACTTGGTTATTTATCTTGTTAAGTCTATTATGTCTTTGTGGCAAAGTCTTTGTAATGGGGCATGAGGCTAAATTGTTTCTCATGTTTTATCATTGATGAATTTGGAGGGACACTGCATTGGCACTCGCATCTGGTGAAAGGGGAAAAATGGGTGCCTTGGCTGATGGCTTGCAGTTGTAGGGCATCTGATGGGCTTCAACAAAGACTTTTGACAACAATTAAACAATCTTCATTGTTTAATTGTATGACCCAGATTCATTGCCATTGGCTAGTTGGGATGGAATTGTCATCAAACCTTAAGGATACATTTGGCATTGTGCATTGTTTAAGTGATGTCTCCTTTGTCATTGTCAACTACACTCCTCTTATTTCTACCATAGAAAAGCTGTGTGCGTTCATTTAATCTTTTTATGTAACACTCTGTTTGTTATTTTCCTTTGAGATAATCTCAGATTATTAAACTAAGGAAAGTATGAAAAGATGAGCAAATCAACCATATTGTTACTACAGATCCATGAAACTCCAATGCATCCAACTAATTTGGTAGAAGAATATCAATGAGTTCGATAAAACCATCTGATTCTCTCACACATTTTTGAAACTTTACTCCAAAGAAGTCTAAACTCCATTTGTTGTTGCACAAGATCACAAGACATGAAGCACAATTTGATTTTGCAGGAAGAAATTTTTGGAGTTTGTGGTTGGATACTGAATTAATATAGGCTTCTATTTTTATTATTTAATTTTATTTTATTTTTTTGTAATTTTTGTAATTCTAGGAGTTAGGGTAGAAACATTTGATGAATTGCAATAGAAGCAAAAAAAAAGAAAAGAAAAGAAAAGATTACAGTGAAAGGACTTAATAAAGACTAAAGAGAGGGGGAAAAAAATCACAATTAGCAATTAATAAGGAAAGAGATAATGAGGATGCTATTAATTTGATAAGTATTTAATAATATAATGATGAATAATAGTGTTTTCTTTTAACTGTTTGATCTTTTAGACTCTTATGGAGTTACACCAAGTGTAACTTGAACCCATTATATATATATATATATATATATATATATATTACATCACCTAATAACTTTTTTTTGAATTTATATGTTGGAAATTTTATGCTAATCAGATGTTATTTACCATTTCATCTATAAACTCATTTTTTATGTATTATTTTAAACTACAAAAACTTAAATTTAAACAATTGATTAATGACATGACTATTGATATTTGATTACCTTGAAATTTTGCAAGCATGATTATTTACCATTTTATCTATAAACTCATGTATATATATACATGACTAATATATATATATATATATATATATATATATATATATATATATATATATATATATATATATCCATCATTACTACTCTCCTCTCTTATAGTCATTGCATAACACACACTAAGACTTATCCTTAGATTGAGATCAGGTGTAATTGCCAAAAGCAATTGCACGATGCAATTACACTATTTCCTTCATAAATTTTTTTTTACATTTTTAACTTTTTTACATTAACTTTTTATTTCTTTTTAATATTTTTTTATTTAACAATTAAGATTAAAAGTTACTTTTTATAACTTTCAATCTCAACCATTTATTACTTTTACATAAGATATAATGCCCTAAATATTGCACCTTATCTCAATCCTTTATCCTTACTGCCCTCACTGTCACAGTCGTAGCTATCTCCTACTCCTCCACGGTTCACAATTCTTTAATTTCTCATCATGTTCCTTCTCCATGACAAACAAACCATGTATGTATAATAAACTCATTAGGCTAGGTCGCTATTGAGGTCGGGCTGTGTGCGCACAGCCTATTAATTGATTAAGTTATAGTTTAGATATACGGAACTATAATTTGTGTAATAATTATAGCTAGTGACACATTTTTCACGAACTCTTTCACATTTTTTGAGATAATTTTTTCATTAATATTTTGAGGCAAATTATTACTATAAGTTGAAAAATGATATAAAATATAAAAGTTCGAAGCACACACTATTCCATTAAAAAAAAGAAAAGAAAAGCCACACACTGCATAACGATTCTCCTGTATTCAATATAATTCATTTAACCCTTGTTATCAATGCTCAGTTTGTTCTCTCTGCAACCATATTTTTTTGCCAAGTGCCTTTTTTGATTATGACGTAAAGAATACTATCTTCTAATGAGTTCAAAAATTCATTTCCTCCAGATTCTAGACTATTATCTGTTCTAAAAGATTTTTTAGACAATATGGGTTTCAACTTACAATTTCCACGTTTTTGATATGCTAAAAATTTAGATTAGTAAAACCGATAGATATATATATATATATATATATATATGTGGGGCCTGGGAAACTGGGCCCTTGGTCCAGCGCTATTTTGGACATGGGCAACCTTGCCCTCTATCCCCACGTGTTACAGTAGCCCCGCCCCGCGCCACTTTTAATTACGAGACGTCTTTTGGCTATTCGTGTGGCGTGTTTGACGCTTTGCTTCGCGAGGCGCACCCTCATTAATATTCTTGCGGATTAACGAGGATCCAGCGGCTGGTAGCCTCTTTGAAAACTGGGCGGAGTTAATACCACTTGTAATTCTTCTTTTGAATTCCGTGCGGATTGATTTCTACCAGCCTTTGCCTTCTATATAAGGCATTCTAGGGGAATCGTCCTCTCAAGTTTTACAAACCCTCTAGCTCAATAGGGGCCTTAAGTTCCCCACTTTCTAAAACATTTCCAAGGGTTTTGCCAAGATTGTGATCAAGGCCTAGGAAAATGGGATGGCTCCAAATAAGGGCAAGGGCAATGAAGCCAAGCCCCTTTCAGGAGCTAAGAGTGCTGCCCCGATCCTAGGCGACGCAGTGGAGGCGAAGGAAACAGAGGCCGAAGATGTTCCTACCGTTCAACCGGGCAAAAAAGAAGGCTCTCCTTCTTCAGCCGAGGAAGGTTCGTGAGAAATATAATGCTTTTCTCCAGTACGCGGATCTGCCTACCCTTCAAGCTGGTAGTGACTCGCCTCCAGTTCATCTGCCAATGGAGGTTTGTAAGATTACGGGACGATTGATGCCCCGGTACGGCCGCCTCCAATGCTTAATAATCACGAAACTAGAAGAGAATCAAGGGAACAGCTTGGGATGGGGCCATCAGGCACTTCCGCTTCTTCTTCTTTCTCATCGCTGGTACCATCCAGAGCTGGCCCGGGAGTTGTTGGTAGCCTTAAAATAGGTCAGCCTCAGCCTCTCCCTTCATAGTTAGTTTTAGAACAAGCTTGCATAAGCCTCTGTTGTATGATGTATTCTTCCTTTACTTAATAAAGAAGTAGTCATATTTTTTGCTTACTTTACTTTCTGAATCTTTCATTTTTCTGCGATAATTGTTTCATGAGTGTGTTGTTGTTTCTCTTTCTTTTCTTTTCTTTTTTCAATGGGACTTGGAATTAGTATTGTTGACGGTAACGGAAAATTGTCACCCCGACTTTAACAACGCCAATGGTAGCATCCAGCCGTCAACCTTACCTAGGTTAACTACGCAGAAACGATTAGGAGAATGACTGTGTGTTCTGTACCGCCGAAATGACCCTCTTCAGGGGCCCTTGTTGGTAGGGGTCTAATCCTCCCATACTAACCGTTGTATTAGCTAATACTCAAGTCCTTCCCACAGACAGCGCCAATTGTAGGGACCAGGTTTGAGCACTTCCTTTTGTGGATGAGTGGACTCAGGCCTAGTTAACCCTATACAATAAATTTGTAGAGAGTGGGTAAAAGGACTAGGTATTAGTGAATGATACAATGGTTAATGGGGAGTTGCAAGACAATCGAACGAAGCTTAGCCAAGCTTCTAAGAGAAAGTTCGTCATCGGCTCAATCCGAGGAGCTTTGCTCTAATTATTAATGAATGGGGGTGGTTCCAGAAATTATCCAGCCCCCTTTCCATGGGAGATTCTTCCTATTATATAGTCCTCTTCAGTTGATCTCTGCCTTACACTTGTTGACCATCCAAGCCTATACCTAGAGGCCTATCCCATCAGCTGCCTTTCCAGACCTCCTATTAGTTGAAGCAACCAAGACATCACTGTTTAGAGGTCATTTCTTCATTAATGCGGCCAGAATGTCAACTGTGTGCATTTAATATGGGGTGACACCTTCTCCCTGGATTGTTCCTCCTCCGTGCCCCCATGGCCAACCAAGGGTACTTATTCATATCCTTTTCCTTGGGATGCTCTGGGAGGTTGCCTTTGATGGTGTGTCGATCCTCTCTTCTTCAATCTTGGCTAGCCGAGGACATGATCGTCCTCGGCGATGTTCCTTGGCAATTTGGGCCTTCCTTGCTCATCCTCAAACGATGCATTGTCCTCGACATGGGCCTTGGGCTTGATATGAAGTGGGCTATGGTTGCCAGATTCCCAGGCCCCACATCAAGTTATTGCAATGATATATCAATTATTTTACAATCTATTGCAATGATATCTTAGCTTCATATTTGTCATTACAATAGATTGAAAAATAATTGATATCAAATTATTACAATGATATCATCATTGCAATAAAATAACACCTAATTCCATTATCTTTTATGTTGAATCCAAACAAATAATCAATCAACCAAAAATCATAGCATTAATTAAGAAAACAAAAAATCACATGAACCCAAATAAAAAGCATTTAAGGTAAAGATTTAAAATCAATCTACTGAGATGCAAATACCAAAAACTTCAAGACTTAAAACTTCCAAATTTATAGAATCTCCAAATTCTACTTCAAAACCAAATAAAACCCTTCAAATTCAACAAATTTATATATAACATACCAAATAAAAATTTATCCCTAGGCTGGAGGACATAGGTTGTAGTTTTGATTTTTCTCCAAAAACATAGAGATGCTTCATATGTCATATACAATATAAAATAATTAGTAGAAATTTCAATCCAAAAACCAAACCCACAAAAACAATATCAATATAAATATGGAGATTAACCCAAATACTCAATAAGAAAATCAATTCTAAACATAACAAAAGAATAAAATAGAAAGAAAAAGTCAATATAAACAAATATCCACATACATTGAATTCAAATTCATTAATAATGAAAATATAAACAAATTTGACAAAAAATTCATTAATTAAAGAAGCAATCACCTTTCACCCGATGGAAGGACCCTATTTTCTGGTTGGAAGATAGTTTGAAGATTTGGAATGTCAATGTCATGTAGTTTAATGAAATTGTATGAAGATGGTACCTAAATATCACATACATACATGCTTGGAAATTGTAGGTTTACTCATGGGAGCCGTTACTATGTCATGATGCTGTTGATATGGGATGGTCAACACCTGGAGTTTGGGTACCAAACGGCCCCTTAACCTTCACAACTCCACATTGCAGATATATCAGCATGGCTCTTAAATCAAATAGAAGACCAGTTTGGTGAGGGAGATCCATCTCACATTGCAAACAACCATAAAGCTATGGCATGTGTTTCTTTTCCTATTAAATAATATTTATCAACGAATAGCTCCTAATTTTAGTGGGCCCAAAAGTGTGTAAAAGCATGAAAATTAAAAGCAAGAAATTCCAAAAGCATGAGTTTAGCCGTTAAAGGGACATGACTTAGAATCTTCTTTCCCACTGGACCTCTTTACTGTAGTGTGAGCAGCACTTGGTTAACACTGCATACTGGACTCCCTAAATCCCTAAACAAAAGACCCAAAAAATTGAAGCCACAAATTAGAAACACACAACCACAGTGGTAGACTTGGCTTGGCAGCAAGCTAAGGGGCTGTAGTGGCACCGTTCAGTTTGGAGTTTGGATTGAGGGTTTGTTTTCTCCATCTGGTTTATATGGTCGGGTTGTTGAAGGATACATAAGGTTTGTTTTCTCCATTTGGTTTATATATATATGATAATGATGAGCTTGAGTAAATGATAATAATTTATTTTTAAAATATTGTGTAGACGTGGAAAATTGTAAGAATTTCAAAAGTTTCGGTTATTAGTGCTGTTTTTGCTACTACAAGTGGGCAAGCAAAAGAAGCTTCATCTACGATGCAATATTGATCTTTTTTTTTTTTTTTTTTTTTTGAGAAAAAGGTAAGACATTTTCATTAAATAAGGCATTGTTTTTGTTAAGTTTTTGGATTGGATAGCTGCTATTTGAGTTAGACTAGCTAGATTGATTAGGGAGAAAGAGGCCTATCTACCAAAATGAAATATAAAATATTAATAAAAAAGTTTAGACTTGGGGGGCCCGAGCCCCTATCTGGGTTTGTCCCTAGTTCTGAATTTTGAGTAAATGTTGAATATATTAATAGGTTGGGTGAAATAAAATAATTTTGAGTAAATGTTGAATATATTAATAGGTTAGGTGAATTTTTTATTCCAGCTTATTGTTTTGCAGATGAACTGTAAGTGATCAAGCCAAGAGTCACCAAATCAAGGGAGTGACGGTTCTTTAGAAGAAAATATATATATATATATATATATATATTTTGAAAGTTAGAGAGTCTGTCTAGGGGTGTTAATGTTTGACACAACCCGCGAACACGACACAAACCCGACACGGGTTTTTTCGGGTTAAGGTTGGGCCTTAATGGGTTTGGGTCATAAATGGGTCAACCCGAAAGCGACACGATAAGAAACGTGTTATAAGTGGGTCAACCCGCGTAACCTGCAATAGACACGTTTGACACACTAATTTATTTGTGTCAACCCGAAATGATCCACTTAATACAACTCGTTTAACTCATATAACAAATAAATATTTATTTTATTTTAGATTTTTCTAATACCTTTTATATCCAACATATATTTTAAATTTAAAAAGAAAAGTGAGTAATTACAAAAATTTACAAAGGATATAATTGGAAATTAAAACTTTACAGACCCTAAAACTACTAATATATATATATATATATATATATATATTGGCATAGAACTTGCACAAATGAAATTGCATGAGCTTGTGGAAGATATTATGAATTTGGATATAAAAAATTAATCTATGGATGATAATCGTGGTCATAGTCAGAATTAGTCTACTGTTTGCTCAAATTCTTTCAATATTGATACTTAGCATTTGGCGAGTTTCAACGATAATATATTTTTGTTAAACTTTGTTATTTTGAATTTGGATTGAAGTGTATGCACTTCTTTTGGAGTGTAAAGAACTTATTTCTAGATGAATGTTATATTTTTGTTGAACTATATTATTTTGAATGTGGGTTGAAGACTTGAAGTGTATGCACTGCTTTTTGGGATGTAAAAAAAATTATTTCTAAATAGATGTTATATTTAATATTATGCAGGTTGAAATGGGTTGTATTACATTTGTGTTAACCCAACATGACTTGTTTATTAAGCGTGTCAAATGGGTTGAGTCAGGTCAACTCGCTTTATTAACAGGGCAGGTTAGGGTTAAAAGATCATGACATGATTATTAAATGGGTTGGGTTAGGATTGAGCCATTTAGTCGAATACTCCTACCTCGACACGACACGAATCCAACACGCTAATCCGAATTGACACCCCCAAGTCTGTCAGAGCAATATTTTGTGGTTTCCTATCTAAATTTTTGGGTTTAAAGAGGCTGTTGGTGATATGTATCCAAATTGCACAAGGAATAATAATTATAACTTAGCCTTCAAAAAAAAAAAAAAAATTATAACTTACATAAAAAAAATTATAAAAAAAAAAATTACAAGGAATAAAAATTAGAACAAAGTTTAGCTACAAAATTGGTTGTAGCTTAAGGCTACAAACTCACTTAATAAAATAAATACTGCAACATATTTTAAAAATCTAACCGTTGAATTGCATGTTCTTTATGTCCTTAATACACATATTAAATTTTGTGTCAATCAAATATCATTTACTATATGATCTATAAGCTTATATTTTGTACATAATTTTAAATTACAAAAACTTACAATTTAAAAAATTTATTGATAACATAGCAATTGATTTTTAATTTTCTTGAAATTTTGCAAGCATAGAGGATATAAGAAGAAGATGTAATCCAATGGTGGATTTGTCAAAATTCACCTCCAATAAAAAGATATTAAATAAGTTTGTAGTTTAAGGTTACAACTAATTTTGTTACTAAACTTTGTCCTAAAAATTAAAACTTACATAAAAAAAAATTAAAAAAAGAAAAAAGAAAAAAAGAATAGGCTTTGTTTATTTATTTTTATCGTAGTAGGCCCAGTTGAATACTATAAATATAAAATTGGGGTTTCTCTCTGATTGTCAGTGCTTTTAGAAACCCTTAGGCGCTCGCCGCTCGCCGCTCTCTCCTTCCCTTCTTCGCCTACGCTGGTAATCATGCATGAGATTAGGGTTTTGAAATTTGTTGATTTTGTTTGATCTATTAGGGTTTGTTTCTGTGTTTTTGGGTTTTAGGCTTTTAAAATCACGTAAATTTGTTTAATATCCTCTGCAACTTAGCAAAATTATTCGATTCATTTTTTCGGATTGCCCTCTGTTTGGCTTCTGTAAATTTGATGGTTTATTGTTTTGGTTTACTTAGATTTTCAATCCATGTCGTATTAGGTTTTGTTGATGGTTTCAAAGTTAGATGATCAAATAATGCTATGGCTATGTAGTGCGCGAATTGTTTGCCTATGGTTTTTCTTCTTGTTTGGCTTGTTGTTCTCTAATTAGGGTTTCGATCGACCGTATATGATATACCAAAACCCAATTCTATTTTGTGTCTTCAATTTCTGTATTTTCCTCCCCCTCTTTCCCAGTGCTTCTTCATGGATTGGATTTCCCGCTTGCTAGGGTTTGAAAAATTGGGGTTTTGTTTTTGGGTGCAAAACAATTGGTTTGTGGATCCTCTGTGTATTTGGTATTTTGATTTGGGTTTTGGGGTTTCAAGTTAATGATGGTATATTTCTAGGTTTGGGGTTGATTTCGAAATTGGTTCTTTCATTTTGGGTGTGTCAATCTGACTTGGTTTTGCCTATGTTGTTGATGTGGTTTGTGTTGTGCTCTGAGATTTGTGTCCAAAACACGCTTGTGTGAATGACTTGTAGTTGTATGTTACTTCCTTTTTACCTTTTTGTTCAGTTTGCCTTGATTTTTCTCTTCCATATTCTGTGTTCCTTGCCCGTGAGTGGATCTTTACTGAGAAAAGAATGCAAAACTCATGTTATCTCTCTCTATCTGGTCTCAGAGATCGAATCATGGCAGATTATGAGGACTATGAGGATGTATTTTTTCCAGACTTCAATGAATTCACCCGTCAATTTGAAAAAAAAGAAGAAAAAGGCATAGGCAAATCTGATCCCAATATCCATAAAAAAACAAAAGCAAACTCGTTCTTCTCAAACTGTTCCCCTTGCCCTCAACCCCCTTCGTCCGCCTTTGCCCCCCTTATGTCCAGCCTTGCCCCCCTTACCCCCCTTGCCCCTGTCTCCCCCCTTGCCCTTGAACTTCACAGCCCGCTCAAATTTTACCCAGGTTGGACATGGATCCCTGAGACACAGGTATGTGCTACGTTGTGTGGGTGAGTGTGTCTCTTTTCTTTTTTATGAGAAGGTTTTCAATTAAATCTGCTTGTTTCTCAGCTTTGTGAACAGAAACGAAATGAATTTTCTCTCCATGGACAGACGTTGTTAGAGCGCTACAACGAAATTAAGGTTTATTTCTTCCTCTTCTTCTTAATATCCATCTAAATATGCTTTATAACTCTTTATTAATTCTTTGATTATGAACCATTGGTGTAGGGTACAAATTTTGAATTTGTGAGACTTGTGAAGATCCAGTTGATTCCCAGTAGTGGAATAACGTATTTTATTCAATTCGAGGCCAAGCCCAGCAGTACTGAGTACACTCTGAAAACCTTTGAAGGTTCCATGTTCGACGATTATGTCCATCCTACTAATAGTTTGTGGCCCATGTCTTGTAAACTATTAGGCCCCAATTCTCAACGGTATGTGCGTCCTCAACCCGGCGTGTGGACAATACAACCAGAAATCGTTAGGGAAGTTTAGTTTGCAGCATTGTTATTAATACCGTTTCGGACCCCATTTCGGTTTGTCCAGTGGAATGGAATATTTCGGTACTGGCCGATTCAGGGTGTTTCGGGGTTCTTAAAAAATAATTTATATGTATCCTTGTTGAACATAAAATTGTCAATTCTAATAAATAAATAACTAAATATCAAATAATACAAATCATTTAGTCTTAACTCTTAAGTCTTAAACATCAATATAACATCACACAATAAGAAGATTTACAAGACAATAACTAAATATAAAAAAATACAAGATTTACTCCTCCTCATCATCATCCATGAGAGAATGATCAAATTCATCATTAAAAGAACTCCCAAGAAGTACCAACACCCATTGGACCTTTACTCTTTTTTTTTTTTTTTTTTTATTATTATTATTATTTTTAATAATAGGCCAAATCCAGTACCGGCCGGAATTGACCGGAATGGCCGGAATGGACCGGAATGACCTGGAATTTGACCCGAGGTGGAACGTGAGTATTCCGGTACCGGTTTGCATACCGGTACGAAAAATTCCGGCCGTTTCGGCTGGAATGGAACGGAATCAATAACAATGGTTTGCAGCATTATGGTTGGGTGGTGTGGGATTAGATTGTTGGATCTTAATCGACTGTTGTGGCTATAATAATTTGCTTGTTTTATCTGTGCATGTAATAGTTTTTTGGCTGGTTTGAACTTTGAATGACCTGCAACCAATATTGTTAATTTTATGATTGTAGTTTGATAGTGAATACAATCCTCTCCATTTCATACACACAAAACTAATGTAAAATAAACGAATTAAAGGATTGGCAAGAGCAAACATAGTTTTGCGGACAATTGAAGATCTAGTATAAGATTATTTTCTGAACAAGAGAAGAACATGCTAGCATTATCATACTTGGATCCTAAATACCATAACAACAGTACCACAAAACTTGTTTAGTCAAGCATAGTAACACTCATAGTTCGTTAATTACGGTACGCATATCATACAATAAGTATACGAACGGTATAATTCGGATTCCTTACCCCTCGTGTATATATATATATATATATATATATATATATTTATTTGGAGATAAATACAATGATTTAACATATTATTGTCATATACCGTAATTCAGGTTCTTTGCCATATATATATATATATATATATATATATATATATATATTTGGAGATGAATACAATAATTCAATATATTATAGTGATATAGAAAATTATTTTAATATCATGAATAAATCAATGATAACACTAACAAATTACACCATTTTAACTTTTTTACTATTTACTAGTTTGAGCGACACGCGCTGCCCCTTTGAGTGAGAAAATTATGATAGAACTACTATTTGAAGAAGAAAGAAACCATGTATTTAAACTTAGATTAACTATTTTAAAATATGAGTATTTATTTGTCATGATAGTTTAGAACTTATTAGCTAAAGGCAACATTAACTCACTAAAAGTTTCTAAGAGTGAAAATGAATAACATTTTTTCTAATAATAAGCAACTGAGTTTTGCTAAGACATTGCCACAATATTTCAATTTTTACGATGAATGATGTCATATACTACAATTGAAGGTCTTCATCAAAAACTTGCAATTATCCACAATAAAGATTTTGTTATTCATACTTCATTTTTAATTATCTTACATTTTATGAGTCTTGCCATGATATTCAGCTTACTTAATTTTTAATGAACACCCTTTTAAGTAAGAAGATATATATAAGGAAAAAAAAAAAAAAAAAAAGATAACAAAAGGCATGTGTTATTGTAGTTTCAATTAGATAAAATTTTAAGTCAAGAATATTTAACCTAGGTAAATCAATGTTCTAAGTATGACTACCACATAAAGCTCAAAATACACGGAAAAATATTTTGGGATATTAAATTTAGTAGGGGTATTTTAGACATTTTACAATGGAACACTTTAAGAATCATAAGATTTCAAAATAGTTTAACTAAGAGAGGAAAAAGTTAGGGTACTTCCTCATTTTTAAAGTATAGGGAGGAATGAAATTACCCCAAACTTAAAGGACCCAATTTTATTTCTTACTTTTGGTGTGAAACTGTCTTTTTTTTTTTTTTTTTTTTTTTTTTTTTACTTTAAAGAAATAAAAACAAACAAACAAACAAAATTAGCTAAAGAAAATTGTGCTTGAAAAAGTGAATTTTGGCTTATCAAATTTGACTAAACAAAACATAAACAAAAAAAGTCTAGGAACACAACAAAATGTCACCACATATTCACAATACCTCTATTCTCAACTGTAGCGGATCTCAATCTAATATTTTATTATCTTATTTTGACCTATAAGGAACTTACATCTCAATAGTCATGAAAATATTGTGATAACAACAAAATATCACAACATTTTCACAATACAATACCTACCTTTATTTTTTAGTTGTGCTATATCTCGATTTGATATTTTATTATTTTATTTTATTTTAGTTTGACCCATAAGGAATTGACAAATGTGACACAACATTTTCACAATATCTCTATATTTACATTGTAATTATAATGTAAATTTATATTATAGACACACAATATTTACCATTTTTTTTGTAAATATAATTGTAGGGACTCAATTTGTAATGGACTCTAAACAATAAAATTTGTAGAGTGTGGGTAGAAGGGTTAAGCACTAGCAAAGCAAGCAGTTTGATGACATGAAATTCATAGGAGTAATAGCAAAGGAATTTGGCTAAGTGTTTATAAGGATAATCACCATCGCTTTGGTTAAACGTTTGTGAGGATCTTTATAATGATTTTGGTTAAGTATTTGTAAAGATCTTTGTGATGATTTTGGTTAAGTATTTGTAAGGCATGCTCGTCCTCAGCTCAATCCGAGGACATTTTTCCTTAGACCTGACAAACACAAGGGTTGTTCTTGAATGCCCTAAAAGATCCTCCTCCTCCATTTGGGGGTTCTATCTGTTATATATTCTCGTTTGGTTAATCCTCCGCCGTCCACTTGTCGGTTATCCGAACTCTGTGTCTAAGGGTTTGTCCCACCATTTGCCTTTGCAGGCTTTCTGTTAGTTCCCAGCCGCCTTTGCAGGCCTTCTATTAGTTGAAGTGACCAAGGCATCTGGGTTTGCTAGTCACTTCACAATTAAAGCGGCCAGAGTGTTAGTTGCGTACATTTCATGGGTGGATGCCAGCTCCCTTTCTTTAAGGTCGGCCTGCCGAGGACATGGCCATCCTCGGCGTAGTCCCTTGATGACTTGGGCCTTTCCCACTCATTTTTGGATTTTATACTCTCCTCGGCATGGGCCTTGGGCCCGATATGGAGTGGGTCATGGTAGCCGAATCTTAGAGCCCCACAATAGCCCCTCAAAATTCTGCTGTCCGCCCTCTCGGGTGGGAAGGAGGATTTTGACATTCTCGGGCCTACCATCTTGGCCTGTCGAGCCTTGCCTTTTCTGTTAGTGTACCCATCCTTTCAATTGTCCCTGCAACTTTCTTTAGCACAAAGGGTTCGCCCGAGGAGTTTTTCCTTACTTTGGTAAGTTTTCTTTTCTCCTTAACCTATAATTTACCGCTTGAGTTCCTTGCTAGTTCTTCCATGAGAGGTAGGTTTAAGTTTGTTATGCTTTTAGTGATCGTCTTCGTTTGGTTTTCGTCCTTAGCAGGATTCATCGCTTAGCACCCAAGGGATCGGCTTTGCCGTAGGTTTGGACCTACGGTTAGTATAAAAGCCTATTTCTGCCCAGTGCTTATATCGCCGTATAGTGATTAGTTTCCCCATAGGTTTGAGTTTGAAGACCATGCAAGACCTTGGTTTTTCCTAGCACTTAATGTTTCACGCGGAAATGGTTTCTCTGTTGGCCTGAGTCCTTGGATCATGCAATGCCTATGTTTTGTCTAACATTTAGTTTTCTCATCTGATTTTAAGTTGTTAGTTTCTCCAGAGGCTGGTGTCCGAGGACCATACAATGCCTAGGTTCTGTCTAACACTTAGTTTTCTCATCTGAAGTATCTAGTTTCCCCAGAGGCTTGAGTCCGAGGACCATGCAATACCTTGGTTCTGTCCAGTACCTAGTTTTCTCATTTTAAGTGGTTAGTTTCCCTAGAGGCTAGTGTCCGAGGACCATACAATACCTAGGTTCTGTCTAACACTTAGTTTTCTTATCTGAAGTATCTAGTTTCCCTAGAGGCTTGAGTCCGAGGACTATGCAATGCCTTGATTCTGTCCAGTACCTAGTTTTCTCATTTTAAGTGGTTAGTTTTCCCAGAGGCTAGTGTCCGAGGACCATACAATGCCTAGGTTCCGTCTAACACTTAGTTTTCTCATCTGAAGTATCTGGTTTATCCAGAGGCTTGAGTCCGAGGACCATGCAATGCCTTGGTTCTGTCCAATATCTAGTTTTCTCATCTGAAGTATTTGGTTTCCCCAGAGGCTTGAGTCCGAGGACCATGCAATGCCTTAGTTCTGTCCAGTACCTAGTTTTCTCATCTGAAGTATCTGGTTTCCCTAGAGGCTTGAGTCCGAGGACCATGCAATGCCTTGGTTCTGTCCAGTACCTAGTTTTCTCATCTGAAGTATCTAGTTTCCCTAGAGGCTTGAGTCCGAGGACCATGCAATACCTTGGTTCTGTCCAGTACCTAGTTTTCTCATTTATTTACTATCTTATCTATTTATCCATAGCCATTTAATTCTACATTGCTATAATCTATAATAAACATTAAATAAATAAACTTTTCAAGAAAAATAATAACAAACGCATGCTGGGGTTGGGGTAGGAGAAGACCCTGCTCTGTTCTGCCTTTTCGTTTGGCGTGACTCTTTTGATTACGAGGCGTCTCTTGAGTTGTTCGAGTAACGCGTTTTGACGCTTTGGTGCCTCCTCGTTAATGAGGCGCCTCCTCATTAATGTCAGTTGTGGATTTACGAGGATCTAATGGCAGATAAACCCCTTGGAATTTGGGCGAAATTATTGCCTCCGGAAATCTCTCCCTAGGATTTAATGCGGATTGGCTCTCACTAATTTTTCGCCTTCTATATAAGGCGTTTCTGGGGCGATCTTTTCCTTCACACTCGACAAACATCATCTTAAACTCTCCCAAAGACACTGCCTAGGGGTTCTGTAAAAAATAGCATTTTAAGCCCCTCCAAATGAATTGGCCGTTGGAAAGGGCGTTCCCGAGGATGCTTAGCCCCTCTCAGGAGCCGAGGATGGCGCCTCGACCCTGGACGTCATGTTGGGGTTGGGGTAGGAGAAGGCCAGAGATTCTCCTTCTTTTCAACCTAACCAGTGGTGGAACCCTCCTTGCTGTCTGGAGGAGGATCCAGAAAGAACGTAACCTCCTTCTCTTGGTATTGGGTCTGTGACCCTCCAAGCTGGCAGCGATAGGGCTGGGAGGGAAACTAGGCGGAACCAGGAGGTGGAACCGCCCCGTGCCGTGGCCTCTTCCTCCCCCAACGTTGCCTTCCTTCCTTCTTTTCCGCCTCTCTCCTCCTTTTTTGCTCCTCAACCAGCCTTCCGTCCTTCAGTTCCTCTTCTCTTGCTTCACAACCAGCCTTGTTTTCTTTCTTTTGTTTCTTTGCCAGTTTTGCTAGGTGTCTGTCTTTGTAGTTAGTTTTAGAATAAGCCCCACGGGCATTACTTGTAAGAGATGTAACTTTTTCTTCATATATTAATAAAGAAGTAGACTTGTTTTGTCTCTTTTATTTTTCGCATATTCTTGTTTCTTGTGATTGTTGACTTCTGAATAAATGTTGTTGCTATAAACTGTATTGTTTTGGTGTGTTTTTTTTTTTAAAGTGTTGCTCTTGATTTTTTCACACCGACCGTCGCACTTGCTAGTGCACAAGTCCGCCCCACGGTGGGCGCCAATTGTAGGGACTCAATTTGTAATGGACCCTAAACAATAAAATTTGTAGAGTGTGGGTAGAAGGGGTAGGTACTAGCAAAGCAAGCAATTTGATGACATGAAATTCATAGGAGTAATAGCAAAGGAATTTGGCTAAGTGTTTATGAGGATAATCACCATCGCTTTGGTTAAACGTTTGTGAGGATCTTTATAATGATTTTGGTTAAGTATTTGTAAAGATCTTTGTGATGATTTTGGTTAAGTATTTGTAAGGCATGCTCGTCCTCGGCTCAGTCCGAGGACCTTTTTCCTTAGACCTGACAAACACAAGGGTTGTTCTTGAATGCCCTAAAAGATCATCCTCCTCCATTTGGGGGTTCTATCTGTTATATATTCTCGTTTGGTTAATCCTCCACCGTCCACTTGTCGGTTATCCGAACTCTGTGTCTAAGGGTTTGTCCCATCATCTACCTTTGCAGGCTTTCTGTTAGTTCCCAGCCGCTTTTGCAGGCCTTCTATTAGTTGAAGTGACCAAGGCATCTGGGTTTGCTGGTCACTTCACCATTAAAGCGGCCAGAGTGTTAGTTGTGTACATTTAATGGGTGGATGCCAGCTCCCTTTCTTTAAAGTCGGCCTGCCGAGGACGTGGCCATCCTCGGCGTAGTCCCTTGATGACTTGGGCCTTTCCCACTCATCCTTGGATTTTATACTCTCCTCAGCATGGGCCTTGGGCCCGATATGGAGTGGGCCATAGTAGCCGAATCTTAGGGCCCCACAATAATATTTGCTATTTTTTGTGTGTTTAGCCTATAATATTTTTACAAACATTTTACAACAAATCTTCTAGGGTAAGCTATTAATGATTCTAATTTAAACCCACCACTATAATTATATTTTCTCCATCAATAATAGTCAATAATAACTTACTACTTAAAATTTATTGTAAAAATATTGTAGACATAACATTTTTTTAATATTAAAAAAAAATTTCTCACCCGAACTCACCGTTTTGGTTTACTACAAATGACAAAAGTTGAATAAACCAACACTACTATAGCTAGAGCCATCGAC
The DNA here is from genome assembly GCA_023736055.1 of Quercus glauca. Taxonomy (NCBI): domain Eukaryota; kingdom Viridiplantae; phylum Streptophyta; class Magnoliopsida; order Fagales; family Fagaceae; genus Quercus; species Quercus glauca. The sequence goes on from CM043318.1 coordinate 105,943,948, forward strand.
TCATTTTTGTTAGAAATATGAAATAATTGATATAATCCCTTTATTTAAGTAGTTAGCTAGTTAGTTGAGATTATGGTGAGTTAGTTAGGATTTGAGCACATATAGCTCATTTAACAAATAGCTTAATTCATAAAGCACATGTTGAATTAACTAGCCAATTATCTTGAGACATGTGGGCCAATGTCATTAGAGCTAGTTTTCTATAAATACATGATTGTAATTTAACATTAGATATCAATTGAAGGATAAACAAACTTCTTAGTGCATTAGTGCATCTTTCTCTCTCTCTCTCTCTCTCTCTTTCAATATTTCTCTATGGAGTGTGACTATCTCGATTTAAGTCAATTTCCCTACAATTTTTATCCATCTTCATTAGGAACCACCGGATTCCTAACATTTGGTATCAAAGCCGTCGATCTTGAGATGAGTGAATATGACTGGCAAGAAATCTTGAAAATGGTGAATGAAGTTTTAGAGAAGGTTAAGGCCTTGACAGAATCTCACAAGGCTGTTTCAAAGAAAGTCAAGGCATTGGCTGAATCTAAGAAGGCCATGAATGAAGAGCTCTCAAGACAGTGGTGACTCCAAGAATTTTCCCTAGGGTGTTTCTTAACAAGTATAATTTGTTCCAGTGGCGGCTCCAGGAATTTTTCCCAAATGTATTGTTGTTTAGTTGTTTCATTAATTTATTTGTCTTTTATAAACTATAATTTGTTATACTGTTGTTTCGTTAATTATAAAATTATTAATTGTTGTTTAGCCTAACATAATTTAATTTGTTTGTCTTTTATAATGTATTGGTTAATTAAATTATTAATTATTGTTTATTAGTTGCTTTTTCCAATTAATTATTGGTTAATTAATATCCAAAACAAACAAAATTAATTAGTTCAACTAATTACTATGGTTGTTTGATACTTGGAATATCACACTATTACTTAACAAAAAAAAAAAAAAAAAGTTAGTAAATTGTGCAGCACAAAAATATCTAGGCCGTATAGCTTAAGTCTAAGTCTAAAAAAGAGTGATTTATTACATATTTTATGACCATTAGTTGAACTAATCAACTAGCACACAACACACAGCCATATTTATTACTACCTCCGTCCCTTTTTTTTGTCCTGTTTGAAAAGTCAAACTTTTTAAGGGAACATCGTTTATTGTCTTGTCTACCTTTTAAAAATGTATAAATTTTCAAAACAATCCTTAAAAAGATTTATCAAAAAATTGAATAAGTAAATTAATAGGGGTATAATAGGAACATTAGTAAATTAATGACTTTTATTTTTAGAAACAGGACAATATTTTGGGACATCTCAAAATGGAATAGAGGACAAAAAAAAAAAAAAAAAATGGGACGGAGGGAGTAATTATTAGTTGCACACTTGCACTAGCACTAGCACATAGTGAATCAGATAAAACCAATTTATTGTATCTCACCAAAAGATACCAGCACCAACACAAAAAGACAATTAATAATCTCACCAATACCTTACACCAACACCAACCATGGTTTTGAAATCCTAACCGTTCATAGAACCGAAAAAGAGAGAGGTTCAAGATTTTTAAGGTGGAACCGAGGTTGGACCGAAGTCGAACTGTGATAATGTCAAAATTAATTTAATAATTAATAAAATATAAATAAATATATTAAATTAGTAAAAAAAAGTATTTTTCGTATTATAGTTTTCATAAAATAAATAAGAAAATATTAAATTTTAAGCAAACATAACAAATAAACAAATATATAAGTATATAGCAATATTATAGTAGTTTTTTTTTTTTTTTGTAATAACAATATCATAGTTGATTTACTTATTATAAAAATTAGTTAATTTACTAAGATCATTACTGAAATAACTAAATAAAAAAAAAATAGATAATTCAAAAAAAAGTAACTAAATAGAAAACCACTGTTTTCAAATTTAAATCTAATATAAAATATTATTAAAACATTAAAACTTTAAAAAGAGACTTGATGAAGCCTAAAGTTCTTAAAATTACAGCCTACTGTGGCAGTAGTAGTACAGTGGTACTGTAATACACGTATATCAACCAAGTTAAAAACTAAATATAATAAATTAAATTAAAAGAAAGAGAATTTTTTTTTTTAAGTGAAAAGAAAGAGATTTGAATGGTACACTAGCTATAAACAAATTATGTGGCCAAAACAGAGATTGGTACAGTGGTATACAGTGGGCGAGAAGGTAGAGTGGACTGGCGTTATTTACCAAGCTATAAACGCCTTTACCAAACAAAAAAAGACTTCATCAACCCAAATAAATCTCAGCAAAAGAAAAGAAAACACAACAGTCTGAGTAAGTAGAAAGGGAGAAAGAGTCTTAGTGCCATTGTGCACTGATTTGGAGAAATCTGATTGCCGGTCATCGACTGGAGGCTGCAGCGGACGATAAGGACCAAAGTTTTGGATCTGATTTAGTGATTTGCTCAGTATTGGGGTTTGGTGTTTATTTATTTTTATTATTTATTTATTTTTTATTTTTTTTAAGAATCCATGGGTTTGTTACCTCTGTAATATGTTAGGCTTGCCATGGGCTTGGCTTTGTTACAATTTTTTTTTTTTTTTTACTTGAAAGTAGAACAAATAATTTTTTTTAATAAAAAATTTGAGGGCGTTCTTAATTTTATGATTGAAGGTGTTCCCAATACGTGGCTGCTGCCATTGCAGCGGCGTGAATCTCTCTAAATCTCGCCTCTCACTCTTTGTCTCGCCTCACTCTTTTTTTTTTTCCTTCGTTTTTCACTTTTTCGTATGTTCCGCTTGGTTTTGCCGTTTTGGAATAAAGACCAAAAAATGAAAAGAGGAATAAAAAAATGGCGGAGAAAAGAAAAGGCCTACCGTCTTGGACTGAAATGAACAGTCATAATAAAATGTTTGTCTTCCTTTTTCTTTTGACACGTCTACCGATATCATGCTCTCATTCTCGGCAGGTGTTACAATTTAACAAACATTTACAATTTCTTTTTATAACTACTTTATATTTTAAAGTAGTGTTCATGATTTAAAATATGAATTATTTTTATTTATTTCAAAAAAAAAAAAAAAAAAAAAAAAACCAAAAGAACATAAATGAAGCAGTAGACAGTATGTTTGTGCACGTACTTATATACAAACTTTAATAAGGCAGTATTAGAGGGGAGAAAGGTCAGCACATAAATATATGTGTTATATATATGAACTTTTTCTAATTAATTATTGTATAAGTTGTGATGTGTCCACGGCTCCCCATTAATTGCTTTAATTTATTGATGGTCAATTTTGATTGGTAGAGCATAAAATGATACTAAGAAAGTAAGACAAGATTTGAACTTCAATTCTTTCAAAAAAAAAAAAAAAAGATTTGAACTTCAATTGTAGACTACTATCTCTATCACCTTCCAATTTTTTTTTTTTTTAAATAACCTTCCATTTTAAATTAACATTATGTTCACTAATTTAATATATATTCATTATTGTAATATATCTAATTTTTCCATATTTATAATATTCTTACCCCGGACAATTTTAGATTACTATTACACAACTTCTATTTTAATTTCATTAATAACATTCATATGCAAATTGAATCGATGTTGCCTAATTTGATGCATCTTCCCACCCTCACCCTTACCCTCACCCTCCATATTAGTAAGCATTATTATCCAATAAAAATTCGTCAAACACTTCACTTTCACACTGTCTCATCACATCACATCACATCACTCTTCAAAAAAATCTGACACAAGCACTCAAATCCAAACCTGATTAACCAAACAAAATAGGGTCTGGTTAATGTGTGCCCTTAGGGCACACATTAAACCATCCATTTCTTGAAGTATTTTTTCGAAAATTAAAAAAATTGTCAATACTTTTTTAAACTCTAAATATATTGCTTAAACTCTGAATATTAATCTTTTCATTACTAATATGAAAGTCTGAATCTCTAGGGTGAACCTATAAATAAGTCTCCCTTTGTCCTTTTCTAGAAAAATTGACAACAATTATTGCAACATGATGAGACTCGTAAGAATTTGAAGTTTTGAAAATTTGACAACATTTATTGTAGAATACATGTGGCTGACCTTGACTAATCTGTTAAGGATCCATAATTGACCCCAACAAAATTTGGGACTAAGGTTTGGTTGTTGTTGTCGTGAAATAAGCACTATTCTTTGTTGTGATGCACATCACTTCTTTTCTCTTTTTGAATGTTTCCCTTTTGAAGAACTAATTACATGCTGAACATATTTGGGCCACAAATGTATGATATAAAGTTGTGGTAATGATGTTTTTTTTTTTTTTTGATCAAATGGTAATGATGTTTCGTGTTGAATATGTGAAGTTCCCTTATTATCAATTTGTGGACTGATCATCCGTGTACAAAGTTGGCTCCTTGTTTTATGCCTCCTACTTCATTGTAAGCTTCCCTATGTTTCTGAGGTAAGAATTCTAATTTACAATTACTGGTGATTTCCTTCTCTTTCGCACTTGTATTGTTGTATTAAGGATTAACTAATGCAATGCTTTACTTATAAAAATAGAGTATAGTTGTATTAACCGATTAAATTGTCAGAAATAAGCATTTGTTCATTGTGTTCACACGTAAGAATGCAAACTCTATAAATTTTCCTCTATCTTAGGTTAAAGAATACCCATAGGGTTTTAAAATATGTTTATTGCTTTCTTGTAGATACATTAGTTTTCCTGATGCCAATTCAACTACATGTACATAATTGATGAGAAACCTAGCAAACCATGGGACCTACCGAGAGTGGCGGTTGATGCTCTAGGTGCTGCTATGCTAGTTACAATAATACTTGACTTGTGGCGCCTCTTTCTAGGACCTATTGTTTCAGATTCAAAACAATGTCTTCAACTAGGACTGCCATGGTTTCCAGGACATGCCAATGAAACATGACTGATGAATTTGCAGAACAGGGGACATGGGTTAACTTCCTGTCATCTTGCTGATGCTGTAATGTTTTTTGTACCAACTAGATCATTGTTGCTTTTTTACATTTTTAGGATATGTGAAAAAATTGTATGGGTAAGTAGTAAACAATCAAGTTCACTATTGTTGTGATTTATTTCAGCCTAGTCTATTTTGATTTGACACTAAAATGATGAGGATCTTCTCTGCTGTTCATCTTCAAACTAAAATTAAATTTCTCTCATTTTCTCTTTGATGTTATTATTCTTTGTTGGTTTGAGTTTCTGATATGGTCACTGACTGAATACATGAAGATGGATAGTAGAAAAACATACAGAAGTTTTTAATGACTATCAAAGGAAGCAAATATTTAAATTTACTAAAATAAATATTTAAACTAAATAATCGTACAGAATTATGAAAAGTCATGCATACTGTATATACACACATTATTGATAGTATCAATTTTATTTTTATATTAGTACAATACAATAGGAATTATACTGATTATAGTTTGCTATCTAAAGATTTTGTTTCTAATGGTGGATTTGTCCCCAAAAACTAGTCATAACCTTAGTTGCTTTAAGAGGTTACCAGATTTCAAATTCTGATCTAAATTGTCAAATAAATCCCCTCTTCTTGGCTACATCTACTACGGAGGAAATTTTACATGACAAAGAAAATTTTCTACTAAGGACTTTCTTTAGTTCCTGGATGCCTTGAGTTTTTGTTAACCTTTATCATGGTTGTACTTAATTTTTCTTTTTTATATTTGCCTGCTCATTTCCTTTGTATACTTCCCGTGTACGTACTAGGGTTGTGCCTTTAGTGCTTTTTCATTAATTGATTTTTATTAATTATAAATAAAGAATTAGAGGAAGCAGTTTTCCACTTGCACTTTGGAGTAGTTGTCATATTTTACTCTGAAAATTTCTTTTTTGCTAATTTAGCTTTAACTAGATGTTTTTTCTAATGTATTGACATCATAGTTCTCACTTGTATTTCAGCTATGAAGAACTGGAGTCCAAAAAATTGTACCTGATACCACATTTATCAAAAGATGGAGTCACAAAATCGAAGAAGTTGTTATAACACATGGCCATGAAGATCAAATTGGTGCATTGCCTTGGGTGAAGTTTCATTCTGCTTATTCATCTTAAAAGATAAAGAAATTCCTTCTGCTTCTTGGAAATGATATTTTGACTGAATACTAATGGATCTAGTACTTGGTTATTTATCTTGTTAAGTCTATTATGTCTTTGTGGCAAAGTCTTTGTAATGGGGCATGAGGCCAAATTGTGTCTCATGTTTTATCATTGATGAATTTGGAGGGACACTGCATTGGCACTCGCATCTGGTGAAAGGGGAAAAATGGGTGCCTTGGCTGATGGCTTGCAGTTGTATGGCATCCGATGGGCTTCAACAAAGACTTTTGACAACAATTAAACAATCTTCATTGTTTAATTGTATGACCCAGATTCATTGCCATTGGCTAGTTGGGATGGAATTGTCATCAAACCTTAAGGATACATTTGGCATTGTGCATTGTTTAAGTGATGTCTCCTTTGTCATTGTTAACTACACTCCTTATTTCTACCATAGCAAAGCTGTGTGTGTTCATTTAATCTTTTTATGTAACACTCTGTTTATTATTTTCCTTTGAGATAATCTCAGATTATTAAACTAAGGAAAGTATGAAAAGATAAGCAAATCAACCATATTGTTACTACAGATCCATGAAACTCCAGTGCATCCACTACAACAAAATGTATTTTTAGTGATGAATTTTAGTGAGGAAATATTTTTCGTCACTGAAAACTTACATTTAGCGACGAAATTTATCATTCGTCACTAAAAATGAAAAAAAAAAAAAAAACCTTTAGCGACGAAAATTAAATTTCGTCGCTAAAAATGAAAAAACAATAACATTTAGTGACGAAATTGAAATTTTGTCGCTATTTGTTAATCAGAAACATGGGCGCCAAAATGAAAAACTGGGGCGCGAATTTAATTAGTCTACAGCGACGAAATTTTTCGTCGCTGAAACTTTAAGTTTTTAGCGACGAAATAATTTCGTCGCTGTAGGTTTTGTTGGGAGATTATCAGCGACGAAATTTGTTTTGTCACTAAAAGACCCCAACAGCAACGAAACAAAGTCGTTGCTAAAAAAATCATTCCACTTATCGTTAAGGCATTTTAGCGACGACACTATAATTCGTTGCTGAAAGTGATCTATAGCGACGGACCTCTAATTCGTCACTGAAAGTTGCCTATAGAGACGAAAATACTTTTGTCACTAAAAGTCTTAATATAAAGGGCAAAAACTTAACCCACATTCCTCATTTTTCAGAAACCCACATTCATCAAGCCTCACTCTGCCGTCGCCGAAGAGAACCCAATCTGTCGCCGATAAAAACCCAAACCGTCGCCGATAAGAACCCAAACCGTCGCCGAAAACCATTCGCTACGGTCCGATCCCAAACCCAAACCCAAACCCAAATCGTCGCCGATAACCACTCACGATGGTCCGAACCATTCGCGACGGCTCCTGCAACCGACGCCGATAACCGTTCATAACGGTTCTGAACCCATTGATGAACCGTCGCTGATAAGGCCATTTCGTCGCCGATAAGCCCATCTTCATCGCCGATAAGCCCATAATCGTCGCCGATAAGCCCATCTTCGTTGTCGATAAGCCTATAACCGTCACCGATATCTAAACCGTCGTCGATAAGCCCATCGTTGCCGATATCTAACCCTTCACATTCCGGCGTCGATTCACCTTCCAACCCTTCGCATTCCGACCCTTCGCATTCGCCGATCTAGCTTCTGAGGTTCGTTTTCCATTTCTTCTTTCTGGCTAACAAATAATTTTATTTTATTTTATTATTATTTTTTTTTATTTAATCTGTGTAAATATATGGCTTATGTGATTTAGGTGCTTTTTTGGTTGTTCAGTAGCTTTGTTGGTTTGTTGTGTATTTCCCTACAAGTCCAGGTGGGTACTCCATTATATTATTGGATTGTTTGTTTTGTGGGAATTGCAAGACACACAATTATATTGCTTTGTTTAGTTGTTTTATTACTCTATAGTTATTGATTTTTGGATATATATCTAACTGAATGCAAGTAAGTTTTATATCTTGAAATTTTATGTTTGATATATTTCTCTAGGAAATAACCATTTTGTCTCTGGCTCTTTGAATTGATTTCATCTATTGCATAAATGCTACAAGTTTTTATGTTTGATACTTAATAATGAAATTTATGCCCGGATTTATACTTTGGATTCTCTTATTTTATAATAGTACTTCATACAATAGAAGATAATTACATTCTTGCAAGAAAGGGTATTAACACTATCTTAGATGGGGTGTCCTTGCAATATTTCTGCACACTTTTCTATGACCAGGTGCATGGTTGAATGATGAGGTAATTATTGGTGTTGAATTTATACATTTGTGTCAATAGTATGTCTAGAAGTGTAGTTTCTTGATACATGGGCGCCTTCTCTTGCAGGTCATAAATGTGTACCTTGAGTTGCTGAAAGAGTTGCTGAAATATTAGTAAGCTATTAGTTTGTGTAGTAATTTATGAGAGGATTATTTTTAAGACTGAAGTATTTATAAATTTAACTTTTCTTTTGCAGGCTAAATACACATTGTTTGCAATAACTTTGGATTTTCTTTGAAAGTTGTAAACTTAGCTTGAGCAAAGTAAGTAAATTCTAGTTAAAAACTTATAAAACTCTATATATACTTGTGATGTTGGAACTTTGTTTGTGGTGGGTTGTTGTGTTGGAGCAAGCGGGTGGCTTGCATGGTGTTATAAGGTGGTTTAAATTCATATTGGGAGTGTGTTTAATTTGTTGCAAATGTGAATGAAACTTTTTGATTAGTAGCAATTGTGTTTTTTTTATTCAATTTCAATACTTGTAAGCATTATAGTTGTGATGTTTGTGATTAGTTTTGTGGTGTGTTGTTGTGTTGGAGCAAGCGGGTGGCTTGCATAGTATTATAAGATGGTTTAAATTCATATTAAGAATGTTTTTAATTTCTTGCAAATGTGAATGAAACTTGTTAATTAGGTGTGATGAGTATTACTTTATTCGATTTCAATAATTGTAGGCATTATAGTTGTGATGTTTGTGATTGGTTTTGTGGTGGGTTGTTGTGTTAGAGCAAGCGGGTGGTTTGCATGGTGTTATAAGGTGGTTTAAATTCATATTAGGAGTGTTTTTAATTTCTTGCAAATGTGTTAGGGACGAAGAGGAGCGAGCTAAGGAGCAAGAGGCGCGAGCTAAGCAAGGTCCAAAAGAATATTCTTAATTTTTTGAGGTGTAAGGGTTATGATGATGCTTTTACCTATGGGGTGGTTCATCTTCAAGTTAAATCACTTATTGGTTAGTACTTTATCTTTAAGTTAAAATACTTTATTTTTTACGTATCTTTTGAAACTAATTGTTAGAAATGTTTTTTATAACATAGTTAATGTTTTTACTTTACGATTTTAATGTAGTAGTGTTTTTATATTTGTGCAGATTTCTTATTGGTGGCTTTAAGGGATTTACTTTTGGCATTATTTGAAGACTTATGAGGACATCTTTTGGCTTTAGGGGGTTCTAATTATATTGTACTATATTTTTTGTATTGTTATAAAACATCTTAAGTTATTG